>CM057822.1:96745793-97328293 GCA_030067965.1 Latrodectus elegans
ATTGTGAAATTTTGAAACTAATATTCACCGGAATAAGAAGCCTTTTGTGTCACTAGGCGTAATATACAAAAAGAGACTTTTCTTCTAAAATTTATTTTTTCTTTTGAAACAAATACTTGGAATAGAACTAAAAGTTTATTTTATAACATGTACAGGAAACAGTTTTAATATCTAGTAAATGTTATTTAAGATGTATAAAAATATTTCAAATTCATTGAACTCACTTGTCTCATATTAAACGAAGTAGAACGGCTTTTGAATGTTTACCACCCATGGGATTTTGATTATGGGTCCTTTGCTAATATTTGCTTTCATAAAAAGTGCCCATTTACAAAATTATATGTGAATACATCAATAAGTTTATGTGGGAGAATTAGTTCCTATTTGATCTCACACATACTCTGTCAAAGACTGATGTAGACGAATCATTGAGAAATTATGTCGATGGGATTTCTTACAAAAATTCATTTTTTAAAACAAATAAAATGTAATCATTAGCATCAGAATATGATTCAAGCCTAAATGCAACCAAGTATTTCCCTATAGACTAGAAATTTCGAATCTCATGATCGCGTGTTACATGTCCTGTCAAAAGGTGCATTAAGAATAAACACATTTTCCTCCTAAAACGTATTTTTATAATAACAGAAGTATAATCATTAGCTTCAGAATGTCATTCAATATTAAATGAGCCCATTCATTTTTATATACAGAGGGAATTTCTAAAGTTATTGGAGAATTTTGTAATTAATGTTCACCGGAATCTGAAATCTCTTCTGTCAGTTGTGCGAAGTATATAAAAACATATTTTTCTCCTAAAATATATTATTATCATAAACTAAACAGATGCGTTAGTTTTTAATTGACATTCGCTACTAAATACAACAAAATATTTTAATATACACTTGACAATAATAAAGATATTCAGAGATTTTTGAAATAATAATGAACCGATTTCCTAAACAGTACTTGAATTTTGTAGCTTTGGGGTTTTTCTCAAAATATATATTTTTCGTAATAAAATAAATGATGTTACTAACTGTAAATATTTATTAATTACTATATTCAACCAATCGTTTCCATATAGAGAAGGAATTTTGAATTTCATGATCACACGTTACATGCCCGGTCACATGGCTGAATATGGAAAAACTCATGTTCCTCCTGTTGTTGTAACTTATGACTCTTGGACAAGCCGAGCTCGCTAAGCCTTGGCTATGCGAATTTAAGTCAATAGGGAGCATCTTTTGTTTTAATCAGAACATCACGACGGTGAAAGTATGTCTTGAATCTGCATTTTCTGCTGTCAGAATTTGCATTTTTTCGTAGGCACAATTTGTAAATTGCTTTCAGTACCATGATAACTGTTTTCGAACCTTCCTCCGATGACACTCCTGGAGGATTTTGGACATCATAGATTATCGTGGGCACGTTCGCAACTCACAGAGCTCTAGCAACCGAATGAGGGAGAATGTGGTCATCGTCCCAATCACTGGTCGCGGCTAATGTTTCACTTTGCTAATTTTAATGTGAAGCTACTGAGCCTCTGGAGTTCACACTGGCTTACAATGAGCAAAATGAAATAATTTTTCGAAATGTAATTAGGAATCGAATTCTATAAATTAGATTAGAAAATTTTAGTAAGCGAGTGTTTTTCCAAAAGACAGTCCCGAAAAAACTCTGTCTTTGGAAAATGAAAAACTTTTAAGTTCATTGAATGCAGCAAAGGTGGGCAGGAAGCGCGAAACAAGCTTCCTGGTATTTAGTTCAGCCGTTAATGGACTTGATGCCTACTACTAGAAAAATCCTTGCAATAATTCGGAATCTACTTTAAATAGGTAGCTCAGGATTAATGAATCCTTTTCTATAAAACTAATTGAAGTAAGACAAACAAATAATGAATTTAATGCTGCAAATAGCAAGCAAATTTCTCGAAGGAGTTTTGATTAGTGTAGTTTTTATTGAATAAGATTGGTATTTGTATGTACTTCTTCAGAAAATTAATTATTAACATTATTATTAATTTTCCAAAACAATGTGTTCATTGTAAATTAACTAAGTTTATTCAGAATCTATATTTTGATTATTCTGCTGAACATTGCTTGAAGTTTAAATATCTGAGGATTTTATAAGCATGTTACTTTTTTGGATAATGAAACTCTCTTTCTTCTTTATTAGGACTACAGCTCGGAATCGACCTTCTTCTGGCACACAATATCACTCCAGACGACCCCGTCCTTAACAATAATTTTCTAATTAAAGACCTTTAACGATTTAAGATCATTCAAGACATCGTCCATTCACTTTTCCTGGGTCTATCCATTGCACATGGGACTCGAATGCAAAATTATACCTTATAAATAAAGTATATTAATCGATAGAAGATTTCTTTCATATTAAATATATCAGTCAAATATTCGGTATAAAATAACCGGTAATTTAATTTCAAAGAAATTGCGCTAATTTTTGGTGCCATATTTTTGAAATTATCACTATATCAGTATAATTAATTTTTTTAATGTATTTTAACTGTAACCAATGTGGTCCGGTTGGTTAGAGCGTTTGCTCTCATTATCGCGAGTTTGAATCCTTATCTAACCGAAGATCCGTCGTGATCACTCATGGCGGCTGGGGCACATTAGGTATATCGTTGTCACAATTTTTCATTAGTGAAATAATACATCTGGGGTGTGGCAGACCAAGTCTGGGGGGTTTCCTACTAGGTCCTTGCTTCGAAATGACGAAGAATTAACTGAATTTCCACTTTTGAGAATACCATGATATACCCGCTGTTTACTGCATTATATAGGGTGTCACCATTTCTACCCCTTGTAATGCGACCCACCTTAGTAGCATTACAAGGGCCGGAAATGGTGATACCCCATATAATGCTACAACTAGCAGGTACACCCCGCCTATTATATAACAAGAAAAGTTTTTATTTGTCGAATTGAAATTTAGACATTTTTTAATCATTGAATAAATTCCTTTGCAACAACACTTTTTTATCCCTATATTAGCTAATTTACTTTTTTCCCCTATATCTGCTAATAACTGAGATAAAGTTTTGTATATAAGCGTGTTTTAAATAGAAGTTCACCGTTAGTGCATGTCAAGGATTGTTTTGGTTCTTTTCTCCTGATCAAAATGCATTTAGTGTGACTAATTTACTTTTTTTCTAAAATAAGTGCTTTGGTGAATCTGTTGATTCAAACATATCTTTATTCATACTTCTTTTACTGATGTCAAGAAAATGCAATGCATCGGAACCTTATTTTATAAAAGAAATTTAGGTGTAAGAAAATATTTAATCATATTTTTCCTGATATGATTGCATATCTAGAAACTGGAAGTGGTGATACGATGTTGCAAAAGAAGTAGATATAAGTGTCAACAAACACAATGTAAATAGAGAAAACACACACATATAAATAGGGAAAAATATATAATATGATTAATTTAGTGAATGACGCGCTTTTTTTTTTTTTTGCCCCTTTCTATTTTTCCCATAATTTTCTGTATTAAGAACCAAAAATTATATTCTTAATCTTAAAACTCTTAAATATTAAATAAATTTTTATATATAATTCTTGTGGAGTTCAGTTTGGAATCTGGTACTCCTTGGTTTGGCAAAAAAAATGTGCAATATATCTTGGAGATAAAATTCAATTTCTAGTAACGCGAGTAAATATGTCTTTGTATCGCTTTTGTTATCGGCCATCTTGTTTGTCACATGTTGACGCCTTCCAAGACGTCAAAAAATCGCTTAAGAATTTAGAGGCACTCGATTGTAAACTTTTGCCTTTTTATGAAAATTAAATTAACATTTAAGTTAAAAACTGGAACAATATCACAAAAGTTAAAGTTTAAAAATAATTATAATGATTTAATTTTAATGTATAAGAAATCGGCCCAGGTGTCGTATAATCCATGACGCCAAATTCTGAGATTGGCGATTTTTTGGCGGATTTTTTATGTATCTGGTAACCTCGTTTTTATTACGTCATACATATGGAGACCTATAAGAATTATGCAGAAATTCTATTTTGGAAAATATAGTATTTACGTCGACACGCACGTCACGATACGTTATCTTGGCAACATTTTTTCATCGCCAAAAAAAATCAGAATTTGAAATCATGGATTATACGGCACCTGTGCCAAGAAATTTGCTATCCTTAATATTAAATTTCTCTTATTTCTAGGTGCTTTGGTGACAATATTTAATGAAAAACATTCTATGTCCAATATTTATAGTATCTGTTGTTATTACTTTACAATACCTTATTTTACTCACAATACTGTTTATCAGAATTATCCTTCAATAATGGGGGCATTCTCTGTTGGTGACTCACTATTAAAAATATTTATTTTCAGCCTTGAAATGTTTCCTACATTCTTGGGATTGTTGTTCTGTGGGGGTCTTGAGAATCCTGTAAGTATAACACATCTAATGGAAGTAACGATTTTTTAATTTAAGCATTTCATGTTATTATATTGTAACAATTACATTCATTTAATGTATAACATAAGTATAATATTTTATGAGTATCTTTGCATTATATAAGAAAAAAAGATACATATTGATATTTGAATCTTCATTTATTAAAAATAAAAAAATTCATTACTAAAAATAAAATTAGATATATTTATAATAGATTTCTTTTTGTTCAAGTAGTATAAAATCCCTTCATAACATCGTACAGATTTCTTTGAATCCAACAAAAATATTACAAAAAAATGAAAAATTTGAGCAATAATTGTTTTATGTATAATCAAAAAACATTAGGCACGAAAATTAACTTGATGCTCGGCTTGTTTTGTTTTTCAAATGCAATAACTGGAATCACGTGATTTCATCAGGGAAGGGATGCAATAGAGTTCATATATTAATTTTCAGATTCGGCATTAGTTATTATTAAATTATATTATTACAGATAAGGCATTAGCTATATTTTCGCCAAAATTCCCGAAAATATCTTCTGAAATGCTCCACTTGTTCTAATATACATATAGTAAAACAGTTTTTTACAGAATGCTCGCGAATATATTCCTTTTTAATTAATATATCTCTTAAAATAAATAGCAGTTAACTGTTTGTTTTTTATAATTAATTTTTTTTTATCTTTGTATTTAATTTTCCAAAAGCCTTTCAATAGAAAATAAATCATAATATTTTATTTTTTTATCATTTAATGAGAGTTTAAAATATTTTAAGTGTAAACCATGTTTGAAGCTGACATCTATCTTGTCTTTAATATGCAAAAATAATTTTTTATTCAAATTTCAGACGTTTAAATTAAATTACTCTACTTAATTAATTAATCTATGTAAACAATCTTATATGGCCATGACAAAAGTGAATTTTAAAAATCAAAAAAAAAAAAAAATTATATATTAAATTAAATGAAATGCCAGTTTCGGCAAATGTTGGCTGATAAAACCATTTTAAACGAAAATAGTTCTCAATATTTTAATGAAATTTTTTAAAAATATTATAGTAAAAGTTTGAAATAATTTTCTTTCTATATTTGTTTCACTTAAATACTCAAATACCAATATACAAATTCATAGTTTTTTCTTTTATTTTTCATTAAGAAAAGAGCATTACTATTTATATTTTAAGTTGTTTCGCAATAATTTAAGGTACATGATAAACTTCTGCATTATAAATTAAATAATTTGAATAACTTTATATATATATATATATATATATATATATATATATATATATATAGATTTATATATATATATATATATATATATATATATATATATATATATATATATATATATATATATATGTATGTATGTATGTATGTATGTATGTATGTATGTATGTATGTATAACAAAAAAGTGTGAATCTAAGCCAATATTTATTTTGACAGTTCTGAACAATACAAATCTTGCTATTTTTGATTTTATATTAACTTACAGTTTTATTATTTTTTTCTCAATATGTAAAAATGTTTAAAAAATCTCATGTACTAAAAACAGAATATGTCAAATAAATAACCCTATAAATGTAAAACGAAACTTTTACATACAGTAAAGTTATTGATTTATTTCCTCATCACTTATCTGCGATCGCTAATCAAATATGTACAGTTCAAAATATTGGTATGAATAGTAATTCAATATTAAGCAAACAATTTTTCAACTATTACAAAAACCAATACTTTTTACCCTTTAAATATTTATATTGTTATAATTAATGCATATTTCTATTAATTTCAATGAATTGTTTGTCTTATGTTCAATAAAGTATAACCTACATACTCAAATGTAAAATTTTGAATTCTTCTTGAGGTTCTTTTATCCTTATATTATATTTTAAATAGTAATTCTACAATAATAAATTAAGTTATTTATCACGTGAACTAATTTATAACTTCATACATTTATTACACTGCTGGCCACCGTAAATGAAACACTCTGAGGGAAGCATGCAAATACGATGAAATTTACAACATGCTTTAGAGGAGTTAAGATATGTAAATGGGGAAATTTCATCGCAGACGCACTTCACGTTCGCCTGTGGCGCCACTTCAAAGTGCTATTTAAAGTTTGGAGATTTCGACGATTTCATGTTCGGCAATTGTGTTTTTCTGGTGGCTTTTTCTAAAAAACGATCAATTATGCCTTGTAGAAAACAGCAATCATTTTTTGATCAAGTATCCAAGTTCGTCAGAGGAAGGATAGTGGTCTACCGAAACTGTGCATTATCTTTCAGAGAAATTCGTAGTCGTGTTGGACGAACCAAAACAACTGTAATGCGGATATGTGATCGCTGGATGCAGGAGGGTACGCCGGACCGACGTGTTCGATCGTATCCACTTCAGTACACCACTTCACGTGATGACAGGCAAACTGTGCGTATGTCAGTGATGGATCGCGAGGGAACACCACGAACCATAGTACAACATATTCAGTCTGTTGCGCATCATTCACTGTCCATTCGACGCCGTTTACAGCAGAGTGGTTTGTCCGAAAGACGTCTATTGCTTCGTCTACACTTGAAGCAGAACCACAGACGTCTCCACCAACAATGGTGAGATGAAAGAAGGATGTGTACGGCATAATGCAATGAAATTGTCTTTACTTATGAGTCTATAAATTTAATCATTTGATACTTGGTCAACATGTTATCTACAAAATCAATTTTGTTGTAATATATCTTGTTTTTCTTGGTGTTGCAATTTAGATAGCCAGCAAAATGCAATGCATTTAAATGCAAGTATTTATAGTGATGTGAATTTTGTTGAGCAAATTAGTTCACGAGGCAATCCAGAATCATATCATTATATATATATATATATATATATATATATATATATATATATATATATATATATATATATATATATATATATATATATATATATATATATATATATATATATATATAATATATATATATATTATATATATATTATTAGATTAGATTATTTTTAATATAATAATTTATAATTTAGGGGCCGTCTACAGCAATTTATTTATACAATTTTATGGTAGCTGTGATCGTGTCCCTTTTTTAAAATGCTTTTGAGAAAATTGAACTATATAGGTTAAGATCCCTTGAATCTGGTAATGTAATCTGTGACGATGATGGCAGACATCTCTCAAACGATCTTTCTTTCCCCAGCACAATCTTTCATTTTACCATGATCAGTGATCACGCGTTGGAATGAATAGGTTTAAATGCTTTTTTCGGTTTACTAGCAACATCACAAAGTAACGAAAGAGAGTAATGAGAATGAAGCGGCCTCTGGCTTTTTGCACTTACTTATCACGCAAGAATTGGACTTAAATGAAAGATTTAAACTCAACTTAATATGGCTCATTCAAAACCATTGAAGCACAGAAACATCACAGATACTCTGCTAGAATGAAACTGCTCTGTCTAGACTAACTGATGGCCACTTTAAGTATTTTTTCTGTGTTAGCGGCGGAGACATGCAACGCACTTGTGAAAAATTGTGCAAACTTCCATTTTCACCGAATCGCTGACATTTAGGTTGCATTGGACTTTCTAAGGGAAACTTTAAAACCAATCTCCTAATAATTATAGATTATTTGGCGGTCAATAATCTTCTGCAGCTGATTTGACGTATGTCTGACTATTCGAGGATAAGCAATAACAGCAATATTAATCAGTAAACGTTGTTAATGCCACTAGTGAAGCGCTATTACATACTAATATCAGTGGTAATAAGGTCACTGATAGATTGGTCAAAGAGGTTAATGAGGATAAAACAGACGCTGGAACTTCGCTTGCTCATCAAGAATTGTGCTCAATTGAAAAGTTTCAACTCTCTTTAACATGGCACCAATGCACCACTAGTTTACAGAAAATCCAGTGGCACTCTGCCTTAAATCATATGTAACCGTGGTTCACAGACTGCTCTGCCTAAACTAACAAGTGTTCACCCTAGGTAATGGCTTTCCTTTGATAATGGCAGGAAAATCCACCCCGCTTGCAAAGAATCCATGTGACCATTCATCTTTGGATGACTAAGGGGATTTAATAACCATTCTCTTTATTAATATAGATGTTTTGTCAATCAACAACTTTGTGGTGCTGATCTGACATAGGTCATAGCTTTTGAGGATGAGCGACAATGGTACAAAGTTTTGATGACCAAACTTATTATTGAAATATTTCATGGTTCTTTTTAAAATTCATCCTACAGTAGAGATCAGAATTATAATGAGGAGCTCAGAATGATTATAGATACTCTAGTACATTCCAGTCGGTCTATGGTAAACACTGAAACAGATCATTTTCCACAACCTCAAAAAACATCCCTATAAAATATTTTACAGTTAAAAATCATTTATTTTACGCTGTCTTCAAAAATATAGTTTTGATGAGATTTATTTCAATGAAATGGTACAGTAGTCAAAAATCTGTATAAATACAGCATTCTATAGTTATCTTCACATACGTATAATGTATGCGAGCTTACCAGAGTAGTTTAAATTTTGTATTTATTTAGATAAAGATTTTGTGCTTTTTCATTCCTATTAACCCCAATGCGTGAGTCACCCCAACGTCAACTGACACATGGCATCCACGAAAATTGTATGGTATATGACTGGATTAAGATTTATCAAGTAGATTTAAAATATCTAGGTCTTTTTTTCCAACAGCACCCTAGATTAAGTGTCTAACTTATATAAATAAAACATGCCCACATAAATCTGTGATTAAATACCCACTGCTGTGTTTAAATATTTTATCTTTTGTTCTTTAAATTTAAATAAAATATAATTATGAGAAATGAATCATATTTAAAATTAAAGGTGCATTGTTATATTTTAATGATAATATACATTTTGCTTTTAGTTTTATTCCTCTGTAGCTGGTGTGGTGTATTTAATAGGAAGAGTTGTCTATTCTATTGGCTACAGCACTGGAGGTGAGATATGTATTGCATTCAAGAGAATGTTACTCTATTCATATTTTCAGTACTAACACCCAATTATTTGATATAAAATATTTTAAAGAGAGTTACTTTAAAATCCAAATATATTTCAAAAAATAAAATTAATTACTTCGTTGCGGAATAAGTTTGTAGCGTTTTTACCAAATACTTTTATTCAAGCAAAAATTAATAATTATATCAACAAGTTAATCAATTATATATTCGCCGTTGCTGTTTATAACCTCTTCTCACCTCTCGACTAATTTGTCGATGCCGTTCTGCCAAAAATTCCTGGTCTGGTGTTAAAGAAATTGTTGAGCCAGTTTTTAAGGACCTCTTGATCCTCTGGAAAATGCTGGAAAAGAATACCACAATCAACAAGGAGCTCTATATTGCCCAGCTACATCGAGTGAATGAGGCTATTCAACTGAAAAGACCTGATCGACAGGGTCAAACCATGCTCCTTCACGACAACTCCAGGCACCATGTTTCACAAGTCCTCAAAGCAACACTCCAAGAGCTCAATCCTTCAACATCCGCCGTATTTTCCGGACCTTGCACCGACCGATTACCATCTTTTCCGCTCCTTGTTAAATCATATGAAGGGCGTTACCTTCTATAACAAAGAGGTTCTTAAAAACTGGCTCAACAATTTTTTGGACATCAGACTTGGCGATTTTTGGCAGAACGGCATCAACAAATTAGACGAGAAGTGGGAAGTGGTTGTAAACAGCAACAGTGAATATATAACTGATTAACTTTTATTGATATTATTATTTTTTGTTTAAATAAAAGAGTATTTGGTGAAAACGCTACGAACTTATTCCCCAATTTAATAATTTATATGACCAAAATTCTGTAGTTCATTTATTTGAGTTTGGTTTAATCCATTGAAGTTTTGTACGCATTATTTGTTGTTGTATAATACAAGAATATACAATAACAAATATTGCGTAGTACAAATACTACAAAAATATACTGCTTAGTACACAAACACAACAAAAGTACTGCGTTTGAAACAGAGAGAAAAATAAAATTTTCTTTCATTTTTTTTTTTCCTACTGAGTATCGTCATGAATGAAGAAAATTTCATCTTTTTATCAGTGTAGATCAGCGTTTTTTAGTTAAAAATTTCAATTGCTCCTTGTTTCAGTTGAAACTGGTGAATTGAAAGAAATAGTCAATGAGACTTAACCACACAACTACCACACCAATCAGAGGGCAGAGTTTCTGACGATTGATGTAAAACTGCGAGCTTCTTGGAAGATTCCAACTTCAGTAACAGATTCAAAACAGGTTTTCTGTTCCCTTGCGATTACACATCTGAAATTATACAACAGTTTTCATTACCGACGAGCCATAAGATTTTGATTTATTCAATCACTTGTGTGACAGCGATGAGTGTTTAATATCTTTATTTCGTCTTATTTAATTAGGTAAACTACACGTGATAGTTCTACATCATCAGAAAACCATAAAAACTATTTTGTTTAACATTTTTAATTGATAATTATTCCTCGCTTTCTGGTATTTAAAATAATTAAAAAAAAAAAAAAAAAAAACATGATTTATTTTTACTTTCCAAGGAACTCATCACTGAACATGAATTAAGCCATTAAGACAGAAATTCTTCTTTAAAGCATGCGTGGCATATTCTCAGTAGGACTCTAATAGACTTTAGTTTCATAATATTGTTAGCTTTTATGTTCATAATATTGTTTCGCAATACTGTTAGCTATTATGTGAGCCCAATTCTGTTCTTTGTATTCTGAATACATTTTATTAGCTTTTTTTTTAGCTAACCTTAAAAATCTGTTACATTTCAAGTCGCCACCAGAGGGCACTTTTACGCTTGGTATTTGTCACCGGACAAATACCAAGAGTAGATTATTTGCATTATATAATAGTGTACGTTTGAATTTTGTAAATTTGCCCATTTTAATTTTATACTGAAACTTTATAACAATGTTTTTTTTATTTTTACAATGCTACTTTTAATAATAAAACCATTGAATATTTATTTGTGCTTTCTAAAGTCTTTCTATTTTAATAAATTGAATAATTTTCCCAAATTAGTGATAAATGAAGTATTTTGACGAAAAGAAAAAAAAACTTTATTGTAATAAAAGGTATTTGTCGTCAGAATTTTATTTTACAAGAGATGGTAGAAGATAATGAAGTAGTTTATATTGCATCATCGCCAGATTCCAAATGTTTTAGCCAAAATAACCGCGTAGCACAAATTTATTATTGTAGTAACAATTTTACTACAATAGAATAACGTTTTAAAAAAAATTAGTTTCCCTGAAATGGAATACAGTGAACACAAAATGTCGAAAAATTGGTGACATAGACGAATTAGCGAAATAGATATGAGTTCAAAACATCTTGTAACCTATTAGATTGAAACATAACAGAGTCTATGCAGGGCACCCTTTAAACAAATAGATATTTTATTTTGAAGTCATCGGAAACGAGTCTTTAGCCCTTGTTTTCAGAATTGTGACAACAATTGTAATTGATGCATCGTTTTGGTATATTATCCATCAATATTCTGCATTTGAAAAAATGATTTAAATATGGCGTATTATGAGTTAAATATGACGTATTCGTTTGCAGTATGTCTTATTTCATTTTTATTTTCATATTGCTGAAACCCATCCTTCTGAATTCAATAAAAATTTGGTTTCATGTATATTTTCTAAATAAATCCTGTATTTCCTCTTGTTTGTGAAAATGTGTCTTTATTTTCATTTTTGTTCATCACGGTTGAACAGTAAACTCCTGGCCGATCTTGACTCTAAAACACTAATTAATAAATCCAAAAACTTGGAGACAAAGTGAGGAGCCATACTGTAGTTTCGCTTATGATTTATTCTACGCACATACCGCGTACACACTGCCTATTTTCAAAAAGTGAAAGAAAAATATAACAAACGATGCTCAGCGCCATCTCGCAGTAATGAATTCACAATTCAATGAATGGGAGCTTGAACATATTCCCTGCCGATGGCCTTAGGGACATCAAAATTGCACTTAGTTATACATACACATACTGATACACATCAAAGGCAACAACTTACCTTACAAAGCACAATTCACATCGTAAAAAAATAATTGCAAAAATAAAAGAAATATCTTAATTATTACACAGAAAAATGATAAAAATGAAATGCAAAGTCAACTCAGTTCATCAGTTGTTGTATCGCTGTTAATCGGTAACACACACAGTTTGTGTATAGGTCTTTTTATTTCACCTGACGCAGTTTTTACTAGCCCGACACGAACCTTCTTGTCTAGTCCTTCATGGACTCTTATAACTCGACCACGTTTCCACTTGTAAGGCGGTAAGTGGTCATCTTTAATGATAACTAAATCATTTACCTTGATGTTGTTCGCAGGTCGTTTCCATTTTGCTCGTTGCTGGAGCTGTGTTAAGTAGTCCAGGGACCACCTCTTCCAAAACTCTTGACAAATTTGTCTCACACGTTTCCATCGGTTATTTAGAGCTAAGGTTTCACTGCTCACATCTGGCCCTGGAATTGCTTGAAAAGTGGATCCAATTAAAAAATGTGATGGGGTTATCGCGGAATAATCATTTGGATCTTCTGAAACTGGAACTAACGGATGAAAATTCAAACACGCCTCGATTTGTACAACATACGTATGAAATTCCTCGTAAGTAAGAATCTGCGCTCCAATAACCTTTTTCATATGATGTTTAAACGATTTCACAGCAGCTTCCCACAATCCACCGAAATGCGGGGCAGAAGGAGGATTAAATTTCCAAGTAACACCTTCATTAGCTAAGTAATCGATAACTTCACAAGACATCCAAGCTTTTAACTCCTTATATGCACCCAAGAAATTTGTGCCACAATCACTGTGTATTTCACGAGGTTTTCCTCTTCTAGATACGAAACGTTTCAAGGCTGCTATAAATGAATTCGCATTTAGATCTCCAACACATTCTAAGTGAACAGCCTTCGTAACAAAACAGACGAATACGCAAACGTATATCTTCATTGTTTTCACACCTCGTCCCTTTCTTGGTCTTACGTGGAAAGGTCCCGCAAAATCCGCACCTGTTCTAGCGAAAGTTCTTTCAGGGTTAACTCTGGAAGCTGGGAGGTCACCCATCATCTGCTTTGACAGCTCGGGTCTGCTCCGAAAGCATGTGACACATCTGCGTAAAATCTTTCTTATCACTTGACGCGCGTTAATAACCCAAAGCTGCTGTCTGAGGATTGCAAGCAGTAATTGGTTGCCACAATGCATATACGTTTGATGATAATGCTTTATTATTAGATCTGTAATAATGTGATGTTTTGGAAGAATAATTGGGTGCTTAACATCATTTGACAAATCAGAATTACAGAGCCTGCCTCCAACTCTGAGTAATATAATAACTGTGAAAATCTAAAAATGTAAAATAATAATTTATTGGGAATTCGAAGATGAGAAGCATTTTCTTTTAAATACACTTTTTATTTATAAGCATAATAAAATATGGAATTAAAAAATATGTGAATCGCATACTTTTTAAATACTTCATAAATTTAATAACTGTAGGAAATAAAAAAAGCTTTTTTTACCGAAATTTTATATAAATTAAATTTTTAATTAAAAATAAATGTTTTTATTTCTTTTTGATATTTAAATAAAAATTTTTTTTTCAAATTTAAGGAAACCACGATGAAACCAGTTTATCACAAATGGCATCCGAATGATTAGCGCTTTTGCTTTCCGTTCAGTAGTTCGTAGATTCGAGTCCCACCTTGGGTTTGGATATTTGCAGTGATTCGAAATCTACTTTAAACTACATGTACCGGTGTCATTAGCCCTTGTGTGCAAAAGACGACCGATATGAGACAGACAGAAACCAATTTATCCAGTGTCGGGAGAAAGTTGTAAATAAATCTATTGCCTTTTCATTGCCAACCGTTCTTCAGTATAAAGGATGAAATTACTAAACGCAGATAATCTCTGAGTCCTTAATGATTTTATGACTATAAACATAAATGATTTTCAGAAATGTTTAATTTATTTCAAGAATAGTACTTTTTAAATTTCATATAAGGAGCTTCTCTGGGGTCATACACATAAGAATGAATTGCAGAAAAAAAAAGCACAATTTTATCAAATGTTTTCAGCAATAAAACCGAAGTCTTAATCGTATCTTCCAGTATCTAACTGAGAGTTAGCATGCAGACAGAGGAACCAGAGCCTCATTTCAAAGAGCCAAGGACAAAAAGTAAAAGCACTGATGAATACACATTATCGGAAGGTAGGGAATTTGACTCCCAAACTTAAGCGAAGATCCATCATATTCACTAAAGGCATCTGAGGCACGTTAAAACTGGATGTGGTCGCAATGTCCTCCAAGTGAAATGATACATCTGAGGGTGGTAGGCCAAGTATTGGGTATCTTCTGCTTGGCTCCTGCTTCAAAATCACGAAGACTCCTTTCGGCTACTGATAGTGCCCAACTCCGGGCTAGGTACAGAGAATCATGCGGGTGCAACAACAATTGTCTTGTTACTTGGCTCTTATAAAGAGCATTTAAAATTTTCCCATTAACATTTTTACATACATACGTAGCGTTGCAGGCTAGTACCTTAAGGTGAACGAGTTTAGAATACTTGATTATCATCAAGTGCCTCGTCATTTTGAGTCACAGTAACGAGGTTACATCTGAGCTGTCATTCTCCTCTCCACATCCACGCCTTACCAGTGAAAGTACTTAAAACAGATTAGAGTGAATTCGCTCCCCCAACCCATGGAGCATCGAAATCCCATGAGGGAAGATGGGGTCGCCCCCAGCAAATGATGCTTCACTTTGCTGATCTAGTGGGAAGCGGCGTGAAGCTACTGAGGCTCACATTTCGTGATATCGAACCTTCTGCAAAACTTTCTACTATTGATGCAACTTATTATTTACAAGTAATATCTTCTGCCAAACATAGCTTTATAAGCAAATACATGTGTATCCAGCTTCGCATAATTTCTCTGATTTGGAATGGGTAATAAGAAGGACTATATATTGGTATACAAAAATTAATACACTTTACGCATCATTGGGTGCTCTTATTCAATATAAAAATAACAATACTTATATTTAAAGATTTTGCAACAGCAAAAAAGTGTTTAGTACTGTGCTGAAAATAATTTACAGCAAAAGTACTTGAATTGGATAAAAATAAATAATAATTC
Source organism: Latrodectus elegans (assembly GCA_030067965.1). Classification (NCBI taxonomy): domain Eukaryota; kingdom Metazoa; phylum Arthropoda; class Arachnida; order Araneae; family Theridiidae; genus Latrodectus; species Latrodectus elegans. The sequence continues at coordinate 96,761,436 of CM057822.1, forward strand.
GATTATTAAAACGATTTCTCTAGGAAAGAGAACCAAGTTTCAATTTGATACTTTCAAGAAGAGCAAATATATTAATTTTATTTATTGAAAAAGAGCAAAATATAGTGTTAAAAATTAAATCTTCGTGTTTGGGAAAAATGCTTTAAAATCAAAATAAAAAAAGTTTATTTACTTATTATATTTATTTGTATAACTTCATTTTTAAGAGCTAAATGCTATTCATTTTTTATAAAAAATATGAGTATAACTATTTTTATAAAATTACTTTAAAGAATTAAACAAAAATTATAAATTAACATATTAATAACACAACTAAATTATATACTTCTAAATTTTTAAAAATCTAAAATTAAATAACACACATTTATAAGAAAATTTATAATGGAAATAAAAAAAAAATCAACTTAAAAGAAAAGGGGGGATTCAGTTTTCAATTTTCCACAATAAGTTACAGATTGTTGCTTCCATTGTAAAAATATAATAGACTGTTTTTCTTTAGAAAGTAGTAACTAAAATATTTGTATTTCAGATCCTAATAAAAGGCTCTTTGGATTGTTTTCCTACTTTGGACTCCTGGCTCTTTTGTACAACACCTTGAAGCTGGCTGTGAGATTACTTGGTTGGATGTGATATATTGCAAGTTATCCTGTTTCGTGTTCTTTTTTTTTATATTCAATAATTTGTATGCAATAAATTTTTTTTCCTTTTTACATAGTTTGACTCTTCATTAGATTCCCTTAAGCTATCACAAAATCCTTACATAAAATTACAAATGCATTCACAAAAAGCTATTATATCGATTTAAAATTTGTTTATTGTGACGTGGCACTTGAGAAACTGATGGCAAGGGGGAAAATTTTATAGAAACAACTGATAGCAAGTTGTTTCCGCAACATTTCCACGTTGTAACGTCCCCGTAAAAGTAACTGAAAGCAAGTTGTTTCCATAACATTTCCACGTTGCAACGTTCTCATAGAAGTAACTGAACGCAATTTGTTTCCATAACATTTCCACGTTGCAACGTTCTCATAAAAATAACTGAGAGCAAGTTGTTTCCATAACATTTCCACGTTTTAACGTTCTCATAGAAGTAACTGAAAGCAAATTGTTTCTAGAAATTCAGTATTTGGGAAATTGACCGCAATATGCTTTTTGAATTCCCAACCTGCGGAAGAATCGCTCACCAACTGATTGACTTAAGCAGTTCTTATTTGATTGATAGCACGCAGCTGCAATGTAAAACATCTGAACTCATTTCGCAAACTACCTTCCTTCATATAATAAATCATTAATCAAAAGAGAGAAGTTGTGGAAAAATTCCAAGCACCCATCTTAAAATATGTCCATGAAGAAAGCAGATAAGCAGTATTTACTACTTTTTAAAAACCAGAAATATGAGTGTGTCATCAAAAAATATGTAGATTGCTGGCCGGTCTAAAGAACAAAGTTCTATTTCTAAAACATTATAATTTCTAGAAAAGCACCTGAGAAAATCCGATATAATGAAAATTACAAAATTTTATCAACAAAATAGCAAAGAAAGTTCGTTTATGTCCATCAAAATATACAATACTTTGGTGATAGATTTTAAGCCAAAGTTGATTGTTTTATCCTGTTGTCATCCAATCTTTATCAAGTAATTCATAAGCGGATTCTTTCTTCCTTAATTGCATGTGTGTTCAGAAAAATAATAGTATAATATTCCAAACAAATTTCAATATATTACAAGATAAAATGTGCATGCTTTTTTTATTGGAATTGTGATATATCCCCCCCCCCCCCAAGATATTTCTCGCCAAATCTAGCGTCCTTAGTTTTGGTTATGATGTTGCCAATTTGTATTTTTATCGATTTTCGGATGTTTTTTTGTTGCTAGATTTGATCTTTTCTCTTGTTTTATGTCATTTCTGCGTCCTACAAATAGATTTTTTTAAGTGGCAATAGCATTTGAATATTTTGTTAAGCGTTTCAGTTCGATGGACGCATTCCATCTCGTTTTTGGAACGAGATGGGAAATATCTCGTTCCAAAAACATGCGTTCAGCTTGGTGACAAAAAAATTCATAAAGGTCACCAATTTGTGTGTGAGGAAATACCTTACTAGTTCCTTTTTATACTATATATATATTTTAAATAATTTGCGTATTTACTTCTGTCTGCTAGAAGAGTGTGTTATCATTATTCATTTATATTATTTAGGGTGCGTTTTAAAATTTTTCTTGTCGCTTCTGCAAAGGTAGACCTAAATTAAATCCTCCATGACAGCTGTTTTTTCTCACCCTCTCTGAATGGGCTTTCTAAAATACTTATGAATCATCTCAAATTTTTATAAAATAATTCTTTTTAATTTAGAAAATGGTTGAAGTTACATTCTTTTCTCTTTTCTTATTTTACTTACATTCTTTTTAAATGGGATGCATCCTAATCAAAAGAATGATTTTTTCCCCTATTCCTTATGAATTGACATCTTCAAAAGTTGCTCGTCATCTAAAAGTAATCGAATTTCTCAGTAACTGAACATTTTCTGTAATGAGTCTATAAGCCTCATTCTTAAATTTTTGAGACAAGGAGTATTATTGCGCTACAATCGTAAAAGATTTTTCTAGTGAATCTTAAATAAAATAGTTACTGTATTAGGGCTCGATTCAAAGTCGAATACAATGAATGGATTTTGTTGGACAATTCTTTCAGTGTTGAATTATTTAAGCTGTTATTTAGCACAAAAATGTCATTCCCCTTTGCGCTTGAAGCAGTTGTTGAAAATAAAGCGAAATATTGTCGTTGCATTGTTTATTTTTTATGTTCTTTCTTCTTGGCATAATGTAGGATATTTTGATGATAGTGTACACTGTCATAATATGGCGATCGTGTACACTGTCTCTTTGAGACAAATTCAAAGTTGTTCCTTGTCTGCATATTAAAAAAAAAAGACTTACAGAGCTTTATATTGTTACAGATGAAAAAGAATCAAATAATCGCTTGATTCTTGCACATTAATAAATTCTTTGTCCAATTGATGATTTTGTGCAAAACTGCGTCTGAAAGGACACGTGAGTTCAAAGCGCCATCTAGTGAGAAAGAATATTGCACAAAATGTTTTTGTTGAAGAATGGGAAGGTTTGAAAACGCGGCTCGAATGAGCATTGACTTACACATTGGCATAGGCACGAACGTAATTTTCCTTTATGATTTTGTGAGTGACTAATTTATTTTGAAATTATCTGAATATCCCGCATTCCATTCTCTTTAACTGCTCTTTGATAATCACACATATTCGCTTAAAATGTGAATTTCATGTTATCGCAACTTCATAATAACATTCGTTAGTTTTCATCAACTTGCGGCTTTCAATCTCAGTAGCTTTGAATGTTTTTCATTTTGCTTGGTTGCGATGGCATAAATTGTCGTTCTCATTATCGTAGGTTTGAGGGCTCGAATCCCGACGTATCAGAACTATTCACTAATGGTGACTGGAACACGTAAGGGGCATTGGGATCACAATGTTCTAACTATTAAATAATGCCGCTAAAGGTGGTAGGCCAAGACTAGGGGTCAATGACGCGGCCCACTTTCGGATCTATGATGGCACGTTCAAATTATCTGGTAACATTATTTTATATTTTACTGCATTTATGTATCAGAGCTCCAGTGGCTTAATTGCTTCACTCTTCTTTCGATAAGATCAGCAAAGAGAAGCACCATTTGCTGCTTGCAGTGATTGGGAGGTTGACCACTTTCCCCTTCTCTGGGTTGCTAGAGCTCTGTGGGTGGAGGACGTGTCCACGTTCATCTGTAATTTCCAAAATCCACTGGTAGAGCCCAACTCAGGACAAAGTACAGAAAAACATGCTGGTGCAACAACAATGTCTAAAGTCCTTCCGTTGGTGTGGCGTGGATGTGGAGAGGAAGGTACGAGCTCAGGTGTGACATCGCCACCTGACAGCAATTCAAAATGACCTGACTCTTGACGATGGGCGAGTATTTCAAACCCATTAATCTTAAGGTACCCTCCTGGGTTCACTTGCACCGCTACGTATATATTAACAATTATTTATCACCATGATTTTAATATTATTAAATTATATTATGTTTATTTTCAGAACTATAATGTAGTGACTTACCATGATGGGTTACAACAGCTGTTCGCCACAGCCTTGACGTTGTCTCTAGTTTATATTTCAATATACATATGTGATAAAGGAATATATCTGTTAATCGAATGAAATAATTCAATATTTCTCCACACTTACCTTAACTTAAACTTGAATGATTAAGTTTGGGTAGGTGTGGGAGAACTACAGAAAGGCGCCTATCCCTTCCATACCTTATAGCCTGCTGAAAGGTAAAAATCCTAATTGTCTGGCTTTGGAAACAACAACAATACTTTTCATTTTAAGGAATTAATTATGTGTCATATATAAAAATATGTCACCAACTGAACAAAAGATTTCCGGTTTTCCGTAAAGAAAAACATTCTTGTCTGACTTGCTATTAAATACAAGACAAACTAGCAAGACTATATATTATTATAGAAATTATAAAATTAATTTAGAAAATTTAAAAATCCCTCTCTTTTCTTTAAAATTTTTTAAACTGATATACTATGTTAAATATTTTGACTATAATAATATTTTATCCACTTTAATTCATATTTCTAAATAACAAGCATATGTGATAACTTTTATGAATACATATCCATTATTGGTCTTCATATCCTTTCAAAAATGCCACACAGTTCCACAAAGGATTTCAGGATTCTGTAGGTAAGGACTTTTTCTGTCCCGAAGCAGCGTGACTGCTCTCTCTTCCACAACCCCCGACTGTCCGTGCTTGCAGCGAGAATGACCTTTAAAAACATTCGAGAAAAAGAAATTAAAGGTAATTTATTCTAGCACATTTGCTTAATATTAGAAGATAATAATTGAAATATAAAAGCAATGCCAATATACCATTGGCCATTAAAATTGTAGCACCAGGAACAAATGGGAATAAAAAAAAGAATATATATTGGTAAAAAATATTTTGCCCAAAACAACAAGGGTTTTAATTTTTAAGATGAGTGAAAGAACAAAACCTTCAAAAATCAGTACTCAGCACAAATCTTCTGATAGCAATAACAGTATTTATACTCCTGTATACTGAGTTATCCTCAAGCTGGGCAAAGCCGACTTAGCTTTTCCTCCATTCAGTGAGTCGGTAAACTGATTCAAGCATGTTTGAGAACTAAACTTTGAGGGTTTTGCGTTAGGCTGATCACCATATCGGGACATATGTTTTGCACCCCAGGGACTCTCTGTCAGGAAAACCTAGATGGACACTGTAGGCCTTGGTCCACATAGGTTGTCGTGCCACAGAGTTTAGTGGTAGTAAGAAGTTAGAAGGAGATTAGATAGTAGTAGAAAATTAGTTTAGTAGTAGAAAGTTAGAAGGAGATTAGATAAACAAGCAGATACAACTGCTAATGCAATACTAACACGAGACCACAGCTAGTTTAAACATCCATGACAGCAATATACTGTTAGGAATTTTCCTACTGAAACATATGGTTATGTAGGTCTGGATTGAGTGAAGACACATCACCAGCCAGTCCTTCGGCATTTGATGCATAATAAGTAACTAATATCTTGGCAAACAGACCAAACGTTTTCTGCTCCTGACACATCTGGACAACATGGTAATACTTTTAACAGTTAAATATTTTCTGTCTCAACCCCTAAACTCCCTCAATCTCTAAATTATGAAGACCAAAGCTCCTTTAGGGAGATGATGGTACACACCTGGGTACCACTTACATAACTTCCTATCAGTTTTCTTTCCTTGCCCTTGTTGTGTTAATGATTCATAGAAGTGGTGCAGGGTGAAATGTCATAAGTGATTAGACATTTAAAAAAGAAAAATATTAATACGAGTTCCAATATACTAAGGGTAAAGAAATTGGTTTTAATGTTCATTTCCTTTTCCACCAAGAACATTTTATAAAAGTGACATCGTACCAGTACAGTTTCCTTGATGGACAGGCAAATCGAAGTCTGCGGATAAGCCGTATCCTGGTATGACGTTGTGGTAGTGACGAAGAGGGGAGTACTCCTGGAATCTACAGTCTGCTGCTCCCTCTCCGCAATCTCTCAGAAGATAATCTTTCACACCCTCGCATATCCTGCAAATGTGGCAACCTTTGGCATCAGGAATCCTTTGTTTACAACCTATGCATAACAATACAAACATTATTTAGGATAAAACTGTTTCATTAAATATCACTAAAAATAAAATTTAACAAAACTGAATCTGTTAAGGAGCTAAACAAAGATTGTACATATTCAAATGTCACTTTCCGTCATTAAAATGAAGCACTGGGAAACATAGAAGTTATTAGAGCTATATTTAGTCCTATATACAAGGCATATTAATGAAGTAAAACGAGTCTACACCTTCAAACTTATTCATATAATAAATTGAAAGAGGTACTTCGTAGACTTTTCTCAAGAATCGTGGACATAATTAAAATATAGAATTGCTTATGTATCTTATTTCTGTTAAACAGTCACAATATTTACACTCATACCGAAATTTAAGCATGGCGTGTGAAATCAACCGATGCTTTTTCACTTATCACAAAATTACGACAGCAAATTATCAGACATGATTATTCGTCAATGAATAATTACATATCAAAATAAAGAAATATTTTCACTCACACAAACATTCTCTTGATAATGTGTCATAATCTAAATCATCTCTTGTGATATTGTGTCATAATTCAAAGCATCCCTTGATAATTTGTCATAATTCAAACCATCTCTAAATTATTTGCTTACGGCATCTGTTCTATGAAATGAGACCTACTTTCACAAAGCCATAAATGAACATTCCTCTTATAGGGTATTTGTCTGTGAAACGGGACACAAAATATTGACACACACCACGCCGAAGGTTACCAACAGTTGTTCAGTAGGGTTAGAATCAGATGAGTAAGCTAGCCACATGCTTAATACTCTTTACTTTACATCTAAATCCTCTCGTTTTTATATTTTTATAGGGGGGATTCTGGAACTGCTTCTGATGGTAAGATATCTGCTATTGAAGTAACTCGGCTGGAAATTATTATTAGAAATTTGGCCTTTTGAGGGTTGAGGCAGTAATATTATCTGGGTTAAAGGCCAGACTATTTATTATCAAAACTTCCAAATATGCCAGTGATACATCTTTGGAAGTATTACAGCATCGAACTTTCAGAGCAGCAGCTGATGAGGAAAGAAATTCATGTTACCCAGTAGAGGATTAATTCTTATTGTGGTGTGAATGGAAACAAACAAGCAGATTTCTCAGCTAAAATGGGGTCTATGGTTTTATAGAGAATTCAAAATGCGACTCATTTTTCAACTGTCAAACGTTTTGTTAAAAATACTTCAACCTTTGATATCCATCAGGATTTAAAGAGTAGAAATGCCACAAAGAGCTGGTTGAGGATTATCCTGGATTTTTCTGATTGGCCCCTGCCCAACTGCTGTTGCAAGCTTTTGGCTGATTGCTTGTCACGAATGCCTCGTAGTTCATTAATTTCGTATAAGTGACCTGGTGAGCTTAACTTGAGTACTTAACAACAATGAAATCACATGAACAACCTCGAACGGTGTAAAACAAATCGAAGTATTGATGCCCTCGTCGGTGTGTAGACCGATTAGACTTCCTTTTTTTCTTATTCTCGTTTACTATTTTTATATTGTTATGTACCATACCATTTGAAATTAAAAAAAAAAATACTTAATTCACCTGTCCCAGAATGCAACGCATCACTTACATAACTCATTGCTGTGTGTGCCTGTGCCATTTTCATATTTTTCTGATGATTCATGATGTTGAATTTTTAGAATCATGGAAATGATATTTGAAATTTTATATAAGAAATATGACGTAATATTTATCTGCAAAGCTAAAATTATGAAAAAGTAAATATATGTGTTATCTCTGCCATTCATTCAGTAGTACTGAAATGTGCATTAAAACTTAACAACATTTTCCATAATAAATACAAATTTTATAGTAATAATTTTTTTTAAAAAAAAAATCATATTTCTTTCAATTTATTTTTTAAAAAATTAATATGTTTGATAAATAATTAACTGTAGTTCTAATTTTAAATTTATAAAGTATTTAAATCCAAGAAAATTTAAGCCCATATATATTTTTAAAAAATCAAAACTAACTTTGGGGTTTCAACTAATGGATATGTAAAAGGACTAAAAAAAGAAAGATATTTAAATAAAAATGGTTTAAAAAAAATAACTTATCTGGCAAAAAAAGTCGACACTTAGTGTCCAGCTAATCATTTTAACGAGGAATAAAAATCAACGTGTCGTGAAATGGTTTTACGCAAAAAAGTGGTTGCGTTGAAATCAATGGTTAAATTGGCAATAAATATCTCAAGTACAGAAAAAGCAATTATTAAAACATGTTTATTAATAAAAAATGGTAGAATGAAAATATAGGAAAATTAATGAAGACTCAGATTATGTAAATAAATTACATTACTTTCCTGGACAAAATAAAAAAAATTACAAATATGGAATTTATACAGATCATAATATCATGAAGAGAAGACAAACGGATGCAAATAAATTATTTAGGACGATATTGAGATAAACATTTCTATGTGAAAATTTTTGGCAGTATACGATTCTCATTTTTTTAAAATAATTTTCTTTTTTGTATTATTTTTCATGTTAAAATGAATTAAAATGTTATTTTCCTCCTTTTGAAACAAATCAGTTGAATGTTTCAAATATTATTTCCATCACAGTGATTTAAAAATACTGCACCTTTTTTCTCCCATTTATATATATATATATATATATATATATATATATATATATATATATATATATATATATATATACACTACTGGCCATTAAAATTGCTACACCAGGAAGAAATGCAGATAACAAAATGATATTTATTGGACGAATATAATATACTAGAAATAACAAGTGATTAAATTTTCAAAAAATTTGGCTGGATAGATCCTGAGAAATCAGTACCCAGAACAACTACCTCTGGTAGTAATAGCAGCAGTTATACGCCTGGGCATTGAGTCAAACAGAGTTTCTATTGCATGTACAGGTACAGATGCCCATGCAGCTTCAACACGATGCCACAGTTCATCAACCGTAGTGACTGGCGTTTGGTGACGAGCCAGTCGCTCGGCAACCATTGACCAGACGTTTTCTATTGGTGAAAGATCTGGGAAACGTGCTGGCCAGGGCAACAGCCAAACATGTTCCGTATCAAGGAAGGTCCGTACAATACCGGCAACATGCGGTCGGGCATTATCCTGCTGAAACGTAGGGTTTTGCAGGGCTCGAATAAAGGGTAGAGCCACGGGTCGTAACACATCAGAAATGTAACGTGCACTGTTCAAAGTACCGTCAATGCGAACAAGAGGTGACCGAGACGTGTATCCAATGGCACCCCATATCATCACGCCAGGTGATGGGTCAGTATGACGATGACGAATGCACGCTGCCAGTGTGCGTTCACCACGATGCCGCCAAAAACGGATGCGACCATCATGACGCTGTACACAGAACCTGGATTCATCTGAAAAGATGACGAGTCGCCATTCGTGCGCCCAGGTTCGTCGTTGATCACACCATTGAAGGCGCTCTTGTCTATGACCCAGCGTCAAGGGAAGCCGCAGCCAAGGTCTCCGAGCTGAGAGTCCATGCTGCTGCAAACGTCGTCGAACTGTTCGTGCAGACACTTGTTGTCTTCCAAACGACCCCATTTCTTGACTTACGGCTCGTGACATGGTTGCAAGATCCCTTACGTCCATGTGGATAATATGCCTGTCTTTTCGGCTGCTAGTGATAGGTGGCCGTTGAGATCCCGCATGGCGTTCCGTATTACAGTCCTGAACCCATCGATTCCATATTCTGCTAACAGTCATTGGATCTCGACCAACGCGAGCAGCAATACGACGATAAGATAAACCGCAATCCCGGTACGCTACAATTCGACCCTTATCAAACTCAGAAACGTGCTGGTACGTATTTCTCCTTCTTACACGAGGCATCACAACAACTTTTCACCAGGCAACAACGTTCAAATGCAATTTGTGTATGTGGAACCGGCTGAACAATTTCCTCATTTAAACACAATGTAGGTGTCGCTACTGGCGCCTGCTTTGTCTGAATGCGCTGAAAAGCTAATCATTTGCATATCACAGCACCTACTTCCTTTCGTATAAATTTCACGTCTGTAGCATGTCGACTTCTTGGTGTAGCAAGTTTAATGGCCAGTAGTGTATATATATATATATATAATTTTGTAAATTTTTTTATTTTTAAGATATATGTTTTTGTTTTATAATTACTAACAATGAATCTATGGTTAATGTTTCTGTACATGTTTTTTTTATAAAAATCTTTTTATAAAAATGTCTTCATTTTTCTTTAAAAGGTGAGACACAAAAAATTTGAGAAATTTGTTTCCTTTTTAACAATGTTTATGAAATAAACAGCTTAATCGTTTTGTTTTTGTAAAAATTTTACGAGTTAATGAAATCCTGTAAAAAAAATGCTTGTGAAATTTAAGTTAAAAATTTGAGAAAGCTCCATCTTAACAACGTTTATGAAATAAAAGGATTGATCGTTTCACATAATTAATCGAATCGTTTGATCTCATTGTTCTTGTATGACCATAACGGGCAAACAAAAGTTTCTAAAATGTTAGTGAAACGAAGGGATTAATCGTTTCATACAGTTAATCATTTTGATTTCGATGTTTTTTCAGAACCTTTAGGTGCAAAAAACCAATATATATATATATATATATATATATATATATATATATATATATATATATATATATATATATATATATATATATATATATATATATTGCAGTTATGCTTATTGCTAATTCCTAAAATAATTAGAAAAACTATCTTTCAGGAAATAAAGATAAAAATTCTCAAGAATGATTTGAAGAAGGAATTGAACTAGAGAAGAATCTGCAAATTTAATTCGGTTAAGAAGGAAGAAATTTTTTTCTTCACGGAAATCTTTCGTATAAAATAAAAAAGATTTCAAAAATTTTAAAAATTTATATATGTAACTTTTGCATGGAAAAGTAATGCATTTTAATTTTGTGTTTTTGAAGATTTTTAAAAAATTTTCCAATTTTCGAATGTACTTACTAGTCTTGGGAGCTTCTGTAAAATGTTCCCCACAATGATCATTTCCACATAGAGAACAATTTATATATTTCTTGCGAAAAACCTAAATGGACATAAAGTGTTGGTGATTCAAATGATTCAATTCAACAAAACAATATAAGATTTATATTAACAAGGCAACAACATAAATAATAGTAATACGAATACGACATTTTCTCAGTAACTTATAAAGCTGAATCACAATTTCATAGTGTACAGATTTTAAATTTCAAAATAATAATAATAATAATAATAATAATAATTTTTCCCGCACGTATGTCATGCCAAGAGCTACAGATTAAATCCTCAATTATATCGAGTTTTTCACTTCAGCTAAGTGGGCATTTTTGTGATTTATTGTTATTAGGTTTTTCGTTCTTGTTATTGGAAAGTTGTGAGATTGAATCATGACCCTTCCGAAAATTCGTCGAGCTCTGTTCGGAAGTACGTTAAATAGGTCATGGTTGCAATGTCCTCCAAGCGAACAAATACCTCTTTGAGTGATAGACCAAGTCTAGAAATATTCTGGTGGGTATTTACTATTAAGCTACTTAGAGCCTTCCACTTTTGTATTCAAGATCGCTCAGCCACTGGTAATCCATTATATAAAAATGACATGACTTCCTCCCCTTACAGTTCTGGAAAAAAAAAAAGCGAATGGGATTTTGCCGTTTGTCCTCAGTTATGGTACTTGAGTATAATCCCTTTAACCATAGTCATGAACAAAAGTTGTCGGCAAATTTGGTAATGAGTAACAAATGTTACAGTTTAAATTTATATTTTTATAATACTTAAACTCACGCCATATATTTTTTATTCTTAGCGCATTCAAGTTTTAAAAGTGCAATTAAAAATTCTTTATCCATTTGTTTCAATGACGTTATAAATTAACCGCTGTTTTTTCTTCTCTTGTTTTGAAAAAAACAATTACCAGAACTTGAAACATTTGATTTTCTTTTTTCGAAATGGTTGGCTAGATAATACTTCAGATGCTCTCATGGTAGATGTAGTCAAATATAAGGGATTATTGTATGTTAAGGGATTTTATATTTGAGTAAAAATTTCGGTTCTCTTTTCTAAGTTACGATCTTTCGTAATTTATGCAATAATATGCAGATAATATTCGATGAAGAAAGAACTAATACAAGGTACACAAGAAAGTTCTTGCCGTTTTCAATGCCTAAAAGAGCAGGACCTACTTAAATTGTTGTCTATTGTTAGTCTTTGAAATAATCACCATTGGTATCCAGAAACTTCTGACAACGTTTTTCCCGTTGTGCAATTCCCTTGCCGTAAAACCCGGGGGATTCGGACGTAAAGAAGTCCGTAAATGTCTTTCGCAAGTCTGCTACATTGATAAAAGATTTTCCGCGAAGATGGTTATCCCGGGAATGGAAGAGGTGGTAATTTGATGGTTCAAGTTCAGGTGAGTATAAGGAAGATAGCACAAAGTCTCCTAACCAAGTCGCTGTATGGTATTCCCGGCTACCTGCGTGACATGCAGCCTTGAGTTATTGGCCAAGAACAGTACACACTTTCGATTAACCTATGCTAGCTTCTTCTGTTGCTATGCTTGCTGCACACTTTCCAATTGATAGGAGTACAAATCAGTAGAGACCATTTGGCCAGTTAGTAGCAGATCATAGTAAACCATTTATGGCGACTAGTGCACCAGACAGCAGCTTCATCACATAAGGACAAATCTCCCGACCTGAATTTGTGAAACACAATGCCTTGCCGTACGTTTATTCATAGCAATATTCCCAAACGCTTGACTCATTCGGCAACTTCATGCAGCAGCTGTAATCGCATCTTGAAGTCATAAAGCAAACAACACCAAACAATTCCTTTGATATGTCCATTTCTCTTCGCTACTGTACGAGTTGCGATTGATGAAAATGCTCTGTGGTAAAAGTTCTTATAATGACTGATATTCTAATTCTCGACCTACCAGTGTCTCAACCGCGCCATTCATTAATGTGCATACTTATTCTCACTTCATTCAATGGCAACGAGAAAACGGCAAGAACTTTCTTGTTTACCTTATGCATATGTTATTTACAAGTTATATTTATAAAGTTTAAAAATTAATTTATTTATCCTGAGATTATAGTTTTTCATTGTTTTAAAATAAGCTAAAGAGTACCAATATAAAATTTATAAATGGTCTGACAAGAGTCTCTTTTTTGAAATTTTTACCCTCTTGTATTCAATTTATTGATAATAATTGCATTTTTATCAAGTTTTTATCCATATTTTTTACTTTTTATTAAGTATAAAAATAAATTCTTACAAATATAATTCTTATAGCATTTCAAATAGTAAAATTCTTTCCGTTTGGAAAAAAAGTTGATGTTTAGGAATTTTTGATCTTATAAAAAAAACAGTTACCGATCTTATTCATTGCTTCCTTAATCCATGTCCTAAAAGTACAAAATTTGAGGGTTCTTTTTTAATGAAAATAAAGACATATATTATCTTTCTATAAAATTATTACACCCTAAAATATATTAATTAGCTTCTTACTTTGAGAATGTGTTTTTTGTAAAGAAGGAAATCAAATCTGTTATTAAGTACTTGAAAACATTAAGCTCACAAGATTCATTTCACTGACGAAAATTATGTTTTTAATTTTGTAAACTTCTGTATTAATGCAAATCCTGACGCTTGAGGGGGTTTTGAGGAAGTTTATCACTTAACGTGTAAATTCCCCTTCCAGGAAGATTTTTCATAAATTGTTGACCATATTCATATATCGCAAGGGAGAAAACTCCGAAAACTCCCAGACACAAACCCAAATAGACACGCATGCAGAAAGCAGGAGCACAGCATGCATCTTCAACAGTCTGGCTGGATCATATACCGAAACCTTCCGCTCTTAAGAAAGCTCTCTTATAATAAGCATTTTATAAATGACTTGAATTCATTCACAAATTACAAGTGTATTTTTAGCATGATGTGTTAATTATCCTTAAATAATCTGCAATGGTTTCACTTGTTGAATTTTCAGTCATCTTTATGAAGTTGGTGGTATAAAATTTCATGCTTAATTAACCTTATAGTCGTTAACATGTGATGCATTAAATATTTTCATTGCATAATGAATGTTTGCATTCGAATCTAACATACTGTCTGTGATACTTTAAACACTTGAATTTGAATAGATTCTAAAAACATGTGTCTAGTTATATTAATTTTCTATTAAAAAATCACGCATAAAAGTGTTTATCTATAATAAATGCATGAATTCGTCTAATTTTCTGTAGATTTTTTAAAATATTTGAAATTAATTTTTTTTATAATTTTATTTTCTTCATAATTATCTACATAATAAAAATATTTTATATATTTCATTACAAAAATTTCATATTTTCTCCAGAATTGCTAATAATTACACAAATTAATAGCACTCTAATTGTAATTGCTGTGTAAATTGCATGCATGGAGGATTCATTATAATGCTGGAAGGAAATTATCTACACATATGTGCATATATTATGTATATGAATATTATATACACATATGAATACACATCAAATGCTTAAAATTGTTTTTCATCAAAACACCCGTTTCTGTAATCCAAACAGATTAAAAAAGATCATCCCTAATGAATTAATAGTTTTAACGAATAATAATTCATATTCATTGAAACTAAACTGAAAACTATTTGACAAATTTTAAACTAACATTTAAAATTTAATATTAGCTAAATTCAATACTATGCAAATAATTACATTTTTATTTAAAACCATTGGAAAACTCTAATAATATTTCAATTTCTTAAAATTTTGTTATTTTATTTATACCACGAGTGGCCC
The DNA here is from genome assembly GCA_030067965.1 of Latrodectus elegans. Lineage (NCBI taxonomy): Eukaryota > Metazoa > Arthropoda > Arachnida > Araneae > Theridiidae > Latrodectus > Latrodectus elegans. The sequence continues at coordinate 96,776,465 of CM057822.1, forward strand.
GTTCGTTGTAATATATGATGATGCAATATGATACTTTTAAGCAGTACAGAAATTGAAGCGATTTTGATATACAAACAGGTGGTTTGGAATGGCATTAGGAGGTTGAAAAAATAAAGTTCCATTTACTTTAATATCGTTGGTACTCACCGTAATTGCAGACAACTTTCAACATGACAATTGTTTTTGAACCGGTAGCCAAATGAGTTGCACTTTTGTCTTTGGCTCATGAGTTCGAATCCCACCTTGGTTTTATATGAGTTTTTGCAGTAGTTCAGATTTCACTTTAAACCGTAGATACTGGTCTAATTGGCCCTCATGTGCAAAAATGCTACACATTTTTACCACAATGTCACAAAAATATTGAGTTACAAACTAAATCAATCCTGTCGTATTGAATATGTTTTAGAAATATATTTTTGATATATAGATATTTAATTACAGTTTTTCACAGTATTTGTTGAAGATGCAACATGGAATTTATACAAAATAGGAATTCTTATCAATCGCCTGAAGAAGTATATTGTTAATCATCATATTCTCGTCTTTTTTTTCCGTAATTCAATTTTGTTGTTTGGAAATTCTGACTTTACACAATGTTGGAGTAGGGTTTATAGCATTCTATTATTTCTGTGACTTTTTAGTAGCCTCACACTGCTTCTTCTTAAGATCAGCAAAGTGAAGCATCATTTGCAGCGGGCAGTGATTGGGAGAGTGACCACATTCTTTCTCACTGTGTGTGCATTTTTTCTTCGTGATGTATGTATTTACATTTATTTATTTTCTTAGTTATAATATGAGAGATTAAGTTATAGCCTCGTCACCTGACGGAAGTTCAAAATTACGAGGCACTTGATGATGAACGCGAGTATTCGAAACCATTTAACATTAAGGTGCAGTCCAGGGTTTGCTGCATAGCTATGTATGTGCGCTTTTGTGACCTCTACTCACTGACATTTTTTATAGATTTCTAAAGAGTGGTCCGAACTGGCAGCCCAGTTAGCGCTCTGTTCTTCTAATAAGGAGTTGGTGGGTTCGAGTATCTTTCGAATTTCGATATTTCTAGTACTTCGGAAATCTAAAATCCATGTAGATTTAAACATTTTTGGCAAAACTTTTTTAATTCATAAATTAAGTGATACTTCGAACCGAATTTCAAGCTAATTTCATTTCTAGATTATTATACTAATTGCCTCATGTTGTTAATTGTCTCATGATCCAGCTCGCTACAATTTATTGCTATACGTTTCTCACCAGCGAAGTTCTTTGTACGAGCGTAGCTCAGGATGAGATTTACCAATTTGAATAGAGGCTGCTGAGAATTTATTTGATAACTTTTTAGCAATTAAAGGGATCTTAAGCTCCCTTTTCTATACAATATATAAAAACAAAAATGAAATAAATAGACAAAATGAATTCAATTACTTTCATGAGCCATGAAAAATAAAACTGACAGATGTTTCATCTAAAATGGTTGTGGTATAATTCCCGGCTACTAGGATTTTCCTTTCAGCATTATAAGTAGCGGAATGATGGCACTTCATGTAATGAGGCAGACAATGGTTGTACCATTGTAGCTTTGCAAGAGGGTTTTCGTAATTCTAAAGCAAGGAGTAAGCAGAAGAACCCTCAGATTCGGCCCACCACCACCTCCAGAGATATTACTTCACCTACAGGGCATTGCAATCACAACATATTTAACATGTCTCAGCCGTCATTAGCAAACACGATAGATCGTCGATTGGTTCGGAATTCAAAGTCACTATCTTCCAATAACGAGAACAAACGCCTTCACGAACTAAACCACCTAGGCCTAAATAAAATTCCATTCTGGGTGCACCAAAGTGTTGTGTTGTAAACATGAAAGTTTGAAATGGATGAGGTTTCCAGCCCCTAGAATACACAGAAAAGATGTTTGTTTTGATATTTGGGAATAATTTTTGGATTCTGAATTTGCTGAGAATATATTTAAAGGTAAGTTAACGTTCAAAATGTAAACAAACGTTCCTTTCTTCAGCAAAATTTCTTTCATATTCAACCAACTGGAGAGTTGTTCATGTTCAATCAAAATATCCTTTTGAGATTTTATATGAAATATCGATTTTTTGTGTTTTTATTTTTACCATATTACTGAGTTGTTGTATCTGCAAAATGGTTGTAAGTGCGCAAGTTGTCTTTAAATTTTTCCTTTTTTGCACATGAATAGTGGCAGTTTGAGGTTATGTTAATATAGGCTGATAACGACACATGAGGGAAGGAGTAATGTTTCCAGATCAAGGCAAATTATGCATAGAATTATTAGTTCTAAGATGGAATGGACACCATTGATCCATGATTGATGGATATTTGAGGATGACTTTTATTCAGCATTGAGGACTAATTGTGCCTTTGTCGCCTGAGGTGGTGACTTCTTCAGCATCTTGGTTGTTTCTTGCAGTTTCTACATGGGCTTTAAGCCAACTGACCATTCTCATGTAACATAAATCCGTTGATGCGTTTTCTTTCTTCATGGTTGTTTTTTCTTCTATTGTCTATACGTACTTCAACGTGAGCGATCAAGAACTAATGCATCTGTTACATTGAAAGATCAAAATTAGAGAAAGTCTGCATTCACCGGTGAATGTAAATACTAAATACTCAATATAATAGTGAATGACCGAATATTTCATTACATCCTTGTATACTCGGAGCTTCACCACTGTATGTCGACAGTCACAAATATTCTTTGGTGGAGCTCGAAAAGAGGAGCCAAGTTCAACAAAGAGCTGACTGACTGCCTCCCTCCAAATATTTTGTCAGTTGCTGGGAGTCAGTCAGATATGTTAGTCCCATAAGGGGTTTCGTAATACAAGCAACGTTTCCTTAATTTTTCGATACTTTAAATTATGCAGAATGGATACTGCAGTTGGGTTCATTTTTTCTCAGGGCTCTATGGCCTCTGAGGAAAGATGTTAAGATAGTTTATGGAAACCCTTGTCAAAGTCAAACACAAAGTTCAATTGAAAGGGCCAATCGGGATTTATAAATAAGCTAACTGCATTGATAAATGATAATGATAAATGGTCAGATGATTTATCCTTTGTTCAATTTGCTGAAAACACTACAAACCATAAAGGAACATGCCAAAGGCTTTATGAAGCCATGTTTGGCGTTAAAGCAAAAGAAGGCATACTCTTTATTATTAAAAGAAGGCATTATTTTAACTTACTAAATAGAATATATGGGTGTTATACTTTAGAGTGCTCCTCAGTTTCTCTCCAATTCATCACCCTATTGTTAGTGATCTTGGTTTATTTCTAGTTGGTCTATCATGTTTTTAGCATCATCTTTTTCCTTCAAACATGATCAAATACAAATGTGGCATAAAAAATAGCCAATTTTCACCAAGGGCTATTCTAAAGTATATTTTCCCCAAATGCGTAACATGGGTTTTCAATTCTTGCTAACATTCAGGAAATATATGCCCTGTGTTTTATAGATAATGTTTCCCCGTTGCAAATGGGATTTATTAATTAATAAAATAGCTTAGTTTAACATCACCATGATAGCTCGCCAAGAGCAAAAAACAGCCAAATGTGTTAAATCTGGGGATCTTTTTTCTGGTCGATAAATGAATTAACCAAAAGCAATTAATTGCCAAATGTAAGTTGATATTGGCACACAAGATATAAGTCACGAGAATAACTCCTTAATAGTCACGAGAGTGGCTGTTGTGACTGTTTTGTCCAGTAAAGTATTGCAATGGAATCAAATTGATTCAAAAGTGTCCAAGACATCTCTAGACACATCTATAACTTCCGAGGGATAGAGTAGTTGAAGCAGGGAATAGAAATAGATCCTAAAGAGATTTACCAAAATGATAGGGCAATCAAAGATATGGTCGGGAGAGAGTGCAGTGTTTGTATAGTGAGAACAGTTTTTATAGGTTCGATGGCCATCAGGAACTATTTTCATTCTCTTGAGGTGTTTCATCCTCAATCTGGCTATGGTTGTGGAGGTAACATGTTTAAAGTTTAGATCAGGGATGGATTGTTTCTGAGAAGAAGCATGAAGAAGTCTTCGGCTGGCTATTGCATCAGTGTCTGTGAGGATGTGGTCGTTGGAATATGAGGATTGCATTAATCAGGGAAGAGGGAAGTTGCCAGAGTCTCTGAGGAGGTTAGACCTCTGCCTGTTTGTTCACGAAGAATGTATTTTATTTCCCTACCACCCAAAGGATTATCCAGAGAGTGGAGGTATTCCCCTATCCACCACCTAAAAAAAGCGCCACTCTAAGATTTACATTCTCTCTCGAGGTTTACGTGAATTAATTAAACAAAATTTACAATTCCAGTTTGTGGCATCTAAATTTTTACTCTTAAATTTAATGCTGGAAAATTTTGTTTCGGAAATTCGAGCTTACAGAAGATCATGTGTTGAGATGCATATAAATTATAAGGAATTTAAAATCGTATAAATTTAAACCCTGTATTTTTTTCATGGAAATGTTCGGTAGAATGATACGTATGTATTTTTTATTTTACACAATCACTGTGTAAACACTGAAATTATATGATTTTATATTTTAATAATTTACAGAATTTAACCAAATAATAATTGATTAACGAAACTGATTTTATTAAGCACAAATCTAATTACAAGCATATATTTACCTGTTCTCAAATTCGTTATTATTTATTTCTTAAAAAGTTACTAATTATAACTTAAATTAAATAAATTCGATATTTTATAACTATGTTATATAATTTCGCCATTTTGTTTCTTTTTCCTTTTTCTTCAGCTTTCATCTAAAAATTTTTTTTCAAAAAGAAATAATTAATAAATATAAATTGTCTTATTACGATTAATATATCCTTAAGATTAGCAATTTAAAAGTGCCGCCATCTTAAACTCGATTTCTTATATGGTCGCTATCCTTTATTAAGAGACAATTGGTAAACATAAAGGTTGCTAACCAAACTCTAATATCTATGTCATAATCAGTTATGCAGAAAAATAAACACCAAATGTCACTATTTTGACCTTAATGTTAACTTTACTAATAAAATTAATAAAAATTTAGGAACTGGTTTGATATTCCTTCCATTGGTGATCATTGGGACTATTTTGTCGCCAAGTAAAGCGCATGTTTTTAACGCGGGAATTTTCCCAAAATTCATAAAATAAGCATTTTATAAAATTTTAAATCAGATATTAGTATAAAAAAATTTCAAAAAAGTATTATTGGAAAATGAATAAAAACTTTGTTGGGTTTGCCTTTTCTTCAAAACATCCGATCAAACCGATAAGTCAATAACAATAATGGACTTATTTGATATGAAGTTAAATATATCACTTGTAAAATATGATCGGTGATATTATGGCAAAATATATAAGAAAAATATAATAATAGATGAGCAAAAAGAAATTTGAAAAAAAATAACAGTTTGCGATAAAATATAAAAGAAAATTATAATAATAAATTAACAGTTTACGATCTTTTAACGCTGTCGACAACGAAACACAACAGCAAACATAGAAGAAAAAGTTCGAATTGAAAGTAAAACGAAGACTTCAAATACTGTTTCCCCAGAAAAGAACCATATATATGACGTAAAAATTGTGTAAAACACGAGAAAAATCAAATTTGGCAACAAAAAATCTGAAAAGTAGAAAAAACTTAATTTTTCAACACTATAATCAAAACAAAAACTCAAATTGTCAACACTATAATCAAAACAAAGGACGCTAGATTTAGCGAGAAATCACTTGGGGCGGGGATATCACACTTATAATAAAATTTATTTAAATTTACTATAAAATCCTAGGATCATGCACAGATTTTGCGCGATTTTCAATTTTCGCATCAAGTACTGTTGAGTTATCTCGCCAACCTAAATTACGTAACTTCACTCAATACCCAGCTCAAATTGTTATCAATTAAAAACAAACTACTAGTCAAATGTTTTAAGGGTTTCTAGCAAACAAAACAAATTTCGCGCATTAGCACAACTACTTTACGTCTTGAAACGCAAGTTACTTCATACAAACGCAAGAAAATATTTCGACGCAGTAAACCAGTGTGATGTAATTTATCGCCGTCCTGACACCTATAAATTGACCGAATTTATTAAATTTCAAGTGTATTTAATAACTTATAAATACAAGAAAAACTAGTAAAATCATATTTTGTTTAATAATTTGCTAACAAGAGAAAAATGGTGCCAAACATATTAGGCGAAAGTAAATATTGAATGTACTCAGCACACAAGTAAAAAGCGAATTTGCAATTGAAGGAATCAAATCATAAAGAACTTACACTCATTTATTGCATCAAAAAATAATTAAAAAATAAAAAGAAATTTAATTTTTATGCTATTAATTTTGTTTAAAATTCTCGGCCAAATTTTGATTCATTCGCTTATAAGTATATATGGTACGATTCATATAATCTTTGCACCGTCAGCCATGTATTTATTTCAACATTTTTCAAATGACGAGGCTCACACCGAATTTAGTTATTGCCACCATTCAAATAAATTTTATTTCTTTTGAAATAACTTTTTCCATGGGTCTATGGTTGTTGTTTGCTTTTGAAAATATTTAAAAAACAAATTACTGTCGTCGATCAAAATATAGCTCATGATTTTTATTTATATTTTAGAGATTTTGTACTTTTTAAAGAACTATTAAAATTTATTTGTATTCTCGACAGTAGACAATGTTTTACTGCACATATGCTATTAAAAATGGGATAAATAACACCAGTTTCAAAATAAATCATTTCCAGTTCGATATACATTCATACATAGTAGAGTAGGCAAGCCCCGAACAGAACCTTAAGGTTAATAAGTGTGGAGTACTCACCTATCATCAAACGCTTCTTCATTTTAACCAAATGAGGTGAGGATATCAAACCTGAGCTGGCATTCTCCTCATCACATCCAAGCCACCCAACAGAAATACGTTGGACATTCCAGTTAAACATGGACAGTCCTCCTAACAAACGGAGTTGCAGTAACCAAGTGAGGGAGAATGCGGTCAATCTTCCAATCAAACACCGCAGCAAATGAATCATCACTTACTTTGGTATTCTCAACTGGAAGTGACATGAAACTACTGAACCACTGGAACCAAAGTATGGTTCAATTAATTTTGATAGTATAAAATCATAAAATAATGAATGCATAAGACTTAGTATTATATTGCTTTCGTATAATTAATTTCAACTATTTTTGATATTAAAATGTATTTAAAGTTAAGAACTGTATTGAAATATTGTGAGACATAAAATTTATTATGATTTTCAAGAGCTCTTTTTTTCTACATGTTAATATTTGTCGTTAAGTCGTTACTTAATAGTCTCATCGACGAATTTTCTCAAAAATATGCCGCCAAATGATACTAATTTAAATATTTTTTCAATGTTTCTCTTACGATATGTCGTTTATTTTTGGCGTTACATTGACATAATTATCGTAATAGCAACGTGAACTTCTATCTATCTATCTATCTATATATATATATTATATATATATATATATATATATATATATATATATATATATATATATATATAACTGAAACAATATTTAACACTACAAAATAATGATTAAGAGAATGAGTATGAGCGCAATTTTTATAAAATTTGGTGATCCTGGTAACGACGGAATAAGCCTCTTAAAAACACACATCATGTAACATAATTTTAACGGATATTTTTTATGCAATTAGATATTTGCATATGATGTCATCGGATTCTCGTGGACGAAATTGTCTGCTTACTTTCTAGAGAGAAATCGAAAAAAACCTAAAAATTCATCACGTTTTCGGTCCTCAATTGTCTTCTTGGAGTGAAAGTATTTAATTGAAGAACCGAGCAGTTAGCATATATCTTCATAAAAACAAGTTAGTAAAAAATTTATTATAAAATATTTCAATTTTTATATGAATAAGTTTTTAGAAAACGTAATCACATAAATTTTAAGCATGCACTAAAAATCAAAAATGCAAGAAACGACATTATGAAATAGCTTAGGTGATCTGATTACAGAATTGCAGCACATTTGGCGACTTATTTTTTTTCTTTGGAATCATTGATACGACAATATATTACGAAACATTAATTTATAAAATTAAGTAATAGTTCATTCTTTCTCCTTTTTCTGAGAAACAGAGTGTAAATATGAATACCTAGGTGGCTTTCAAAATTTTATATATTTGAAATTATATCGTCTATAATTGAGGCTAAATTTTATATAATAATTTTTTTTGCGCCATTAATTTGCCGAAAATAGAAGATGTCGCTGAATTTATGCGTAATCATATGTAATGCATATTTTTCAAAGAAATCTTAACGCTTAAATCGTTATTTTTATGTTGAATAGTTAAGAAAATATAGCTGTTATTATTGTGCTAGCATGCTTCCCTATACCTAGCCCTGAATTGGCTCTATCAGTTATTGGGTTGTTCGGAAAGTAATTTCGTTTTTTCCTGATAGAGGATTTAATTGTATGTTTTTGCATCCAACTTCATACTTAAGCCGTATAATCATTATATGCTTTGAGAGCTCATATAGCAAGGCTTGTGTGTCAAAAATTCCAATTAATTCTACTCAGTAGTTTTTATTTGGTGCCCTTTTTAATATGGGGAGTGATTTAGCAGCATTTTCGGCATATCTTACTGTTTTACGACAGAAAGGGTAAAAATGCTGTTCAAGCAGGAAGAAATTGACCGATGTGTATAGAGAAGGTGTGTTGACAGCATGCCAGTGCCAGAACTGGTTCGCTTAATTTCGATCCGGCAATTTTGATGTCGAAGATGCACCACATTAGGAAGGACGGTTGAAGCTGATAAAGACGCGATAAAGGCATTAGTTGATGCGAACTGGCGAATAACAACAGTTTCTGACCACTTGAAAGGCCTGGGATTATCCTCGAAGCTCGATGTATGGGTTCCCGATGTTCTCACAGAGAGAAATCTGTGTCGCCGCATTGACGTCTGCGATCCGCATCTCAAACGTCACGAAAATGATCCGTTTTTGAAGTGCATCCTCACTGGGGACGAAAAATGGGTTGTATACAACAACGTCAAACGCAAGTGGTCTTGGAGCAAAAAAGATGAACCGGCTGAAACCATTTCCGAAGACGATAGATATTCACCAAAAAAAGTCATGCTGTCTATTTGGTGGTATTTTAAAGTAATCTTTTTTTTTCGAGCTTTTACCAGATAACGCAATGATTAATTCGGAAGTCTATTGTCATCAGCTGGACAAACTGAATATCGCACTTCAACAGAAAAAGCCAGAACTAATCAACAGGAAAGGTGTAGTGTTTCACCAAGACAGCGCGAGACCTCACATAAGTTTGGTCACACGCCAAAAGCTTTTACAGCTTGAATGGGATACAATGTCACACCCAACATATCTGACACCATCGGGATATTATTTGTTCCGGTCACTCCAAAATATTTTAGACGGTAAAACCTTCATCTCAAATGAGGAGGTCAAAAATCACCTCGATCAGTTTTTTGCCAGCATAGACAAAACATTTTATGAGCGTGGACTACCAGAAAGATGACAAAAGGTATTGGACCAGAACGGCCAATATATAATTTAATAAAGTATTTGTTTCCTAATAAGTACCGGGTGAGCCAAAAGTTCGTTTCAATTTTAAAAATTCATAAAAAAAAGAAGAAAGTAAGATAAAGAAGTGCAGTTTGCAAGAAAGGGCTCAAAAGGTGGTCGGATTTTTTTTTTTTTTTTGCAGCAAAAAAGTTTTAGTTAAAAAAAAGTCGCCTATAGATGGCTCTGACTGTCCGAAACACAATGAAAAGGACAACAGTGCGCTCCATTCATTTATTCTGATAATAACAGTTGTTCAATATGACCTCCAGTACATTGTACGACACAACTAAGGCGACTCGCAACGCCCGTTACATCTGAATGCAATATGTCGGAATGAATTGTAGAAACCTCACGACAGATGGAATCTTTGAGTTCGGCCAATGTTGAAGGAGATGAACGGTACACACGTGATTTCAAATAGCCCACAACCAGAAGTCGACCGGAGTGAGGTCGGGTGATCGTGGAGGCCATGCGATCTTGCAACCTCGACTGATCAGTCTCTCTTCACCAAAGGTACTCAAAAGGAATCGTTTTACTGGATTGGTATAATGGGGTGGTACGCCATCCTGCATAAAGTTTATTACAGATAACACACCTCTTTGATTTAATGCGGGCACGACTTTGTCACACAAAAGAGTGAGGTAACGCTTTGCGGTTACTGTGCACGTTTTCCAATCTGGGACACGGTTCTTCAAAGAAGAAAGGTCCGACAATGAAAGATGAGGTGAAGCCACACCAGACTGTCAACTTGGCTGGATGCAGAGATTTCGTCGTGTATTCACGAGGATTAGATGTTGCCCATATACGAGTGTTATGGGTGTTGACATCCCCGTGTAGTGTGAAGTGAGCCTCATCCGTCCAGAAAACGTTGAACAACCACTGAGGGTCGTTTTGGATTCTTGCCATTGCCCACTCGGCAAATGATTCCGGCATAGCTGTGTCTCCCGGTTGTAACTCCTGCAGTGACTGCAGTTTGTAGGGATAGAGATGCAATATCCCGTGGAGGATACGTCGAATCGATGATTGAGGCACATCCAATATTCTTCCAGCTTCGCGAGCACTGCTACTCCCAATGGACGATTCCGCCGCTAAATTATTCATTGTGGTTTCCACCGCAGTAATTCGGCTCTCCGCCAACGAGGGTCTTCCACTGCGTGGCCGATCCTCCAAAGAGCCAGGTTCCTCGAACCTCTTGACAAGCTTGACTATTCCAGGACACGATATGGGGCCTTTCTTCGACTTCAGTCCTTTCGTCGTGCGAAATTTTCGCAACGCAATAATTGCTGACTCTCCGTTCAAATAGAACAACTTCACCAACAACGCTCGATCGGGTAATGATAACATTCTGAAAGCGAATGAGAAATTCTCGAGTATCACGGCTTTTTTTCGCAAGATTATTTTGCATAATTCTGCTGAATCTCTCGATTTCAGCGCCATCTATAGGTGACTTTTTCAACTAAAACTTTTTTTGCTGCTAAAAAAATCCGACTACCTTGTGAGCCCTTTCTTGCAGACCGCACTTCTTTATCTCATTTTCTTCTTTTTTTATGAATTTTTAAAATTGTAACGAATTTTTGGCTTACCCGGTATTTGTTAATAAAGTATTTACGAAAACTGCCTTTCATTTCCATAAAAAAATTACTTTCCCAACTACACAATAGATAGAAGCAGCCGGATGGAGTCTGCACGATTTCGAAGCAGGAACCAAGCAGAAAGCCCTTATTACTTGGCCTAGACCCCTCAGAGGTATCCTTTCACTTGGAGGACATTGCGACCAAGACATATTTAACGTGCCCCAGCCGCCTTTACTGAGCATGCCGGATCTTCGATTAAGGTAGTATTCGAACACGATACCTTCCGATAAAGAGAACGACACCCAATTCAACCTGGCCACTGCTGTTCCTAGTAGAGAAATAAATAAATTAGATTTGAATTAATAATAAAAACAAGTAAATATAATTGCAAATATTAAAGGGTAGATTGGTAATGAAAATACAAAAGAAAACTATAAAATATTAAAATGTATGAGCAAAAATACGAACAAGAAAATATATTTCGATAATATAAATTATATGCATATATACACAAATCTCACATATATATATATGTGTTTATATATATATATATATATATATATATTTCTAATGACCGGGGCTGCCCTTATTATATACCCATTTAGGCTCCAAGGGGCTATCTTATGCAGTTGGTGTGCCATCTTCAACCCGAAAGTGAAAGAATAAATAACACACATAGAGAGAGAAAGGAGCATCATGTCCGAACCAGGAGGAGCATCTGTGTTGATTCGAGCCCGTGAGCTACTGCGTCTAAGTTAGGGACGCTGGTTTCACCGCCATCCAGCATAACACTAAGTAATCAAAAAAAAGAGTTAATTTTTAACAAAAGTAATTTTCATATTTAATTTATTCTAAGGTTGAAACATTCGAAATCTATGATTGAAATAAAATAAAGTCTGAATGCAGTCGGAAATGAGTCACAAAATTCAATAAATTGTTAACTTATTGATCTTACTCTCTTGTTTCTCGTTAAAGTTAATTTCTTTCTTTTATTAGTTTCAATTGTAAGTTCGTAAATATATCCGAAGATAGTTTGATGGGGCAATTACCTAATTTCGTATTTCAAAGTAAACATTACCGTAATTGAAAATTTATGTGTTGTAAAATGAAAAAAGAAAATTGTGCCTTTTTCTCTTGTTTTATGATACATAAATTGTTTCTGAAGACAAAAATGTCATTACGTAGAGTATCTGTCAGACATTTACGCAGAGCAAATATAAGCCAAGTATCATCTTCTTTCTGAATAAAAAGAAAATTTTGAAGTTCTAACTAAGTAATATTGTAGATTGAAAAGGAAAATTGAGCTGTACCGATACCTTAAATTTAATAAAAAATCTTTATAAAAATATACGACTGGTTGAAATTTTAATTGACAAAAACAATAAAATTACTAATTAATAAGATAATTAGAAAGATTTATTTAACAAAGTTACACTAGACTTAACTAAAAAAATGAACTGAAAAATAAAACTTTTATCTTTCTACTATATTAGATACCCTCAAATACTTTCATTAAATTTTTGTTATTGAAATACTTTCCAAAAAATAATAACAGACTAATGGTTTTAAAATAATAAATATTTCGAACGAATGATCAATTAAATTTCAAAACAACATTGAATTCAAAGTTATTTTGATTTTGAACTGCAGTGAAAAATACTTATAAATAATGATAAAAGGATTTTTGGCAATAAAGTAGTCAATCAAGATCCACAACTACATCACCACTCTGATATGTAATGAAAGCTCTACTTTCAGTAGAACAATCCGAGGATTTGATTCTCATTTAGCATATAAATCTTTTAAGTGATTCAAAATTAACTTTAATCAGTAGATCTCAGTCAAATTAGCACTCGTGGGCAAGAAATGACCATGGAGTGAGAAAAACCGACGCAAATTATTTTCTTTTCTGATTTCTCAAAAACAGTGTGCTTTGCTTGAAAAGATTTCTTTTTTTCGAAAAAGGAAGGCATTATTCTCAATGTTCCTTTTTTTTTTTTTTTTACACAAGAAAAATGAAATTTTTTTTGAGTTTTTGAATGAATTTTCATTTTATTGAAACCACTTTACCTTCTTTATAAAGCATATTAAAAACTATTTCATCATTATATTCATCATTCTAAATACATAGCAGCGTGGGTTAATCCCGGAATGTACCTTAAGATTAACAGCTTTTGGAATGCGTGTTCACCACTAAGCGCCTAGTCATTTTGAATCACGGTTAGGTGACGAGGTTACATTTGATCTGGCACCTCTTTACACCACATTCACACCATCAAAACGGAAGGACATTGGACATGACAGATGAATGTGAACACGTCCCCGACCCACGGATCTCCAGCTACCCAGGAAGGGAGAATGTGGTCACCATCCCAGTCACTTCTCGTGGCAAATGATGCTTCACTTTGCTGGTCTTAAAGGGAAAAGGCGGCGGAAAGCTGCAGAGCCTTTGGAGTTCATCATTGTACATAAAACTAAGGTTAAATACATTTCTGTATTAATTGAAAGTATTCAGCTCTTTTTTAAGCTTAATTTAAATTAAGAATTAAGGGCTAGAACTAACAGATCTATTCTGCCAAAACTGAGGAAGATCTCTCGTGTCCATCTCTAATGCATCTCATTACATGTTAATATCAGTGGGAATGAGAGATTGCTGATAAATTGGCCGAAAAAGGTTAGGGAAAATGAAGCAGCCACTGGATGTTCACTTACTTATCGAGAACAATACTCAAATGAAAGATCTTGACTCTTCTTAATATAGCTTCAGTAGCACGCGTGAATATCACCTGGCACTCATCCAGAAATCAAATGTGACTGTGGCTGCCAAAATGCTCTGACTGGAATAACAAGTGGCCTAATTAGATGCCTTTACTTTGACAGTGGCAGAAATATCCCCCTGATAACATATAAAACATGAAAACTGAAGATTTTATCTTCTATTTCAACAAGAACTCTTATATAATTTTATGGCTGTTGTGGTGATATCTCACTTAGAAATTTCATTTCCAGAATAATCAAACAATAAGAGATGAAGATGAACCAGCCTCTAAATCTGATAACATAATCTGTGGCAAATAATGGTAGGTAATTTTCACATGATGGTGACCATATCTTTGCAGTGAATTGTTAATATCACATATTAGCCAAAAATGGCACTGATAATGAAATGGTCTCTCTTTCTTCATTTATTTATCAAGAATGAAACATCTAAACTCGATTTAATATGGCATATTCCACCTACGCACCATATGCACACACAGGAATATTCCCTGGCACTTTGAAGGAAATCAAATGTGATCGTAACTTCCAGACTGCTATGGCTGGACTAACAAAGGGCCACCTTAGGTGCCTTCCCTTTTGAGAGAGGTAAAAAAAAGTACACCCTACAAGAATAAAAAAATGTAGCGAACATCCAACTTCACCGGGGCACGGTCTGGATTGCATCGAACTTCCTGATCTAACATCTAGCTCCCTTATTATTATTGTTGTTTTTGTGACGATCAACAACTTTATGTAAGCTGATTTGACGTGCCTCAGGCTTTTCAAGGATAAACAACACTATTAAGTACTAGGCACTGTTAAACAACTAAGGACAGGAGAGAAAGTGGTGAAAAATTACCGCTTACAGGGAGACAGCCACATAAAAAAACAATGCACATGGATGTATAGTATCAACAGATTGCTTTCATCTTACATAAAAAATGAAATCTTATCAGAAAACTTGAAGGACGTTTGGGAAAAGAATATGATAAGTATTGCTTAGTTCCTCTATTTATTTAAAAATCAATTCAAACATATTTCTGATAAGATTCTAACTATTAATATCGATGCACACTGAAACATATTCGTTATTCTTAATTCCTTCTCCAATTTCTGCCATTGGTTCATAGAGTACATTTTTATGTATAATATATATTATTTGACATAAAAAATGATTTTTTCAATAAAAGAATTAGAAGAAAAATCACTTATCTAAAAAAATTACCTCCATTCTACTTTGTATAGATTAAATATTTTATTTAACTAATTTATACATTATAAAATTGTATTTCAAATGCATTTATTAAAATAACGTCTTATAGACATTAAATATACAAGATGGGACATATTTTGATATATAGTTAAGAATTAATTTTTTTTCTTATTAGAAAAATTACTGAGACCGAATCGTATTTTTATATTAACCCTTGTATTGACCTCTATCCATTGACCGAGAAAAATATATACATACACACACAAAGAGATGCAGAGGAGCATCGAGCTGCACCTTAAGGTTAACGTGTTCGACATTAAATAATAAGAATAATCACCCATCCCCCCAATGCTAATTTTGAAACATGATTAGGTGACGAGGTCACCCCTGAGCCGGTACCCTCCTTTCCACATGCCCAAGCCACACAGCCACAACAGCAGCACACTCTGGACGTCACTGATAAACGTGAACACGTCCCAAGCTCACAGAACTCTAGCAATTTAGTGAGGGTTAAAGTAGTCAACCTCCCTATCACTGCCTGTGGCAAATGATGGTTCATTTTACTGGTCTTAGCAGGAGGTGGCTTGCAGCTTCAGTGCTAGTGCAGCACCACTGTCAATCAGATGTAGAAATAAATGAGTTAGCAAATCTTTTCAATATTTTGTTACATAACTCCACAGAGAAGTTCATATATGTGCATATTTCATTTGAACTCATATTGTATAAAATAATTGGAATTCCCCATATATTTTATTTTAATCCATATTGTATAATAATATTTCCAATATTGTATTTCATTTAAAAATATTTCTCTCTCTCTCTCTCTACATTGTAAAATAATTTAAATTGCCTAATAATTTGAATTGTATCTAATCTATTTCTTTAATCAATGATTAATGTTCACGCTAAAGAAAATGAAGACAACTCATAAATCCACTGAGCACAAATCAGAATATAATAAATTTTTGTTCAATGACAGTAAAGACTGAATTAGGAATGGGATCTGGGAATCATATGCATTTACCATTAGCAACGACGTCTTCATATTGCTTTTATTTCTTGGAAATATTTTTTCTGTATTTATTTTATTTTCATGTTGAGTATACTATCCTAAAAAATTGCTTACTATATTTAAAGCACTATATTTTTTTTTTTAGAATAAATGCTCATAACCATTGCTAAGTGATATTTTTTATTGAATTCCAAATACCAGAAGATGAAACAAAGTTATTTACACAGTCTGCATAAAAAGTAGTATTCAAGATTGATTGAAATCTTAAAAAAAAGACAGATTCAATCTTTCTAAAAATTTTTACTATCAATAAAAATATGTTAATCAAATTGATTTATTTTGACAGCTGCAATGGAATATGGCTCTTGTTTCAGATTGCCTATAAATAGCTTGACTTCGAGGAAAACGCTCCTTTCGGTTTACATTTTTTTGAAAATAAATCATGTCTTCCAACAAATTTCTTTGCTTGTCAGCGTTGCTGTTGACAGTATTTCTTTTAAAAACAAGTAAGTTATGTCTTAAAATGGTATTTTTTTTAGTTGTATTTCGCGAAGCGCTGAATAAATGCTAAAGGTGTAAAATTTGGCGGTAAATTGACAACTATGTTTGTATATAAATATAAAGATGTATGTACATAAATCTAGGAGTATGTTGCATTTCATGGCAATCATTTATGAGTAAAGAAATAAGACTAGAATCCGAAAGATTATAGGAATTATAATTTCAAAAGAGTAAATATAGTTTTTATTCCTTCCTTATAGAAACAAGGAATTATTGATCAATTATTGAAAAAAAAGCTAAAATTCCTAATGAAATATTAATAATAAATAATTATGATATAGTAGTGTTTTGAGAAAACTAGTGATGAGTCACCTTAAGCGATAAACTATAAATAGAGTAGAACTGTTTTTGTGATACATTATTTAGGAATATTACAATGCTTTCTCTTTTCTTAATAACACAGATTACTTTCTTTTCTAATTAATCCATGCTAGAATAATACGAATTAGAATAATAATAAGAATTATATTGTAAAATTGCGCCGTGGTGGTCTAGTGGTTAGAGCAACGGCCTTCCGTCCGGCAGTGTTCGATTCCCAATGCCGCCAAAGAGACCCACCGAATAATGAAATATACGGGCTTCTTAAATCTGTGGAATCGGAAGTCCAGTGGTCGAGTATTGAGCAGTTACCATGGGTGTAATGGTCTGGAGAAAATTTCCTCGCCCTCCAGATCAATGTCAAAATTGAGGAAGTGTATCCTCTGGTGGTGCCATATATCGGAGGATTTAAGGAGCAAAGTCGTAATTTGACCTTCGTGGTGCTGTGGTTAAACGAAAGACGCACCCTATTGATTTAAATTCGCATAACGAGCTTGGCTTGTCCAAGAGTCATAAATAATAACAACATTGTAAAAATTGTGATTAGCTAGTTCATTTTTATATCAGGTTTGTGGATATTACTGAAAGAGTATACCTAAATTTTTTATTATTATCCAGTAACGTTGCATACTTACATAGCGTTGTAAGCAAACCCCATACTGTACCCTTAAAGCAAATAGATTTGTAATAGTTACTTATCACCAAGTGCCTCGTCATTCTGAATCACGGTCAAGTGACGAGGTCACATCTGAATTGGCAGCCTCCTTTGATCGTCAACATTACACCAGCAAAAGGACTTTAGATGTCAGTGGACACGTCTCCGGCTCAATGAATTACCCAGCGAGGGAGAATGTGTTCCCCATCCCAATCGCTAACCGCAGCGAGCGATTCTTTAATCTGGTGATCTTGAGCGAAACGCATTAGTGATATTATGTAAGAATCAGTTATTTTTCTGGAATGAAATTATTTAAAATAATTATAATCTAAAATAAAAAATAACAATAGATAAATCAAATAAAAACTATATAACTTCTGAAAGAAAATACAAAGTATTTAAACTAAGTTGAAGTCGTAAGCCAAAATCTAAATACGAAATTGCAAAATCATTGAAAATTTATAAACAATAATTTATTTTAAGTCTAAAATTTAAAACGTAATGTACACTAAATTGTACTATACTGAAAACTGAAATAAACTAAAACTAATAAATAAGCAAACATATATAATAATAATCTAACTTTATGAGCAAAAAATTAATTTTTAGAAAATGTTTTTTACGATGTTATATATTAATTATATCGCCACAAGGCTTTTCGTAAAGCGCAAAATAATATTAAGCAAATTTGTAAAATTATTTTATAACAATGTCGATTAATATTTTACCATAAGATTTTTAATAGCTTGTTATACATTATTAACGTATGATTTCCAATTTCGTATATTTATTCTTCTACCAAATTTAATTTATTATTGAATGCAAATGAATTATTTTCTTAATCATTTTATTATTGAATACAGATGAATTCCTTTATTGCTATTAATGGCAGATATTATTTATTATAGGTGAAGCTCGTCCATCGCGTAAGTAAACAAATTCACTTCTGTGTGAAATTTGTCAAAATTACATTCTTAAATATCAAATTTATTTACATTTTCCTTTATTTTTACCACAACAATGTAAGTGAATGGTTTTGATGTGACAGAGAATCCATCTCAAGTGCTTTTGAGAGCCAATTTTATTTACACGTAATTTCAAGTTATAGATTAGATCCTAAAAATAACATAATAAGAATTTTAAAAAAATAGTAATCCACATTTTCTAAAATCTAATATACATTTACTTTCAGGCAACATAATTCTTATTATTTTCTTTTTATGTTAAAATTAATTTATGTAACAATAAAAAACAGCTAAAAATAGCTAAAAATATCCAGATATTCTATTAACTTTTCTTAGAAAAACTTTAACATAAGCATTAATCAAATGTACTTTATGAGAACTTTACATCCCTTAATATTAGAGTAGAAATATAAATTTTGTAAGTCAATTTTTTTAATTAATTAATGAATACAATTTAATTCTTAGTTGATTAATTGATTGATTTTATTTAGTTTTACTAATAATCAATATATGCATGAAAATAAACAATCTTAGATTATTGATAACTTATATATTTTTTAAGCAAATGAAATAATAAAGTGAATTTTAAATTTCCTATATTCACTTGTATGATTTGAAGGGTATTTCTTACATTTCCTACTCATTTTTCAGTTGATCCTTTGCAGAGTAAGTACTTACAGACTTTAATTCAATATTTTAACAATATTTAACTATCTCAAAATTAACTGCAGTTGTTTCCACCAGCTGTTTCTAGAAACAGCTGGTACAATGATTGACCAATGATTAAAACGATCGTGATCAATGATAAAATTGTATTTTTAATAGTTAAACTTATTACAAAAAACACTTATTGACAGTAATTTAAAGTGACAAATTTTTAACTGCAATTAAATTTAAAATTTCCTCATCACCACTATTGACATGATAGCTGTAACACTTCTTCAGAAGTTTCCACTATTTTACCCAATAATAACTTCCAATTTCTAATTTTTTTCCCTCAAATTTCTCCACCAGGCTATCCTTCCCCCCATCTTAAATGTTACTTTAGATTTTCCACAGAAAGGAGCTGGTTGTGGGGGGGGGGGCAAGTTGGTTAGTACAACGTTCTCATCATCGGAAAGTAGTGATTTTGAATCCCGGCCTACCGAAGATACTTCATGTTTACTAAAGATGGCTGGGTCACTTTCAATAGATCTTGCTTGCAATGCTCTCCAAGTGAAAGGATACCTCTTTGAGTGACAAGTCAAGTACTGGGAGTTCTCTGCTTGACCGCAGCTTTTAAATTACGAAGATTCCCACCTGTCTGCTTATTTCTATTTTGTAGAGTCCAACTCAAGCTTATAAGTACACTGTTGCAATAACAGAAAGGAGTTGCATTAAAGACCTTAAGAACTGTTATTTTTCATACGTTCTCAGAAGATAATCTGCTCCCACACAGTTTTGAGAATTTAATAATGTCCTCATCCTAATATATTTTATAGATTCCACAGTTGTATACTTTCATCCTGCACGTTTTTGAAAAACAACACCAAACATAGTTATTAGAATCTTTCATTGAAGATTGCCTGTGAATTTTCCTCCACCGTCGTTCAAATGTCTCTGAGTCATTGATGTTGAAACTGCTCTTGTCAACAACATGTGCAACAGAATTTTTGTTTGTTTACTTTATCAGATGAGATTTTCAAGAGAGACCCTAAGCCAAAAATAGCGATTTGCAGCAAGAATTATTTCTCTTATTTTATGATTAATATATTTTGACTGGTCATGTCTTAAGGGAAGCGAGATTTTTCGCGGATACAACTATAAAATAGTCAATCTTTAAATAATTAGATGCATTTTCTTTTTTTCCATACATACAGCGTGGCTACTTCCATGGCGATGAAACAAAAATTTGCTTTAAATATAATCTAAAAAAAAATTCATTTTCTTTCTATTTATTGCTGGTATTGTTTTGAAAATGTATCTATACTTTTTATATTGAAAATATAATACAGAAATACATACATAAACTTGTACATACATCAGTCAGATTAACAGAGAAAAAGCACAAAAACGCTAATTCCCATAAATAAGCCAATTTTATCTATAAAAAGTAATCTTTTTGTGAAGGAAAGGATTATTTTGGGAAACGGAATATAAGAATTTTTTTTTAAAAAAATATCATTTAATTATAGAAAAAATAAAGCAATTTATTAAAAACTTACAGAAATTTCTACACTTAAATTTGTTAAATGATTTATTTATATAGTTTTTGAACAAATTGATATATATTAATAGTTTAGCTCATAGTTTAATTCATGAGTTTATTAGTTTTTTTGTAAAAAATAATTGCAAAAATTATGTGAATTAGTAAACAAGACTGTTTTTTATGATTAAAATAATTTTATATTTCTTAGCTAAGGTAAATGAAGGTATGTAATAAATTAAATCTTTAAATTTTAGTTATAGGAAATCTTTGAATTAAAATTATTTTTAAAAAAATTATAATTTACATTTCAAACAAGTTCTTTTTGTAAGAAATAACTTTTTGTAGCTGGCGGAAACCCAGGTAATTTTCACATCATTTATTTCATATCTATTTTCGAAAGCTATAAGGGACGACATTAGTCGTGACGTCATTCACTTTTTCCAAACAATCGTTGCTAATGTTGCCACAACATGGGAATTCCTGTAATCAATATATTTTGGGGATATCCCTAATAAGCTTTCTGAAACACGTTGTCCTGAAATATTAAGTTTTAAATAAGAAATAGCAATTTAAATATCTATCACTCAAAGCAATGGCGATTCAACGATAATTGGGCCTTAACAACGACTGCTTAGAAACTGTTGCTAGGTTTTGATGTCAAACTAAAGTCGTCCATAAACGTTAAATTAAGCCATAAATTTTGATGAATTTTGATTTTATTTCCCAAATTTATTTGCTAAGGGTGATAAAAAAGTTCGGGCTAAAATACTATGTTATGACCTATAAAGAATCTTAGTTATAGACATGAAAATGGAATTCGTTATTTTCAACATTTAATATTGTTCTCTTTTGTTTTCAAATGAGTTTAAATTTCTTAAAATTCAGAGCTCAAACACTATTTTACTTAAGATATTTTCTACATTTAGAGAATCAGAATCTTATGGCTATTTATTTAATTAATTAAAAAATATATTAAAAAAATATTAAACACTATTTCATTTAAGATATTTTGTCAATTTAGAGAATCAGACTCATATGACTATTTAAAGATATTCATTTAATTAATTAAAAAAAATACCTTAAATAAAATATTAAACATTTTATTTAAGATATTTTTAGATTTAGGAAGAGAGAGAATCAAACTCTTGTGACAATTTGATTCAGATATTTATTTATTAATTAAAAAGTAACTTAAGTAAAATATTAAACATTATTTTACATAAGAAGTTATTTAGATTTAAAGAGTCAGAATCTTATGATTATTTTTAAGATATTTTTATTTAATTAATTGAAAAATATCTTAAATAAGTTATTAAACATTATTTTATTAAAGATATTTTTTAGATTCAGAGAATCAAGATCTTATGACTATTTATTTAAGATATTTATTTAATCAATAAAGAAATATCTTAGATAAAATATTAAGTGTACTATTTTATTTAAGATATTTTTCCCATTTAAGGAATCAAAAAGTTGTGAAAATAACTAGTCAATATTCCAGTGTTTTTCTCAGTATATAATTTCTACGCGGCATCTTACAAATCTCAAATACTTCTCTTCAAAAGTTGTAATCACATCATTTCAAAAATCGTTGGAGAATACCACACTGTTACTTCATCATAAAAATATCTTGTTCATACACTTTCAAAAAAAATCTTTTAAATTAATTTATTATAATTTTTTTTTACTTTTTAGGCAAAATTATAACAAACTGTTTCTTAGAAATAAAATATTATTGAAATCAGTTTAAGCATTAAGTTCTTATAAATGTATTATACAAAAACATGCATCTTATTCAATAAAAGAATCGATATAATTTCTACGCCAATATTAATATATATGGCAATTATATGTAGTTATAAAGTTCTAATTGTGTGCTATATAGTTAGATGTATATAATTATAAGTTTTCTCTCTGATTGTAAATAACTATAACACTCATTTTCGATATTTCCCTGAAAAAGTTGCGATTTTCAGCTCATTTTACAAATAGATAGAATTATTTTTCTTTGTTGATGAGATTGCTTGAATTCCCACTTAAATTATTCGAAAAATATTTTTTTGGTGTGCATAATTATTTAATTAATGTTGTTCAAAAACTAATTTTAATAAATGCTTAAAAATCATAAAAATTTAAAGTTTATTTTTATTATATATATATATACAGTTATATGCTATTAGTTACAATTTAATAAAAATTGTTCTTTAAAAATGATAAAATAATGAATTGCGATTTTCATAACTTCATTTAGAGTTATAGAATAACTTTTTTACATTTTAAAAAGAAGTTAACCTGAAAACACACGCACACACACACACACACACACACACACATATATATATATATATATATGTATATATTATTATTATTTAAAGTACAATTGTACTTTAAAAATAACAAAATAACCATTTGCGATTCTTATTACTCTAATTATTTGCAATGTAATTACTAATATAATTACTTAAGGGGTTTGCAATTATTGAAGATAAAACATTGAGAATTGTCAGCAATCTTAACTTTCGAGTGTTATCCAATTCAGCTGAATGTTATGGAAGAATTTTACAAGCACTATTAAATTTCAGGCAATATTCAAAATGAAATGAATGGAAGTTATCATTCAATAATTATAACTTTTTTTAAAAAAAATTTTGTCAGCGAAGATATCTAAATAATTCTTTATTTCATGTTTATCCTACGTCAGATCTGAGTAACATCAATCAAGTCCTTTACCAATTTAATAAAAGATTTCTGCTATTTGCTTTGTTGTTTTTAATAAATGAAAGAAATTCTTATTTGACTATTGAAATGCTTTTGAATATTTTTGCTTTAATAAATTTCGTATTCTTATCGTTAATTTTGTGAAATACTGAAAACAGCAGTCATATAGCCATTTTCATAACTTCATATTAATTCACGAGAACTTACTTAAACTCAAAATATTAAATAAGATAAAAAAAAAATCTTTGTGTAAAC
The DNA here is from genome assembly GCA_030067965.1 of Latrodectus elegans. Taxonomy (NCBI): domain Eukaryota; kingdom Metazoa; phylum Arthropoda; class Arachnida; order Araneae; family Theridiidae; genus Latrodectus; species Latrodectus elegans. The sequence goes on from CM057822.1 coordinate 96,800,285, forward strand.
AGGAATAGAGATTTTACTTATTGCTAGTGTTAATATGTTTGATCTTATTTGTTATTATTTTTCAGGAAAAGGTAATCACTTCAAACATTATTTAAATTATGTGCTCAAATACTACATAACAAAAATACTGAAAGTTTCTTTTTATGAACAATTTTCAGGTAGAAATGTACATGGTGAGAATATTTTTATTTTATTTATAATTAAATGTTATGATTTACCAAAAATATTACTCAATAAATTAAAGAAAATTTACCTTAGGGAATGTTTATACATTTTTCCTTAAATGCTAAAACATATGAATACTATTTTACTTTTATGAAGATATAATAAGAAAGGAATCAAACATGCAAAAATAAATAATAATGTAGATAATACAGTTATTATTGTATTCAAGCATTGCTATAAAATGTAAATGATTAGTATTCACTTTTAAAACACATGAAATATTATTTAAATTTTTAAATTATCTGCTAAAATCTTAACAATAAAAGTTTATTTTTGAATTTATTTAATTTGAAAATTAAAAAATCGAATCGAAAGCATGCATATGAAATAATGTAAATATGAATTTAATTGGCTCCCATATGGATCCACCTCATCGTCAAGAGCGATAAATTCGAAAAAAAAAGCTTCTATATATCGCCAAGAATATTTCCAGAAAGAAGAATCTAAGTAAAACGTAGCATTTTTTAGATTTTAATAACTTTTAAAACGTTTTTCTATACAATTTAGAAATAAAATATACTTCTTGCATTTATATTTAAATGAAAGAAAGGATTAATTTCGAATGGCGCGTTGAATGAATTTTTTCTTTCATCTTATTCATATTTTGAGTTTAATTTCCGCTATTTTTCTGTTTGCCGCTAAGTGGTGACCAGAAAAAGAATTTAATCGTGAATAATAGTTTTTTTTTTTTTTTTTTTTTTAATTATAGAAAAGTAAAGATATTCCGAAACACTTTTAATCAAAGTTATTGTTACTTTCAATTAAATTTATATTTTAAGGGAATTTAATAAACTTGAATAGTTTTTAAACTTTAATTAGGTCTATGAAAACGAAATTTAAGAAAATATAATTTCTTGTCTCTATGCAGTAAACTATACAAAAGTGAGTTATAAAGAAGATTATATAAAAGTATTATCAGCCAATATCAAAAGGCCGTAATAAAAATGCGCAGGTACACAAAATTATATGAAAAATGAGATGCTTGCTACTTTAGTATCCATTAATTTTACATTAATCTCTTGAAACAAATTTCTTCGTCACAGAAATTTCTTTTCTTATTTATTCACACTAGTTTTTTTTCATAAAATAAACGATACTCTTTTTCACGAGATTGTAAATTTATTCTGTATTTTCAGTATGTATTATTTTCGGAAAATAGTTTATGCTTCTAACCTTTGTTTTGGCAAAAGTTATGAAAATTTACATTTTATTATGGACTGGTTTCTTTGCTACAATTATGGTTAAAAAGATTTAAAATTATGTATGCTAGTAAATGATATTTTCTGGTAAACTTGGTAATTCTGTTACTGCACTATGAAAATGACAAAGTGTATTTCACTTACTGTACTTATTCATAAAAAATATTTTAAGGTACTTAATAAAAGTCCTGAAACAATCAAATTACTATCATTCATTAAATAATGATTGCTTCGGAAACAATAACTTTAGTTTTCGCAGAAATGTTTTTGGAAAAACTTTGAATATTTTCCAGTTCCTAAAATCTTTGCTTTTAAAAATATTTATTTTGGAGAAAAATTATAATGCTGATTTCATTTTTAATATTATAATCATGAAAATAACTTCAAAATAAAGGATTATTATCCAATATATTTTAATTCGGAATAGATCAGTAGGATAAATCTAGATAATATGATTGTGTGAGATTACACTGTGGTAGGACTTAAATTAATATCCGTTGAAAACAATTATAAATATTTATTTTAGCTCAATTGCTGTACGCTGAACGGACTATGCCACTGCAATTACAATTCTGAATCAAAATTTTTCAGCGAGAAACAAGAGCGTAGAAGGTTGTCATAATTGGCGCACTTTATCGCCAGACGAACAATTTTTCAATTCGGAAATAAACTTGCATAATCAAAATTAATTCGAACCATTGATTTCTAAAGCAGAAACATCTTCTAAATTGAAACTTAACATCAAATAAGTTTCTTATCCATGAAATATGCAACTTTTTAGAGAATTTATTTCATTAGCTAATTTCTAATATACGTAGCGCAGTGGATTTGGCGACATTTGAGAAGGCGGTAAAGTTTGCATTCTATAGCAGTTCATTAGAGGAGATTCGGTTGTTATTTAGCGATTTTGAGTTTGCCATGTTGATTTTTAGCGTTCTTCATTTATGATTTATATGCTTTATTCATGTTGTTTTTTATACATTTACCATTTTGATTTCCTCATTTTCTTCGTTTTTGCGTGTGCCACTTCTTGGTGATAGTAAAAAAAAAATGGTATTTCGTCATTGGCAACAGTATGGTGACTTGCATCGACTCTTATTAACTAACCCTTTGGAGGCATTTTGGAAAATGTGCCAAACGTGTTACGTTTACTACGATTTTATCATTTCATTTTACAATATTTCAATAACATAAAATTAATATTTTATTAAATCAATTTATAGTGTACTTTTTACTGAAATTTAATTCGGAGAAGTTAAAAATGAAAGAATATTTAGTGAGACTTTTAGTTTGTGCTGATAAGCTTCCTTTTTTAAGTAAAAAATAACTTACATTTAAAAATATCTGACACTTTTTACTATGAATGATATTAAAATTTTTTTTTACTGTAGGTTTGTATTTTTAAAAAATTTTTATTATCACTTATAAAAATATTTGTTGTTCATTGTGTCCACTAATCAGATTTCAAGTATGCTTTTCTCCCTTAATTCAAATGTGATTGTCAAAAACACATTAATTAGAGTACATTGAAATATTACAGTTTTGCTATTGTAATTGTTATTAAGTTATTGTTATTGAAATATTTTTATGTCAAGTGTAATGAAAATTGCTTATACCGATCATTTTATTCTTTTATGTAAATTGATAATGTGTTACCATATGTTTGCCTTTTAGACGCCCATACGTTAATTTATTAATATTTACTTCCAATGCATTCTATATTAACTATTTTGCATTTCAGTTCACCATACACGTAAGTTTACACCTATAAAAATTTTAATTATAGTTACTGTAATCTCTTTATACTCCAGTATTTTAAAGTATTTTCATTCATTTAATATTTAGATTTAAAAACAAATATAATTTTGCATACTTAAATTATTTTACTTCAGTATAGAACTCTTTGATAATTTAGTGAACTTAACATTATGTTACAATTAAGTTCATTTAATTATCTAAGTATTCTATGCTAAAGTATAGATTTCAAATAAACAAACAAATACAATAAGAGAGAACATATAAAATTCTAAATTGGAAAATACATCATATTTTTGTAGAAATATATTTAACCTTACAGATAATTTTAGTATTAATTAGTTTCAGTCAATTATTGCTCGCTTTTGAAATTATGTTTCCGTTTAGCTCCGTGAAAATAATTTTATTAGTTAATTATAATTATCTTTTCGTATGATTGAACAAAGAATCGACATTTCTTAAATTTTAAATTGATGTTGCGCAATAATTTCCTACTGACCTTTCGGTTTTTATTAATAAAAGCATTTAAGTTTATCTATGAATATACAATTTTGTGTTGCCTTCGCAAAGACCAAAAGCAAATGTCAACATGTATATTTTCATGCGAGAATTCTTTTATCACTCGAAGAAAAGCTTATTTCAATTTCTGTAAGATTAAAGATAATTTTTGAAATGAATATGTCAAAATACTAATAATAATGTCAAAATACTAACTATTTTATATAAGTATGTTTATTATAGTTTTTATTTTTAAGACCGTTATTATGTTGTTTTTTGCGAACTATTTCCCATAATTTTGATATTTTGCTCCTGCACAATTTATGATGGTTTCTAATACACATTTTTTAAAATAAAAAAGATCCATGACACTTGCTTAAGATATTCTAAACTTTTTCTATTGATCGAACTGCACAAACCCTAATTTCAATCAAGAAAATGCAAGGCAATGATGAATTATAAAGAAACAAACGAGAATGTGTATTCCGCTTTGTCGATGCGATAGTCGTTTGAAGCTTCCATATCGATCGTCAGACGGCGCAGTGATCGACGTAGAAAGTTATTCTCTTATTCAGAAGTTTGCCATGTAGGCAATTTTCGTCAAGGGAATCCGAATGTTTTTCTAGATTCATTTAGCGAAAACTGTTCATAAATCAAACTTTTGACAGCAGTAACCATCATCTTTTTTAAAGATTTTCTTGCCTTTCTATAATAACGTAGATAAAATTGGTGTAATGTATTATATTGATGAAGAGCGAATTTGGTAGAAAAAGCCTTAGGCCTTTCCTTAACCAGATTTTAACAAAATGATGGTGAAATCCAAGTAGTCACCAAAAGAATATGTATTTTAGGAATGCAGAGATTATTTTTAATACCTGATAGGAAATAAAAATTAATTTAAAATTTTCAGAACACACGTAAATTACTTTGATTTTAAAATGAATTCTTTTTTCTTACTTTTAGAAGGACCAGCTCATACTCATAGTGAGTGAAACATTTTTACATTTTCATTTAGTTTTTCTTCATGAATGTGAAGAAGTTTTTGTTCAAATTATTAATAAAAAATAGTACAAAATAATCCAGAAATAAAAATTACTTATTATACTCAGTTTTAGGCTTTTTTGATGTTCTCAAATTATCAATTTGAAAATTAATTTACATTTATTCAAGAAATCATCTTATTATTTACTATTCTACCACTCGCATGGTGAACTGAATCTTTATATAAATAAAGATTCAGTTTACCGTGCGAGTGGTAGAATAGAAATAATATTTACATAAGTAAATTTGTACATGCACATAATTACAAACTAATTAACCTCACATATTTGATTAAACTCACTAAAATTAGCCTAGTAACTTAATTTGACACACAGGATTCATTTGGATGTTAATTTAATAAGATATTCCAGCAGAATGTCTAAGTATTGAGTTTCAAAAATTTTATATCTTTTCCCGGCAAAGCATCTTTATAAACACTACATTTTTTTATTATTGCGAACAGAAATAACATTTTTAAAAGATGAAATATTTGTAACTAAGTTTTAATTTTTTTTATGAGAGGCCTATGAAATATAAGATTGCAAATTAATGAAAACATTATATACTTTTCATTAGTAAGGAAGATTTGCATGTTAGTCTTTTCATTAATTAAAGTGCTTTATAATACATTTAGTAAAATTTTATTTAATAATTTTGACTGGTGATTTGGAAACTTCATGATTTTATAAAATGAATTAGATTTAAAATTTTGTATTTTAAATAATAATGTAATTGATTATAGAGAGTAACACAAGCCATGCTATCTACTAATTATTTTCGTCACAAGATATATTACTGTATATAATTAATATTATATGAAATGAATTCTATACATAAAATTGATTAATTAATTTCAAAATTAAAATTTAACATTTCTTTTTGCAAATATATCTTGAGCTTAAAATATAAGCAAAAATTTAATAACCAATTGAATAGATTATATAATTATTAAAGGTATCACCAGTTCTTTACGTCTAATTGAAAAAATTATTTAAATATTTAAGTCTAAAACCCTTCAATAAAAGTTTATTGGAAATAAATTTTAATATAAGGATAAAAAATAATAGTTTATTGGGGATTTTAAGGTATACATAATTCTAAATAATTTATTAGTATCTTGAAATTCATAAATTTATGTCCTTTTTTTTTTCCATATTTCTTAGCTCACAAAGTGGTGGCTGGGGGAGAAGGAGACGCTAATCAAAGTGAGTGAACAATTCTTGTTTTTCTTATTCCATATCTTCTTACTTTTTTGAATAATTCTTATTGTTCCAATTCTTATTTCTTATGAACAGTTAAGTTTATTGCGATTCTTTTGTCTCTTGCGAGCAGTTCTTTTTATTCCATAATTCAAATTCTTCAATCTACATCACAAATACACTACACATTCCCTGTATTTTACTGTCAAAATTTATTCCGATTTTAATATCAGTTCAATTATTATTATTTTATTTTCCTCAACTAAGATATCGTATAAGACTGTCATTAAATTATTAGAGATTACATAAACAAAATAATTCCTATATTTCAAGGTTATCAAGCTATTTTAACATAACTTAATTATATTGTGTCCATTCTGCTCCATTATATATAGACATCTTTTTAGCAATAGTATGATTCCATGCTTAGAAAATCTGTGCTTTTAGTTAATAAAATAACTGTTGCAGGTGTTTTTTGACCTTCTCATTTGAAGAAAAGGTTTTAGCATATAAAACGTTTTGTAGAAACCTGAATAAACGATGATCGAAAAATGATAAGTCTTTGGAATATGTTATGTGTGACAGTATATCCCATCTGAACTGTAAAAACTTCATCATAATCTGGCACTGTAAAAGAAAATTATTCCAAATTCTTTTCCAAAAAAAAATAAATAAATAAAGAGCAGGTTTTCTAATATTTTAATAAAAGAAAACTCTCCAACTAACAGGTGTGTTGCAAATGCTTTAAAATACTCAGATTCAACTGCAAATAAAATTGTTAATCTAAATTTTAATTTTGAAAAAGCTAAAAATATAATCATCCACTTTCTTGCATCATATCTATAAATGTAGAAGACGCTGCAGTATTCTTAATGAAAATCATTTATCAGGAGAAAAATGGAAATATTTCATAACACTAGAGGAAACTTGAGTCTTTTTAAGTGATTACAACAAAAAAACTATACATTTTTTTGCCCTAAAAGAGGAGAAAAAGAGTGTACTATGTACGGTTCAAAGAATCAAAAGATATTTTTCTAAGATTCATAAATGCAGGTAGTTTTTCCTAATGAGGCCTGATAAAAATAAAACAAGTAGGCAAATATATCAAAACCAGCTCTAAATACTATCAAAAACATATTTTAAATGAAAATTTTTAAATTTGAAATTACAGAGCCTTACCCAAAATGCAATCCACACTTGTTTTACAAGAAAAGAATGGAACAAGAAACGCGGGAATTAAAAACATACACTTCACTGACATTCCCGCAAAATCTCCTAATGTATCAGCGAAGAATTTTTGTGCTTTTGTAGTTTTAAAAATCTGCATTATCCAAACTCTAAACTTCAACCCTTTGTTGACTTTGGAAAGAAATTAAAGAGGAGTGGGACAAAATACCTATTCCTATATTACAAAAAATTATTATTAACAAGGAATTTAAGATACAGAATAATAGTTAAGAATAAGGGCTATGAAATTGAGTATTTAAGATACAAAATGTAATTTTTTGTGCTCTATCAAAATCGTCTAAAAATGTGTAAAAGGAATAATATAAAGCAAGTCAATTTACAGGGTGTCCCAAAACGACGGCATAAACTCTGCACAGCTAGATTCCTCGTTGGGAGTACATAAAAACTGCCCAGAGAAGCGTTCCTGTACGATCCATAGTTTACGAAGAAAATACGAAAAACAAAATATGACTGCCGGTGCAAGAAAAAACACACACTTTATTAAACATATCAATAGCAGTATATGCAGCGGATATATCGACGGGCACACTCCCTAGCAATTTATAAGGTATTTCCATTACATCGGCCGTACATCTAGTACATGTCGCAGTAGCCAGGAGCGGAATACATGGCCACTATACGAAGAGTACCGGTAGCTGTAGGATCTAGCCTTTTAAATACCAGTTCACTGGCGGCGTAGCGTCATTCCATGGTGACGCGATGTGCGCTGTGAACGTTTTAAACAATATCGCCTGGAAAGATATGAAAATAATGTTGTTGATATGTCCTATAAAGCGTTTTCTTCTTTGCACCGGCAGTGACATCATACTCTGTTTTAGTATTTTTCTCGTAAACAAAGTATCGTACACGAACGCTTTTTGGGCAGTTTTTATGCACTCCCACCGAGAAATCTAGCTGTGCAGAATTTATGCGGTTGTTTTGGGACACTCTGTATATCTAAATGAAGTCTAGAATGAAGAGGTATACAAATGCACCTATTACCTGGTAAAGAAATTTGGACCCTGTAAAGAAATTTAGAAGTTGTGATTTTCTGTCATTTATTGCAGCGTAATATTGTAGGTTATGCTGCAAAAACGTTGCATTCTTTAACTGCTTAATTTATGTGGATTATTGAAGCAGTAGTTTTAATGAGATATTAAGATATTTTTCCAACTGTGCAACATGCTTTTCCTCGAGAGAATATTAATGTATTATAAATAAATTACCATAGATTTTTTTTGCAATTTCTGACATTTATTTCCAATTTTTAAACTTAATTAAGTATAAAAATAAACTAAAACATTTTACTTCAAGTAAGGAAATATTATTTGCATTTGATGATTTACTAGTTAATAAACTATTGAAAAATATTTATTTTTTTAGATGGAGAAGTAGTAACTCATGGTGAGTAAATAAATTTGAATTCATTTAAATTATCGACGCATTAGATTACTATGGATTTACAGATAATATTTCACAATCAATTTATAAAAAATAAACCAGGTAAAATCAAAAGTGATTTTAGCTACTTCATATCAAATAGCATGCAAGTTACAAAGTATCACTTAATTATTTTAAATTTAAATTATTTTACATTCAAGATAACTAATTTAAGACTTTAAGATAATAAACGATTATTATATATATTTATAATTTTAATTAAAAGTAATAAATTTTTATTAAAATGTTAACTTTATTTATTAAAAAAAATTATTATTTTGTTTATAAATATAGTTTTGAATACATCTGAAATTTATTTAAAAGTATACATTTATATAGGTATATATTATGAACACATCATTAAATTAAATACGTGCATGCTTGAACGATAAATTTAAATCCGTTTTTCAAAATCTGAATAATAGAATTAATATAATATTATTTTACCCCTGTTAATCGTTTCATTTATTCTGAATACGTTCATCTAAACCAAGGATGGAAAACCTTTTTGAGACGTTTGTCAAATTTTGTTCATTTTTTTAATACTAGATCGTGAGTTGCTAAGTTGGTTGTAAAGAATTTAATGTGAAATCTGTTGCCATTTATTTTCAGATTGTTTTTTAATATAAGGTTCATAATTCGTATTCATTAGTTTAATGCATTCGCAGTTAATCCACTGTCAAATCTATTTTCTGTTAGAAGATTTTACAAAGTTCATTGAAGAAAACAATTTTTTACGTGAATACGTGGTGCCAAACAATGCTAAAAGAGTATAAACTAGTTTTTTTTTCCTTAATATAAAGTTATTTGGTAAAGAATCCGATACGTTTAAGATAATATTTTCAATTTCTATTGTGAGATCAATATTATCTGTGCACTACTTTCATACAGTTTTCCTTCTACTTCAGAATTAGATCCTTAAATTTTGTTTTATATATTATGCTGCTTCAAAACCTAGCTAACTCCATTTCTAAATTATGGATACCAAGCCAAATAAATTCGGTTTACTCCATTGCTTCAAATCTTGTTTTGTATGAATATAAAATAAAGTGAAATGTACTTTTCAAATTTTAAATTGATTGAATCGATCTTCAGAAACTTGTTTTATTTCCTTCATAATAATTAAATATATTTTATTTGCCTTTTTCTTGAGTGTTAATTGATTCTGAAAAAATTCTTGTGTTTTCATTATATGTTTGTAATCGAGGGAGATATTTCAAGATTTTGATTTTAAAAATCCTTAGTAAAGATGTCAAGTTTTGTCATCAATATTTTAAATATTTTCAAACATTATTAAAACAATTAGTCACTTGAAGTTTTTTATTCAATTCATTAAAATGCTGAGTGATGTCACTTAAAAACAATAAATCATTGTATCTTAGATTATTCATCGAAACGATTGTCTTTTTCAATTAAAAAGAGCTTAATTTATTTTAATAACGTTACAAGACAGTTAAATACTTGACCGGAAATAGCCATTAAACGTTGTTACATATTAAAATCTCTGAATATTGGCATTCAATTTCCTCTCAGAATTGTTGTCATTTGAGTAATTTTATAACTATAATGATCACAAAATGAAGATTATAGACAGCATTTAAAGTGCATCTGTTTCGGTGCTGTGCTTGAAAAAATACGTATAGAATATCCAAACAAAAATCTGAATAAACTCAAATCTAATCTTTTTTAAGTATAAGAATATCTCAATAAACACGTGTAAACAAACTAATGGTTGCCTAGCAATCGTGGGTCAGTGTCTAACCCATGGGTCATAGGTTCGCCCTCACTGTTCCAAGCGATATTTTCTTAGTTAGCACAATAATATTTTTCTAAAAAATATAACTTTCATATTTCAGAAATTATTTAAAAATTTAGCATTGTTGCATAGTTTATAGAATTTTGAAACAATAACTTTTAAATTAATAATTTTATAAAATAAATTTTACATTTTTGAAGGTGTTTATTGCTGATTAAAATGTATATTTTTGCTCATATAAATCCAAAAATACAGTTTTTTTTTTTTTTTTAAATTTTAAATCTAGATAATTACCTTTTATTTGATTCTTCTGTATTTCATAGAAATAAAATCTAAAAAAATTTTTTTAATTTTTTAGTTCACACATTTAAAACAGATGGCGCTGATAACGGTAAATGTCCTCATTTATATTAAGTATTTAGATAATTATTTTTATCCATTGTAATTTATTGAAATCAAAAAAATTAGTTGAAATATTTAGTAAAATATAGTTGCAGTATTTATATGATGAAATGTATTCATTTTTCCCTTTTATGTAATGATTTCTGATTTTTAGAAACACATGATTAGGTTGAATTTATATTTAATCAAATACTGAGATGATAGTTAAATTTACGGAAAAATTATACTTAATAGTAATTTATTTGAATAATTTGTAAAATATAGTAATATATTTATTTAATTTGTAAGACAGTAGCTGATATCAAACTAAAAATGAACCTTGAAAATCCGCTAAACCTGAAACAAATTATTGCGAAAAAAATTCTCTTCAATAAAAAGAAAATGCGTTTAGTATTGAGAGACAGTATTTTTAGAAATTTATGTATTCACATTATTTTTAGGAAGAATCTTGATGAAATTAATGTAAATTAAAAACATGTAATGAAAAATTCAAATATGAAAGAAAATACGTTTTGAAGTAAAATTTCTCTTGTAAAAAACGTTTACCCTGCATAAAATACATATTTTAATCATATGAGAAATATTTTTTATGCAAAATTTGTTGTATAAATTTCTGAACTATATATATAGGTGATGTAAACTTTTAAAAGAATTTCTATACTTCAGTTTACAGCAAGAGATTAATTTCTGCATTTCGATATAATATCTGCAAACAGTATAAATGCTATAATGTAAAATACTTTATATAACTTGGTAATATAAGCCCAAATTTTAAAATCACCTTATTTTTCAATCGAATGGTGAAACGTTTGTACTCTACTGCAAATCTGCTAACGTACAATGCTTAATGCAGAAGAGCTTTTATTATAAATAATAAAACATCTTTAGAACTAAAATTTATGGTTAAATTTCATAGATTTTTCAAAGAACAGAATAAATATTTGGACATTGGCTGAATTTATGGGAAACTCATTTTGCAAAATATTATCACATTATTTTTTGATAAGGGAAATAGTTTCCCTATAATTTATACGAATGAAATATTTATGTATGTATGTTTCTAATTTTTATGGAATACTATTTATTAATAAATGAAAGTTTTGTGAGCAATACGGGAAGTTAATTGCTGTCTGCAAGTAGATTTTACAAAAACATTTTTTTAAATGTTCTGTATTCAATAATGATTTAGTACAGCTTTATAGACTCCCATTCTAGTTGCAAAACTTTGTGAATTCTCTATTCTCAGAAATTTTTATCAAGAGAAAAATAGAAAAAATGTCAGAACAATAGCTTGGGTCAATTTAAATAATTACCCCAAAAATGTTTAATATATTATCAAAAAAGTAAATAAATGGTTTATAGTATCAAAACAAAGTCGTTCTAGGTTAGATATATAAATAATTCTTCTGAATTTCACATAAATTACACTGAAATTTTTAATTTTTCAGTTCACACAGTCAAAACAGATGGCGCTAATAACGGTAAACGTGCTCATTTATATTAAGTATTTAGATAGTTTCGTTTTCATTTATTAAAATTTATTTAAATTCTAAAATTAGTTGAGTTACATATACTTTATTCGTGCTTTTATGATTGATAATTTTTAATAAAAAAATTGTGATAGGTATAATTATATTATAACTTTTACAAATTGCATTTGTAAGCTCTAATTTTATTTATAATTATTTTTCTTTACTTTGAAAACCACTTATATATTAATAATAATTAAATGATAAATTTTAAAGTATATACATTAAGTCATATTTTTTTGGCCTCAAATATGTGCATAAATTGTCAATAAAATATGCGAAATTTGCATTTATGCCTTCATTATTCTTGATTTTTTTTTCTTGCCTTTAGTTAATTCAGTAACAATAACAGGAGGCCCGAGTGATCAGCAGCAGAATACAGGTTGGTAACAATAATTACCGGTTTATAATTTATTTAAATGCTTTCTTTTTACAATACAGAAAGAATAAAACTTTTTAAACATTGTAAATTTAAATATTTTTGTTTAATGAGTCGTTTTTATTATTAAATTTTTTATATATATTTTTACATATTTATAATTAATATACTTAGATAAATATGTCCCTGTATGAGTTTCTACTTCTATAATTTACTATAAAAAATTTACAATTTAAAATACTTCTACACACATATATTTCTTATTTATATTCTTAGATAGACTTATCATTGTATGAGTTTCTACTTCTAAATTCTAGTATAGAATTTACAATTTAATATATTTCTACGTATATTTCTTTTTTATATACTTAAATAAATATGCCATTGTATGAGTTTCTATTTTTATATTTTAGTATAAAGTTTTCTTTAATATATTTTCAAATATATTTTTTTTACATGTTTAGATAAATATTTCATTATATGATACATTTTAAATTTCAGTTCGTACCATATCATTATCCCAACTCCCAATTCCTGTTGTTGACACAACAGGTAAGTAGAGCTGATGAAAATTTTATATTTTAATCAAATCATTACAAGGTAGAATAAAAATAAAAATATATAAATTTATAAAATGAAACATAAAAGTGACCTCTACTGAGAGTTTTTTTTTTAATTCGAAAGGTATATAATGCTAAATAAAACAGAAACTTTGATAATTTAAGAAGTTATGTTTCAATAACTAGAACAATCGGAATGAGATTAGTTGAAAAGATCAAACCGCAAGAATCAGTTTAGTTTACTTCTCCCCACTATGAAAAAGTTAAATTTTTATAACTGCGTTCGTTAGCAGTGAGTGGCGATCGATAAATTCAGGCTGTTAAAAAACATACACTCAACATTAGTTTTTTAGTTTTAAAGAGGCATTAAATATGAATACTTTAAACCACCCACAAGAAATATAAGTTACATTTTATGGTTCATTACACGAGGCCTTAATTTTCCTGTTTGCTTAATTTAATGAATAATTTCGTCAAAGTAACCTCTTGCGTTGGAATACATCGCATCCATTTAATTTTATTACTTTTAAGTAAAATAGAGCATTGTTAACTGGGAGACAAAAACACGCAACTTGACGAGAAAGGCAATTTAATGTAGATAATACTTGATGCAAATCTAAACTTAAGTTTGCCTATTTCTTCACTTGATAATTTTCTGCTAAATATTAACAGAATATTTTTAAGTAAATAACTAGATGAAATAAATGCATGGCATATTCTATGTAAAAATATCAGTTTGTTATTGATTTTTTTTACTTTTATCATTTTAATATAGAAATTAATCAAGAAAGAGAATAAAATCAAATAAGATAACTTTTTCTCACAAAAAATGCTTTTTTGAATAAATTGATCCACGGAAGATTTTTATTAAATTTCATTGCACCGTTAATTTAAGGCAAAATTTACTAACGTTATTGTAAGTAATTTTTATCTAAAATTATGTACTTGTTTTTTTCTTTTCATATAATGCTTACATCAATACATAAATATATATACATATAAATATTCTTAATATTCCGTGTTCTTCTTACATCATGGTACATATTTTTCTATTTTCTTGTGTGATTTTATAGTAGTAACCCAAACAAACACTGCGGATGCAGGAAACAAGTCGCCATCTGTTACCGTCCCTAACGCTAAATGTAAGTAAATTCTCTATGCATTTTAAATATTTGAGCTTTGTATTTTATCATCTATAACGAAAATTTTAATTATTATCTATGTGTGTGTGTGTCTTAAACATCACTATATTTTTAATTAAAACATGGTCAGTCAGTTAAGCTAGCCCTTAATATTAACTTGGTTGCACGGATAAAATAATGAATATAAACCACATCAATAATTGCTTTAATTTTAGATCTACATTAAAAATATTTCAAAAACGCCAATATTTACTAATCTTCAATTAATGTAAATATTTTCTTCAATGAATAGCATCCTTGAAATATTCATTTAGAAATTTCTATACTGTAATGACAACACAATTAATTTTTTATGTGAATCAATTGTTTTAGAAAAAGAAAGAAAATATGGAATAAAGCATCTAGCAAGGATTAAGCGGTGATTCTCAAACACACACACTAGCTGGTTAAAATTACCCAGACACTTCCTGGAAAAACTGTTCTGGCAGGTGGCGCAATTAAATGCGTTAGTTATGAAAATACTAGCAGTGTTTGTCCGATTGCATTTATGCCTTTGTGTGGTAATAAGTTATTCAAAACAGCTAAGTGAGTTGAAACGTGGCAGTATAGTGGGATGCAACCTTTGTAAGAAATCTGTTAAGTGAGATAGTGAACATTCTACAGAAACCTAAATCTTCTGAGAGTGATGTAACAGGTAATGTCAAGGTAGTTAATGCAGAAAAACGAAATGGTAGGTCGAAAAAACTTAGTGAATGCAACTATGAAAAGGATAGTGAATGAAAACTGGCAGTCCTATTTGGTAGATATTTCTCAAAAAAAGTTCTTCTGGTGTTAGCAGCAGAACTATTGATCGAGAGATAATCAACTTGGGATTCCATGGTCGTGCAGCCGCTATCAAGACGAACATCACTCAGTGGACTGAGAAGCATCGATTGCTATTGCTCAGAGCACCGTCATTGGACATGTGGAAAACTGTTCTAGAGTGATGAATTTCGCTTCAGTTTAGCAGTCACATTGACGCGTCTGGGCTTGATGGATGCTTGACGAATGTTTCTTTAGTGACTGCATTTTGCCGGCTGTTCAATTTGAGGTTAACAGTAAAGGTGTGAGGATGTTTTTCGTGTCTTGACCAAGTCCGTTAGTTCCCGCAAATGGAAGAATGAACTTTGATGTATGAGGAGATTTTGGGCAATGCTGAACTCCCAACTCTATGCCAATATTTCGGTAAAGGCCTATTTCTCTTCCATCAGGATAGCTTCTTCATTCACTTATCAAGGTTTGCACAGACGTGGATTAATAAAATGGTCATTAAAAATCTGGACTGGACTTTATCAGAGTACCTATCTAAGTCCCACAGAACACTTTTTAGAGTAATTACAGAACAGATTCCGTAGACATCAAAATCTACCATCCTCACTATAAGCACTAATTTCAACTCTGATGGACACCTGGAAATGAGTTCCTATGCCCACCATCGAAAACTCGTGGAAAGCCTTCCCAGATATGTGCATTCGGTCAGTGATGCAAAAATAAGACCAACATCATATTAATATGTGCCTTAGGATGCTTTAAGTCCATGCATACCATGTGCTTAGAGATTTTTTTACCTATAAAAAAATATACACTCGTGTCCATAAATTAAGGATAATGCAAGTTCAGGCAAAGATCGAGACAGAAGCAAAACAAATGTGAATTATTTGCAAAGTCTATTTATTAAGCAAAGTGTAAAGAGTAAAAATAGATGCTATATGTTTGACAACATAAATAAAAAATTGGTATTTTGGTTAAAACATAGTATGCCCCCAGACGATGCAATACAGACCTTACAACGCCTAAGCATGCTGAGTATCAAATTATCGATCAGATCTTGGGGAATATTAAACCACTCATCAAGCAGTGCTCACCGAAGTTCAGGTAGAGATGTGAGAGGAGGTTGACGGGCTTCAATTCATCGGCCAAACATGTCCCACACATGCTCTATTGGATTCAAATCCAGTGAATAGGCTGGCCAGTTCATACGGGTGATATCCTCCAATTGAAGACATTTGTCTCCGATATTTGAAAGGTGAGAACGGGCGTTTCCATCCATAAACAGAAATTCTGCACCCATGGCGCCCCGAAACAAACGCACATGTTGTTCCAGAATGACATCCCAATACATTTGGTCTGTCATGGTTACATTCTGAACATGCAAGTTAGTTCTGGAACCCAGAATAATTCCTCCCCAAACGAGCAATCCAGCACCACCGTAACGATGTCGTCCAATGGTGTCCTCTTGGTGGTAAGTACCTGCCTCTCTCCATATGAATGGCCGGCGAGAATCCGGCTGAAAGCTAAACCTGAACTCGTCGGAAAACATCCCACAAGACCACTGTTACGGTGTCGCCAATGCTTTCTCTTTACACCAGGCTTACTGCAGGTGACAGTGAGTTGCAGTAAGTGGAACACATCTGACAAACCTACGAGCATATAGACCAATGTGCCCTAAGTGTCTGTACACGGTCTGCCCTGAAACTTTCATAACGGTAGCTGAAGAGAGCTGACGAGACAGGTCTGATGCTGTTTACCGTCTGTTTCTTTTGGCAGGAACTGTCAAATACTGGTCTTCAATCGGCGTTGTAACTCGGGGGCGACCTGTGCTGTAATATCTACTCAATCACCTCCATCTTGGAACCGTTGCCAAAGCCCAGAAATGACACTCTGGGCGATTCCTAGTTCCTCGGATACTTCCAGCTAGTACGTCCACATTCCATAAGGCCGATAATTCTGTCACGTAAAAAATCATCCAAATGCTTTCTTTGTGCCTAACTAAGCGGTTAATGCACTGAAAGGCTTCTAAAGCGCTTGTGAACAATTTTACTTCTTTGCAACCATTCCTTATATACCCCTCTCTTACATTCTGGTCATTGTGACGTTCTATAGGCGCCATTTGGTGGTTTCTTGTAATTTTCATATTATTCTTCAAGATGTGTGTGATAATTTTACACATGTGAAATTTTTATTTTAGAGTTCAATTCCTGTGTGTTTTTGAATTATCATTAGTTTATGGACATGAGTGTTTGTATATATATATATATATATATATATATATATATATATATATATATATATATATATATATATATATATATATATATATATATATATATATATATATATATATATATATATATATATATATATATATATATTGTTATTTTTATTTACATGTTTTAATAAAAATATAAGTTAACTGATCTGTTTGGGTGTTTCCACACAATTTGGAAAAAAGGATTAAAATGTGCGATATTTTTTTGCAACTTTCCTGTGGTGGACGACATAATACTTAGGTACTTAATATTTTCTGCTAAATGAAATTTAAAGTTAATGAAATTTAAACCCTAATAATTAAAATAACTTTATTTGTTATTTGCTTCTATAATTTTTAACAATTATATATACCAAAAATTAATTTTTATATTAAAATTTCTTTTTACAGTGCAACAGTGCCAAAGTGAGTAAAAATGTTACGCATTTTGTTACATAGAAAATTTGTAAAATTTTATTTTGGTCTTAATTCTAGATTTAACTTGAATTACTTATGTATGCTTTTTTTATATAGAGGGTCTTGTAAACGGTAATATAATTTACTTTTTTATTTCTAAAAATACATAGAATTGGCAAAAATTAATGTTTAGAATGTACTTATTGTTCTAGCTGTTGTTTAGATAATGTGTGTATTTATGATTTTTTTATTTCTAATTCTTTTATATAAAATAAACTGTACATTCACTCGTAAATTAAGTTTTGGCAACAAGTTTCATTCCTTTTCATTTAAGAAAATTTATATAAGTAAATTAATCCACAAAAAAACCTTAAATTATAGTTTAATAAAAATGAAAATTTAAGTTCTTTCTGATCAAAATGCAGTTTACAGTTAACCGAAATATTTTACCCCAAATCTTCTTAAGATAAAAAAATATATATATATTACGTGGAAAAATGATTTCTAAGTTTATATCAAAAAGTTTTGTCAAAACGTGAAATATTTATTGTACGCAAAATATATTTTCTCGTGTACTAATTCAAACATATAAATTCTATAAAATGGATAATTTAAAAGCCATTGTAAGCTTTAAAATGGGTATTTAATGTCGATTTTAAGGCATTTTAACGTCCACCATGTAATTTGAGAGAATTTTTCAGAGATAGTAGCCTATATCCATGTATCGCAAAGGAGAAAACCCTGAAAACTTCCCAGCACCCGCTGTAGCAGACGTGCCTGCAAAAGTAGAATCGTGACTGATATCGAAGCCGAAACTTTATGCTCAGAAGAGCACTGTTCAATCACTTAGTTTTGGGAAGGATGCTTGTAAGGGTTCGATGTCTACTTCAAACTGTAGGTCTTGGCGTAATCAGCCCTCGTGTGAGAAAATAGCCCTCAAACCAATTCCCCAAGAGGGCAATGCGTAACTGGTAGGGACATGATATCCACTAAGTACCCTTAAAGTGTTTGTTTTTGTAAAATCCTTCTAATATAATTTAATAAATTGTAAAAATAGTAATTTTTGACAAATATTTAACATACTTTAAGTAAATGCAAAAAGTTTTGCTGTTTTTATGAATTTACTAAATAATTGCCAAAAAAATTTTATGTATCTTAGTACCTATTTTTTTAATATTTATTTCCCAGAAAAAAATTTAAATAATTCTGAATTATAAAAATACTGACTGTGTGTGTGATATATTTATAAACACTTTTCAGGTGTTGCATCTAAAGGTATGTATAAATATTTGAATAGCAACTAGAACAAGAAATTAGTTTTAGAAAAATAATATTATTGATTTATATGATGAAATAAATAAAATTATTTGCTCTTGAGTATAAAAAATAATTAAAATTAATAATTATTTTCGTTTTTGATAGAGTAATAATGAGATAATTGCTTATGACATTATTTTCTTACATACTGTTTCAATTTATTTCAAGATGAAAACAAATTAAGCGTATTTCCAATAACATTCAAGTCTATAAAACTCAGTATTTGACATCTTTATCAATATTTCCAACTCAGAAAATTCAAAAATTGAAAACAATAACATTTAATACTAAGAAAAGTCCTTAAAATATTCAAGTTGATAATTTAGTTTTCAAATTTAACACAATAAAATATTCCTTCTAATGCACAAATAATAGTTTTAAATTTTCATTCAATAATTTATTCTTCAAACTAATGTTAAAAATTTCAATATTATTAAAAAGCATCTTATGATAATGATACTTAATTATTCTCAAAAATTCATCAAACAGTTTAAATGGAGGTGCTTTTTGAATTTCTAACTCAAAAAGCATATTTTTATTCTAAATAATGTTTTAAAAAGCACAAAATAATCTGCATTAAAACGGGATATTTCATATGACAAAAAATATTTCTCAATTTATTTCGAATTAAAATTTCAGAAATAAAATTGAATAAATGCAAAAACTCAAAACTATTAGTTATGAATTTCACATTTAAAATTTCTGAATGAATTTATATTTAAGGATCCTGAAATATAACTCATAATATGATTTAAAGATGCAAAACATAATTTAAAGACTATAGGGCATTCATTTACAAAATTTTGAGGTATGGGCAAGCGTAAAATGTTTGAAAACTTTAAATATTTACATTTAAAATATGAATTATTTTGTCTTAACAAGTAGAGAAATTACTGGCAAATTGTAAAATGTTTAGTGCCAAATAATATTTAAACCGAATGAAAAATGGAATTGATGTGATATTATTATAGTGCTATATGGTTTTCTTTGACTTTAAAATAGACTTAAATTAAGAAGAATGTTTCCAATTAGCATTCAAAAATAAAATATCCACATATTACGTATGTCACCGGTGCAAGTGGTAATGTCTCCAAATGGTATTACAACGTGAAACAAAATATCACAAATATCATTGCTTTTATTATCATTAAAATGAAAAAAATGCTTTGCCTGCAAAATAATTTTTTTCAACTAAAAGTTATTATTTCCTTATCTGTTTGCTGTGAGTTGTCATTAAAAAATGCCAATACGGCAAGATATGTTTCGATATGGAATAGTACTCCTAATTCTTTTTGGAAGCAAAAACGGAAAAGTTGGCCTTTATCATCAGCTATTAAGGATAAGCTGACTAATTAAAAAAAAGGATGTTAATCTATAAATATCACTATATCTACCAAATGACTATATCTACCAAAGGAAGAACTTAACAGTAAATCTGCTGTTATATTTGAAATTATTTCTTATAAATTAGCCGGCCAATTTTTCTAGTGGTCAGCGTGCCTGACTACGGATAGGGAGGTTCTGGGTTCGAGTCCCAGTTCAGGCAAGGATGTACTTTTTCTCTCTATCTTGTCTTTGTCCTTTCCTTGTGTGTGAATGGTTGCCTACCCTATAAACGGGTCCCTATGGCATGTGTGAGTACTGAAGAAGTCGGACTCCACACCAAATACGGTTCAGTTGGAAAAGTGGAGCACCCCAATTTGCCAACCTACCTGCCACACGAGAACAACAATAACATTCCTTATAAATTGCATACGCAAAATTGTTTCTGTTGGGTTCTCAATAACTTAATCGAGCATCGAATAGAGGATATCAGGAATAGTACAAAAACCATAATTCAAGATGGTAGCTCTATCGCTCTGAAGATCTATAAAATTATACATGATGGGGAAACGTATTTACTCCTTTAACGTCTCATTATGACATCGCTGATGCGGCCTGTTTGGTTAGGGCATCGTACAGAAAGTATTGAGCTCGAATCTCGGATTAACCAAGGATCTGTCGTGTACATTAAAGGTGCCTAAAACAAGTTTAGTTGGTCATGGTCACAATGTTCTCCAAGTGAAATGATATTTCTGGGGAGGGAGCAGGTCAAGTAGTGGAATGTTTCTAAATCACTTCGCTCCCTCTAATCTGTTTCTACCTAACCGGAAAAGTCCACTTCTTGCTTAAGTATAGAGAAGTATGTTGGTGCAACAACGTCACAACATGAAGAAAATGTAAAGTATAAGAGTCTTCGAAGACGATCCCACTCTTCCAAACTTTAAAAGGTAACGCGGCACAGTAAAAAAAAATAATTTATTCTATTAGGCAAGTCAAGCTCTCTATCCACTGGCTATACGAAATTAAGTCATAAGGGTGCGGTTTTCGCTTAGCCAGAAAATCACGAAAGTGAAAGTACGTATTTGCTTTAAGACTTCTTCGATAGATGGGTCCACTAAATGATCCACTCCCTTAATTGTAACTTTGATCTGAAGGGGGAGGAAATTTTCTCCATACCATTAGATTCATAGTAACCGCGTAGTCACCGATTACGGGACTTCCAATTCCACAGATTTTAGAAGCATGTATATCGAATGTACTGTCTTTGACAGCATTGGGAATTGAACCCAACACTTCTGGACGAAAAGTCAATTCCCTAACCACTAGGCTACAACGGCTCTATTCCATTTTCTTCACAGAATTACAGGCTCGTCAAAGCCATTAACCTGTAAGGAAAGAAGATTATCTCAGCAAACTTGAAACACTGTTATAATTGTCTTCCGAAAATTCTCAAAGACGAGGCATTTTAAGGTCCCACCATCCATCGTGACACTGCATCTTCTCATAGGGCATCTAGTTTCTTCAAAAAATATCTATCAAAGTTGTGGCTCACTATTTTTAATCTAAAAGAAATTCATATGGAGAACTGTTTTGTTCTGAGGATGAGTTTGGGGAATTTTTTTAACCGATTTCCAGAAATAAGTATCCAGAAGCATTTAAACTGAAAAATTCACTAATGTGAAAGACAAAAGTGAATTAATACTAAAAGAAAAAAAAACTATTCTGAACACCCTAAAATTCATAAAACCTTTATAAGCCTAGGTAGTTTTTAAAGTTTCCAGTGATCTTTATATACATTTAATTATCAATAAATCTAACCACAATATATAATATTAATCAGTTCTTAGACTTAACATTTTTTGAGGAAATATTTTTTTCTGTGATTTAAAAATTATTAAATGTTTAAAAAATATTTAAATATTTAGAACATTTACCTCTTAAATAATTAACTTTTGATGTTTTAAGACTTGAATGTAACTAATTAAATATATACTCTTTATTGAATTACATAATAAGAAAAGCAATCATCAAAATATAAAACTCTCTGAACCGTTATGATTATAAAAAAGTTTTTCTCTCTTTATTTTTTATGTCAGCAAAAACAACTATAAAAGAATATGTGTGTAATTGAATAATTTTCTCATCAATTAAGTAAACATTTTTTATAAATATGACACTGAGTAAAATGCATACTTCAGTTTGAACTATTGTAGATTATTTTATTTCTGTTTAAAGAAAAATATGTAAATTTATATTACTATATATATATCAAACCAAAATATCTTTTACTTTCATGTTGTTGAAAACATTCAATTAAGTATATCAAATATTTGAATAACTTTTTTTTAAATTTCACTCTCATATTGCTTTATTTGATATTTCAGCAAAAGATATAATAAATGGTAAGTTGCTCTAATTTGATTCCTTCTATAGAATGCATTATTTTAATAGCATCACACAGACACACCGTCACATAGACAAAAAGTTTTTATTATAAAGATTAAAATTTAATTTCTTTCGTTTAAAATTAGACATTATTCAGTTTCTTTTAGAGAATTTTATTTCCAAAAAGTTTATAAATTAAATTAGAGACAAATGTATATGAATATTAATAATTTTACATATTTCATATTAGTTCACATAATATAAAATAGATAATTTAAATTAATTATTAATTTTATGTTAATTAAGTAATTTAATAAGTGTAAGTGTAATTATATACACTTAGTTTTAATGCTCAATACGAGAGCTCCACTTTTTATGTTAAAAGCACTTTTATGAGCCAATGTATATTCAAAAAGAATAATAAAAACTTGCTTTCAGCTTGGAAAAAAAATTAGTTTAAATCTTTATGTTGTTGTAAATAAGTTTTGAATAACTTGAAATATAAAAAGACAGGCAAATAAAGAAAATCATGAAAATAATTTTTGATAAATTTTTTCCAATTTTTCTATAATTTTTTCTCATTTTTTTACGTTTTTTAATTATTGGTTCTTAGAAACTATTTATAATTAAGCAAACAATTATTTAAGTAATATAATATAATCAAAAGAAATGAAAAATTTATCTCTTCTGGGATGTTCTTTATTAATTATTCCTTTCAGAGTAAAAAGTATGCCAATTATTTTCTTGTATATTTTTCTTTTTATACGTCCATAAGTAATATAACAGCAATGCTGTTATATTGCTTATGGTGTAAAGGGATTCTAAAAGTGTAAGAAGTTCAAACTATTTTCAAGAGATTTCTTTTATTTATTAGTTAATTTTCCCGTATGGAGAAATTCTTAATAGAAATAAAAAATTTTAAAATAAGGTTAAGAAGTAAGAAAAAGAATTCTAGCTAAAAATACACAATTCAGTCGCATTAATAGGACTAACTGTCAAAAATAAACTAAACACCTTTTGAAGAGGAGATTGCTGCAAGATATACAGGAATTCAGTCATTTAGGTTCCTGAAGGTGTTCACTGAGATGATGAGACATGCCCACTCCAGAGCCAAGAATTATGCGAGTGAAGATCCAAGCCGCGAACAACCCAGTACCGGGTTGCTCGCGATATTCGATCGGGTTTAAGTCAGGCAGTTCGCTGGTATAAAAGAATGGTTAACACCTCCTGGTGGCACCTTCGAACCACGCACAAACACTGCCAACTGAAACACAGCTTCCGATGTCCTGCTGATAGATACCATCATCCTAAAGAAAAACAAATGCGCATATATGGGTGAACATGGCCTGCAAGGACACATACGTACTTCTATTGATACATTGTTTCTTCCACAATGACGGAAAAACATTCCTCAGATCACAATGCTCCCACCTCCAGCCTGAACAGTTCTAAAAACGGTTGTAGGGAGTTTGCTTTCAGAGATTTCACGCCATATACGACAACGTCCATCTGTCCGATGGGGCATAAAACATGATTCATCGGAAAACGCTACCTCTCGCCTTTCACTCAGCGTCCAGTTACAATATTCCCGTGTAAATGCCAGCCTTCGACGCCCATGAACATCAGTCAGCAAATCGCCCAATTTCTACAATACGCCATGATTGCAATATTTTCCTAAGCCCTCGCACACCCTTTATATACACTTATCTGCACTGTGCTGCCACCTGTCTTCTGTGATTGATTATATACCGCCGAAATGGAAAGTTCTTGGTGATCACAGTAATGTGACAGGGCTGTATGAGAATGAAAATTTAATATCAATAAAAATATTTTTTATGCTTGAAAGGTATATTCAAGCACTTATTTATTTTTTTTTCATTTAAGCGTTTATCTCAATTTAAAAAATTTAAAATTTTGTGTCTAGTGATATTTATTTCATACATATTCGAATGGGGAAAATTCATAGTATACAAACGATCAAATATATGTTATCTTGTGATATTATTCATAGTAAATTGATAATGTCTATTCTGATTAATTAATCGATATTTTAATCATTCCAGGAGGAGCCAGTCAGCGTAAGTTACAGAACTGCTTTGCGCAGACTTATTTACATCCAGTGTCTGTTGTAATCTCGACTATGAATGAAATCTTTTGTTCTAATTTAGCTATTTATTTTATAATGATTTATAGAACATAAATATTTACAAAATGTAATCTCTAAAATTTTTTTAAAAATAACAAGTTTAATATTTGAGAATAAAGTGTTTCTTTTCTTGTTTTTTTTATGGTATTTTAAATTTTTGTTGTTAAAATTATATTTACAGAAATTATGTAAATAAATAATTTGTGTAATCAAAATTTTATTTTTTCTGCTAAATAAATAATTGCTATTTTTTATTTATATCTATAAATATTTTATAACTCTTTTTTTTATTTGTTGAGAAATTGATGCCAATAATTCCTTAGAAATTTTAAGTTTACTTTTTTTTTGTAGTTGGAAATATAATCAATCGTAAGTAGAAATTTTTGACGTTATTTTGTCTGCAATATATATATATATTAGTTGTATTAATTTAGTCTCCTAAAAAAACCAGCTTAATAAAGACATGATAATTATTTAAAAGCTTTTTAATATTTTAAACTAGTGTTTTGTTTCTATAGGTATTTCATTTTTCTCTCTTAAAATAAATTCTTTAATCGCATTTCTGCATGCATTAAAATGTTTTCCTTTTGACTTTAATTATTTAAATTTTAAATGCATGCTTTTATAATCTTTTGAATCATAATATCTTATATATTTCTTAAAGCAGTGATTAAAATTTCAAGCCAATATATTTGAAGGAAGTGAAACTTAAATATGTTTTAATTAATTTTATAATTAATCAATGATTTATTATTTTATTTTAGGTCTCACAAAAAATGGAAGTAAGTAAAAATAAATTTATTTTATACATAATACGGTTAAGTGATTCATAAATATGGAATATTCGATCTCATTCTGAATTTATATACATATAATAAAAGGCACATCTCATTCATAAAAATTATACTTAAATTTACAAAAAATGGTGGGATCAAAATATAATATTCATTTGTAATAGGAAACAATTTAAGGAGTATAGTTTTTTATCACACAAATACAGCATTTATGGTCATTGATGTTACATTTTGCAAAAATAAATTTCTATTGCATTTGATGTTTACAAATTAAACCCAAATTTCGGAACATAAATTTTCATGGGAATAAATTCATTATTTTTCTTTCTGTAGTTTCGTACAATAGAAATAGAATAGTACGTAAAATAGAATTTAAACAATTAAATTTCATATTACTTGATAAACGTAAATTAATTTTCATTTATATTTTTTAGTGTTATTCAGTGTCTTTATTAAAATGTTCGATTAAAAAACTTGAAATAATATAAAAACTAATGTAGAAAATAATCGGTTACGGAAATGATCAATGTACTTTGATAATTATGTTTAAATTAGCAACAATTTATAATGTACTCAAACAAATTTAGGATCTCAGAAAACAAATGAATTTTTAAGTGAATTTCACTTAACCAGTTATTTCAGTTTTTAAATTTTAAATGTGTGTGTGAGCACTTTTTTTATTTTTAAATTATTTTTTTATTTTTTTACATATTATATAGTTGAATGGCAATATATTTGAAAGTTTTGACTTTTAATTTTAAATTATTTAATCTAATGATCATTAAAAGAAAAGTGGATAGAAGTAATTTCCGCAATTATATAGGTATACTTTTTATTTACAGAACTACTTGGACCAGTCGGTAAATATATTTTCACTTTATTTAGCTAATTTTCACTAACAAGACTAATTCTGATGACTACACCTCTTTTTCAAATAATGACAAATATATAATAATACAGGTTAGATTTTAAAAATAAACCTATATTAATTTATATTCGTATTTAACAAACATAATTTCAAGAGAAATCTTTGAAAGTATCTGTGATGCGTTTCGATTTCAATATACCTTATGTGCATTGTTATACATGTGTGCAAATATATGCAGCAATGTAGGCTTTGCACTTAAATTTTTACACATTTAATGAGAATTATCGTGATATGAAAATAATTAGGAGTTTAACTTAATTTAAAGAGAATGAATTTAAATGTGTCAAACATATACTTAAATTTTCGTGATATAAGTAATGAAAATTTAAATTATTTTTTTATATATTAAATTTTTTTGTTATTAATTTTACAAAAATATGATAAATTCTAAGCAATATTTAAATTACAATTAAGACAAAAGCTACCACATAAAATACTCAAGAAATTTATAACAGTCTTTATATATCAATAATAAATTTAAAAAATACGTTATTAATTATATAGGTAATTATTCATGAGCATACTTTTTATTTAACTACGCATTGAAATTATAATATTATTAAGTAAACATCTTGGAATTAGCTATTGTTTGAATGGATTTCAAATTTTTAATTTTTAAGTTACATTTTGATTTTTTGAGTTTTTTTCGGTGTATCTTTATAAAGAATTATAAAAAGAAATGGATAGTTGGAAAACATTTAGATGAATTATATTTCTTATAATGTGAGAGTTTTTTCAAACCATTTTAACGCAATTCTCAAGTTTCAATCAAAGATTATAATTAAGTGTTTCAATGTAAATTTTATTTAATTATATTTTTACATTGATGTATGTTGTACCGAGCTTCGGGGTTTTTGTTGATTGAGAATCGATGAAATAAACTCTTTAAAATTCACAAGACTTTTATTCGTAACAAATTTAACTAAATACAGAAAATTCTAGCAGTAGAAATTACAATTCCACAGATCTAATACAGCTAATACGACAGTAAACAACTTCCAATTGCAGAATGCTCTAATAGCTCAGACAAACAACAGCTTCTGTGCTCTAAACTGGCATTCAAGACTGATCATCTTCACTAACTTCTCATTGTCACTAAAAAAACTCAGAAATTCACTCGGTCCGTAGAACTATTTATAGCTTACTTGGCGTGAAAGTCTAGGTCTTTCGCCAAGGTGCTGGAAGATTCCAAGCCATCTCACTCAATCATAGAGCTTAGATGGTGGAAGTTTCCAAGAATATCTATTTCTTGCCAAATCGCCAAGAATCTCGATAAGTATGCCATATATACCACCGTTACAAAATATGTAAAAAATATTTACAAACTTTGTAACATTTTTTCAAACCATTTTAATGCAATTCTAGCTTCAATCAAATATTACAATTAAGTGTTTCTCTATGTTAACTTTATTTAATTATATTTTTACATTAATGAATATAAATTCCGTGTGTTCTTCATGGTTTCGTTTCTCGGCGAACAAAATCTGTAAAAGTAATTATGAGATAGATATATAAAAGTTAAATTTAATAACATAATATTTCTTTTTTCTAATATGCCTGAATAGGAAAGTATTTTTTTGAGATCTGTATTTTATTAAATGATATATATATATATATATATATATATATATATATATATATATATATATATATATATATATATATATATATATATATATATATATATATATATATATATATATATATATATATATATATATATATATATATATATATATATATATATATATATATATATATATATATATATATATATATATATATATATATATATATATATATATATGTATATATATATACATATATATATTTCTTTACGTTTATATTTTCAACTTTCCATAAATTCTTATAATTCATTCACATATGGTACATATTTAAGTAATTTGTTATAAAACTTTAATATATGATTAAAGTAATGGAAAAGAAATTTTATAAAATAATTTATTCCATAGGTGGAATTGTTAATGGTGAGTATATTTTTTTTTATTTATCATCTGTAACATTTTTTTTTACAAATACACATTAAAGTAAAATTTTGTAGTCATAACTAGTCATAATATAGACATTTAAATTTTGAAAAAGAGCTTCATTGCCATCTTTTGTATCATAATCATGTCTATTTTTAACGAATCACTAATGAAGTTCCCTCCTTAATTTAAATGGTTGCTTTCACAGCAATACTTGTTTTCTGGAATAATGTCAAAAATACATTTTAATATCGAAATATGTATAACGGAATTGCTGATGTACACATTAATATTTTTTCTGGAGCATTTAATCGCTTAGAAATAATTGTAATCAAATAAATCACACTATTTTCCTCATTCAAACGTCATGAAAATTATCCATGTAAATACTTATTTTTAACAGATATTTTCAGAAGATTATTTTGTATTTAAACTTCAAACCCCCATATTCCGATATTTTATCAACACATTAAATATTTTTATTTTATTTTATTAACATCGTTTGATTTATTTATTAATCAAATCATATTCATTAATTACTAAATTTCTTAATAAAGAAGTAGCTTATAAGATGAAATGTTTCCAAATAAACAAGTTTGAAAGTAAAATAGTAATAATGACTTTTAATGTCACAAATATGAATTTTAAATAAACATATGCTTAATTCATCTGCAAATTAAATTATTAATTTATTAAAATTATTATTGTCACTAATATTTTTTACAGCAGTTCGTTTTGATAACAATAAGCGAAACACAACATTTTGTAACTGAAATGAATTGCTCATTTGTATATTTAATAACATATTATGTTATAACATTTCTTTAAATATATTAGATATATTTACTATTTATCTACATAATTTATATTCTGTATCATAAAATAAAAAAGCCATTTGATATTTTTTTCTATGCGAATTATCACAGCCAAAAGAAAACAAATATTTTGTAAGATAATTTATTAAATTTAAAATTTTCACTCAAAAGTAATGTGAATACAAGTCTTATTAGTTTTTTTCCTAAAATTTATTTCCCAATATTTATATATTAAGCTTCTCATATCATTTGCATCATATATAAATTTCTATAAATATTTTTCTAACTCTTCTGAATTTATTTAATTGTATTATTTTACAAATGTAAGTTATTTGTAATCTGTTAAATATTTGGATCCAAAAGTCATAATAGGAATTTAAGATTCTTTCTTAATAATTCTATTAAATGATATTTTTTATTCATTTTTATAGCTGTTGGACAAGGCGGTAAGATGGCTTTGATTATATTACGCTAAAAATGAACAAACTATTAATTCATAAATATTAAAGCATTTTCCTATAACAGTAAAACCCATTAAACAGTGTTTTCTTGGGGAATTTTAATGTGCGAGGAATTTAAAATAATTTGAACATCGGAATCAAATCTTGGAATTGAATTTTTTATTTACAAAAAAATAACTAAATTTTATCACAATTCTTATTTTGAACAGATTTTTCCCCTGATTTTCGAATATTAATATAATCCAGTTTTTGCTTATATTGTGAGCAAATGTAGATTCGTACAAATATTAAAGATATTAACATTGTGATCAAATTAAGTAGGCAAATGCTTTTGAAAATCTGCTTTAAATTTTGATGTGGATTGGTATTGATTTCATCACATTAGCATCTGAGAATATGAATATAAAAATACATCTAAACTTCAAATCTAATCTAGATATAACGCAAAATTATAACGGCTGAAAATACGTGTCTTTGATTTGAGATGAAAATATGTTTATGACATGGCTCAAAGCTTCATTCCACACCGTTGAAGAATGGTTGCTTTTTGTTAACTGGTAACTCTAAAATTCATATCTAGTGACTAGAAAATGCTGTTCAAATACCTGGAAATGCGTGTGCTATTTTTATGAGATTAAGAAGAACACGATTCTGGAGAGACTATGTAACATTTTTCCAGGAAAAATAATTCATTAAATAAGCTGTATCAAACCTTCTTGTTCCAACAAAGCTGTTGTCAAGTTTTGATTGTTAGATCAGATCATGCATAATGAAACATTTCAGTAGTGCTAATGTCGACTTCGAATGATAAATATAATGAAATGTATGAAAAACATCAAGCAAAACATATTGCAATGAATATTTTGACCAAACTTAGCTCAATTAATATTGTTAACGAAGTGTTTGGATATACTCTTCAAGCAAAGTAGGTTGAATATCTTGCTCTGTAACTCACAAAATCTTTTGATAGAGTTAATTTCAAATTATATTGATAATGATGTGCATGAGCACACACACACCAAATATAGTACGCTATAATGTCTTGTAAGTTAGATTACAAATGTCAGAATCTTTTGAAAAATTTTTCTTCAAACCATAATGATCACAAAGAACATGGAAACACATCAAGCAAGCTTTGTTGCTATGCTTTCCATGGAATAGAATTGAAAGATTTGGTTTTAAACCATAACGATAACGAAGTGTATATGTACTCATTCATCAAGATATGTTGCAATATCTTGTTAGAAATATTGTCAGTGAAATGACCTAGTTGACTTCAAACCATACTCATAACGGAGCTCATGGAGATACATCAAACAAGATTTGTGTTTCAATGTCTAATTAGAGACTTTAGAAGTGATAAAATCTCTTGATTGGGTTGACTTACAACTATAATGATAAATAAGTGTATTGGTGCACACATCAAACCAGATATGTTGCTAAGTCTTATTACAATAGGGACGTTGTAAATGGCAAAATATTTTGATCGAATTAATTTCAAACTATAATGATAATGAAATGTATGGTTATATACATCGAACCAGATTTATTGAAGTATCTTGTAGCAGACATTGCACCAGAACGAATATTTTATAAAGACTTTTTATCTGTATATTTTCCTATCCACGTCCCTCTTGTCACAACTCTTCTCTATTTCAGATGACATTAATTACTCATAAAGACACGAAATATCAAATAACCTGACCTATGATATGCATTTTGGTCTATTGGGGTGTAACAGAGTTGCTCTTGATGTAAATTTATTTTCAACTGTAAGAGATGAAGTAAATGCACCAGATGGCATCTGTCCATTTTAAAGCCATTGATTGGACCAGAAAAGATGTGTTACAACCAATATGAACAACGATTTTTCAAAACATCATCGAATCCCTTTCTCTGTTTCTCTTACTTTAAGCTTAGAAATGTGCTTCTTTGACACCTTTATTTCTTTCTTGATGTGCTTTGTAAACTAATATTATTATAATTTTAATGCTTAATACTATTTTTCATTTTATTTTAGTATAATGATTGTAATTAGAGATAATGCCATTTTTATGCCTTGATAATGAAACAAAAATTCTAATCATTTGAATATCTCATTGATAAGTATTGTTATACTTTTAATCCACTTTTTATGCACATTTCTATAGAGTATCCCTTTCATGCCCATCATCATAGTTATAATAACTTCTTTAACTTAACTTCTTTTATAAAATTATAATTGAAATACAATTTTCAACAACATACTTCTTTGAATCTTTTATGCATTTTTCCATAAAAATATCCTACTCCTGCAAAGTTTTTCTATCCTGCAACAAGTGTCATCTAAAACAACTCTCCGGAGTATGTCCTAGACGGCCTGGGTCTAAATTTATATAGATGACCTAATATCATCTTCACTTTTAATGTTTGGCTTTACTGCAATACACGTACTCATGGTCCAGATCTAACTGTTCATAAAGGATCGTGATAAATCATGAGGGATTAATAACATCAACAATTAATAAATCACTTTAAAATTCATGGCTATACTTAATCTATTCAATTATAGAAATTATCTACTAAATATAAATTATTTTATGAAAAATTTTTAATTTGCATAAATGTTAAAATAATTTAATTACTTTTCATGCCATTAATAACTGATGATAATTACAATAACGTATATTTTTAGTGGATGACTTATTCGAAAGTAAGTATTTCTTATAAGTCTATTAATTTAATTTTTATTTGTAAATCCTCATAGCAAATTTTACGTTAACTTAAATAATTGGGTTTTCCTCATTGTCCTCAGCAATTTTTCTTTTATGAAAAAATTTAATTCTATATAATTGAGTTACCCTTTGAACTAATTATTTCTATAGTAACATTCTAAAAATAAACGTTAAATATATTACACAGCAATAAATATTGAATTTAATCTTCAAAATAATGATTTAAATTTAATTTTAAAAAAATTTATTATTTAGCAAAATTATTATCAATACAGTTTAAAAATTCTTAACCGTACTTATGAAATAAATATGAATAAATAGGAAACTAAAATTAATTTAACAATCTCTTTAAAACGTGGAGAAAGTTGATTTAAAAAAATAATTTAAGTAACTTAAATTATTGAAGATTTTGTGTGATCAAATTTTTAGATTATGAGAGTATCTTTATAAGCTATTTCACAGATTATTTGCATATATCCAAATAACGTATCATTATTAAATTTAGAAAGTGCTCTTTAAATACATTTCATTTTTATTTATTTAATGCCAGTTAATTTAACTTATAATTAAAAAAATTATTAAATAAATAATACGTCAAACACAAAAAATACAGCAAGCAATTATTTTCCTTTTTGAGCAATCAATAAGTTTTTATAACAATGAAGTTAGAACATTTTCAATGATTTATTACATTTTTGCTTATTTTTCCTAATTCTCAAGTATAAAATTTATAAAAGCGTCAAATATGATATAGATATTTGAGACTCACTTATAAAATATTCTTCGAATGAATGAATTCTTTGGGATGAATATAAACGTGTACAAAGCAGAGCTGAAAAGTTCATGAAAATCTTCAAAATATGATGGTTATTCAAAAAAACATATCATTAACGATGAAGAGTAAATTATTTTAATTTATGAGAAAAAGCAAACATTATCCATAGTTATTTTTATAGAAGATTCATATGAATAAAAGAAATCCCTGAACTAAAAAAACTAAATAAAACTTACTTTATCATTTAGCATTAAAACTCACATAAATTTTTAAAACTAAATATTTATATTTTGTGTACTATTAAAAATAAATATATTTAAAATTATTTATATTTTTTATAGATGGAATCAGTGGCAGTAAGTTATTTTAAATCTATTACAAAAATTAATCCCTTTTAACCCTTTATTTAATCCTTATAACTGAATAAAAATTTGATATAAATGTTAGATACAAATATATCAATGTGCTAATGAAAAATGTTTTCATTTGAACTCTTAAAAATATCGAGAGAAATTCCAATCAAACAGAATGAGTTTCCAATACTTTGTTACTTGAAAATTGAGCAGTTTTAAAATTTTGCAATTGATTCTTAAAAAAATATTATTACAGTAAATCCAATCTAATTGGAATCCAATCATTTTGTCTTACTCAAAAAAAAAAAAAAAAATACTTATTTAAAATTATATATGAATTAGACTATCTAAAAATCACTCGATTTTTTAAGAGTACATTTTGTATATCATAAAATTTTTTGTGCATATACAGTTTAAACTTTGCATTTCATCCTGTCCCTTTCATCTCAAAACTCACATATTTCGAGTAATCCTCCAGGTAAAAAGTCCAAAATAAAGGAAAATGGTTAATTCCTACGCTTCGCAATTGGTATAAAGGCAAAAACCAGGATTTTTCCCTATTTCTCCCTTGTGGCAATCTGCCCAACCTATGTCAGTCCTGTCTAGCTAGTGGACATTTGAAAAATCTCATATAATCTGGGGGTAACAAAAAGTTTCCTGTTTGCCCTCAAATGCCGGAAGGAACACACATGATTTCAGAGCATCTCGAACTGGATTGAAAGGATATTCACAATTGTCCACTTCTTGTGTCAGACTTTAATGTTACCGGTTTCACTGATTTGATCTGACTCCATCAGAGTATGTGGGAGATTAGGAACAACAACAACAAAACTTTACACCAACATTAAAATATACATAGCTATTATTGTTGGTGTGCATTAATAATAATCTCAATGTAATAATGTTCCTCTAAATGCTAATGCAATAAAATGAAATTAGTTGTAATTTTAACATTGATTATTGCTGTCACTTTTGATTGGGTAAAATTAATTGATTTTCAGATCTTTGTCCTGTTTTCAAAGAATATAATATCATCAAAAACATAAAAATTCAGAGAATTAAATGGGCTGGTCATGGTATTATAATGAGCAAAGAACGTTCAGTGCGGAAAATATTCTTGGCCAGGCTCTATAGAACAAAAGCTAGAACTAAGGATGGGCTGACTGTCTAGTTAGTGATCTTGCCATTTTAAGAGTGATCAATTTGAAGACCAAAAATAAAGAGAACAAGTGGATATTTTTTTAGAAGGCCAGGGTCCACTCAGGGCTGTGGTGCAACTTAGGAAGAGAAGAATAAAAATGAATTGATTTAACATTTTTAATAATGAACGCGTCTAGTGGAAGCGTACTAGTGAAGAAATGTATATAGGACAGGGAATTTCAATACGTCAAAACTTTTGAAGAAAATAGACTTCAAAATAAGGTTCAACGCATAAAAGCGAATGCAAAGCATAATACAAATACAATCAGTTTTTGTAATTTTCCTAAAAAAATAATATACGAGTCTTATAAACCTAATATTAAAATTCCTTCATAGCAAAGACAGAACACAAGTATTTTGAGTGTCTGGAATAAGCGATATCACGTTCGAGTAATGATATGCTTTGGTACACAGAAGTAAGCTTACTTCATCTAAGAGTGTGCGAAAGCATATAGATAAATGCGAATTCTGAAACCGTTTCACAATATATATTTTTAAGAGATAAAAGAAATAAAAATATCGGCAATTGACAATAAGTAAAACTAACTTATTTACAGCAAATCGTAAAATGCATTATCCATAAGTTAATTGCATTAGTATGATATAGGCCGCAGTGCCTCATTGGCTTACAGTCGTTGGAAGTAGTAGGATATATCCTCGCAATTGATGATCTTTGCGACTTTATTCGTCACTAAGCTGAACACATGTTTTTGGAACGGGAAGTTTCCCCAAGTCAGCCGAATTGAAACACTGAACAAAAAATTCAAACTCTATTGCCACTTATAAAAAAATCATATGTAAGACGCAAAAATGACATAAAACAAGAGAAAACCAAACATAATAATAACAAAACAAAAAAAAAAATTCGTAAAGCAACAAAATCTCAAACCGGCAACACTGTAATCAAAACAAAGAATACTATATTTGGTGAGAGATCTCTTGCGAGAGATATATTCGTTATACTTATATTAAGATATATCATATTTATATTAAGTCGTTTTCATTATTATAAGAAGGTAATGAGTTTGAATCTCGACTTAATTAAAGATCCGTCATATTCACTCAGTGCGAGTGGGATTAATAGCTTAACAAAAAAAAAAGTTTAGTCACGTGTTAAACTATTAATCCCAATTGCACTGAGTGAACATGACGGATCTTCTTTAATTAAGTCGAGATTCAAACTCATTAGGACGTGGTCACCCTGTCCTCTGTGTGAAATGATTCCTCGCTGAGTGTCAGAGTAAGTATTAGGTTGTCTTCTGCATGGTACCTGTTTCTAAATGACTGACACATAGCAGCTTCTTCCACCCCTCTCCCGGCTGAGTTCAGTTCTGAGCTAAGTACAAAGAAATACGCTAGTCTCTTATTGTAATGAAATTAATATCGGGAACCTGATATTCTCTCCTTCTTTAAGTTATCTTCTTAAAACACTTTTTTCTAATGTCCAGACGCAAAAAATATTTCAGCAATAGAGAGGAAATAAAGTTGGGTATTTTTTATAAAGTGTGTAATTTCCTGGGTATGTGTTATTGTTAATTCTAAAGGAAGTGGGTGTCCTCATAACTCATAAATACAGACGCTGTGGGAAACTTTTGAACTTGCTGAGGTATAATTTTATTTCGGGATCATTTCGACCATGACTGATTTTACATGCCTCTACCACATTAATGAACACGATAAGTTTTCTGCTGAGTCGGATATAAAATCCACCACCTTCTAACAATGACATCTTTCTCAATTATTCAACCGAGGCTTAAATAAATTTGTGTGTGTTTCAGTATCAATGTATATATATATATTTGATTCATTAAACAAAATAACATTTTAAAATTTTCTTCCAAATATGTGTAAAAATATGTGAATATATTTGAATTCCGATAAATAAAACAAGTATGTAAGCATTATTTATTGAATTTCATTTTTATAAAATGCATCAATAAATTTTAAATAATATATTTTAGTAAAAACACTATTTTAGTTTTCTGTATTACAAGAATGGTTGAAATTTATATGTAGATCTCATTTATTATATTTGTGTAATATCTTTTCTTTTTAATTTTCAGTCAATTATGGAATCCATGGTAAACATAATTTTCACAAATTTATTAAATATTAAAATAAAAAATTATCCTTTTCATTCGCTTTTAGAAAATTATATATATATATATATATATATATATATATATATATATATATATATATATATATATATATATATATATATATATATATATATATATATATATATATATATATATATAATAATATTTTGTAAAAGCGATTAACTATACCTAATTTTATATATATATATATATGTATGTATATATATAAATTAGGTATAGTTAATCGAAAATTCATTCGTTATTACAATGAGATAAACAGATTAAATATTTTATAACTTGTCTATCATAAATTATTCTAATAAAATTCTACGTGTTATTTAATGTCATTTATTATTTTTATTGGTAAATAGTTTTAAATTTCTTGATTATTTTAAATCTTAGTTTAATCCAGTTCGTTTTTTACTTCTTTTTCAGATATCATTTGTGGACGTAAGTGTGTGATTCTTTAATAAATTAATAAAAATATATCTAAGAATATTCTATTTATAAAATTATTGATTTATCCTACTTAAACTGATAATATCAAGATAATACATTTTATGAAATCTCTTTGCAATTTCTTTTATACTTGAAAGATTTTTATATAGATGTTATATTAATTTAAAAAACTATAAAGAAAACGGTTGTGTAAATATTTAAAAGACTTTGATTAATTTTTAAAAACCTATCATTCAACATTAAATATTTTATTTTATAAATATCACAATAAATTAGATATTTTGCCATGCAATTATTTTTTAGAATTACTTCAAGAAATATGTTATTGGTCATAAAATAGGTACAAATGCTGTATAATGTTTCTAAACCATTTTTGAATTTTTTTTGGCGATTAAAGATGTCGCCAAACTGACATAATTGCTATGTCATTGTTTCTTTCCAGACTAATAAATTTGAACCAATTAATGAAAATCTTCGTTAAAAAAAACATTTGGATTTTTAATAAAAAAGAAATTTCACTTGAATTATTCTCACAACAATTTTAATCAAATATGAGTTAAATAAAAATGTTCTAAATAGTTACTGGGTTACATATGTAGAAAACTCCCATTACTGTCTACAGATGACAGCACCTACTGAAATGTAATCTAGCTAATTTTATCTTTATCTGTATTATTATCAGTTGTTAATTAAATTGTTGTTAAACTTTTGTTTTCTTAATTAGTAAGTGAACCAATTACATAGTAACTGTTTAAATTAATTCTATAATGTTCAGTAACTATGCCTATAAACTAGTGCTGCCAAAAAAAAAAAATAATTCATTGTCAGCCTTCTTTATTTTACTATCGCATTAAAAATTCAGCTTGACTGAAAAGAATAATATCGATTTTAACAAATGACAAATTCAAAAATGTTCCTAAAGTAAAGCAACTGGGGCATAAAATACGGCCTAACAATTTTTAAATAAGTGAACTAAAGTATAAAAAATGATTTATTAGCATGTTTAAGAAACTAGTTTTCTTAAATTACACTGTATTAATAAATATACTTGAGTGGTATTATTAAACATTGAGCTTAATTCTAGTATCCGTAACCAAGGATAGGATTTGGGGACATTAAGATTCGAATAGTATATTTATGTATTACCATTTTGAGGTTTACAAGTTTTTTTATAATGAAACGCTTGCGTATGCTGATAATTAAAAATAGCATAAATTTCGACTTTGGCGACATTTTTGAAAAACGCGCCAAACGCATTATTCCTTCTACGATTTTACCATGAATTATTATTGAGTGTCAGTTTATTACTGCTTTATATTACTGTCAAAAATTCTCTCATAAAAAATTTGTTTATTAACATTACCTGTGTGCTATATGAGATGTTCTTTTCTTTGCAGTTGAAGGCATTGGAATAGGTAACATTTTAAAACATTTTGTTACTTTTTTCTGTGAAAAAGCTTTTTAATACGCAAAAAAATGAATTCCGAAATTTCGTAGGCATAAGCATACAATATTTCAAAATTAATTTATATATCGCATTTTATTGGTTCAACCTACTTAACGTGTGTTATGAATTAAGACATGTGTTATTAATTTAATAATATTTTAATATTTGATTTTAAGATGTAAAATTAATATCCTAAGGTAAAAGTTTAAGTTTAAGCATACAAAGTAATAAAGGGAACAAATATTGGCTTAATTTGTAGCGTCCAATTATATATTTTACACATTTTAAAATCATTATTTAAAAAGGTTTAGTTTTAGTAACAACTAAACATGCTCGATGAACTATCGGGAAATAAGAATTCTTCAATAAATAAAAATGGGTATTTACGTATTATCTCGCCAACGATTTTCGCCAAAAAAATATGTCGCCAAATATTGTAAGTTTTTTCAAAATGTCAGGGGAAAGTAACTTATATCTTCTTTGAAATAAAATAGACAGTTTTTGTTTATATTTATTCTAATTTTACAGCGGCGTAATTTCTGAAAATATGATCATAAATTTAAAACTTGCATACGCTGAAAATTAAAAATATAAAAAGTGAATTCATGAAGTATCTCAGATCACTTAACTACAACAGTTGGCGTTAAATTGCAATATTTGGTGAAATGGAAATATGGATAAAATTTTTTAACATGAAACCTATACTTATTTATCAATCGTTAAATTACTTTTTTCATGATTCTATAATTTTGATAAAGATATTTTGAAACCAGGAACTCTAAAACTAAATGCTAACAACACGAAGGACAATATAAGAGATTAAGCAAATAAAAAAAAAAATATTTAAATACTTATAAGCTATTATCAAAAGTTTTTTCAAAAGAAACACACTATCACCCTAGATAAAATTATCGCTTTTTATATATTGTTTATGACAAATATTCATTACTGTTTATGGAAATGAATGTTATGAATATATTGAATTTATATATGAAACTAAATATATGATATAAATTTACATTTTATAGCTGCTGCACAAACTTGTAAGTATTTTTAATTAATTTTTAAAATACTTTTGCTATTTTTTTTCCTGTTTTTAATATCATTTTGAAATAACACAAAGGATAATAAAAGTGTAGCTGTGGTAATAAAACATTAAGTGCTAGGGATGGGTTTTTTTTAATACAAGTTAAGCAAATATTTTAACATAAGTTCAAGTCGTCCTAAATTAGTTCTCCTACAGATTTGAAATGAGGTTTGCTTAGTTGATT
This sequence comes from Latrodectus elegans, assembly GCA_030067965.1. Classification (NCBI taxonomy): domain Eukaryota; kingdom Metazoa; phylum Arthropoda; class Arachnida; order Araneae; family Theridiidae; genus Latrodectus; species Latrodectus elegans. The sequence goes on from CM057822.1 coordinate 96,840,599, forward strand.
TATAATTTTAATTAGTATTAACCTCAATACAAATGGTATTGAACTTGAACATGAATTAAATAAATTTGATGCCGTTGTAGACTGTATAGTGTTGCATCTGAAATCGGCATGTGTTGAGAGGTGGCAGCAGATCTCAGACATTTCGCTTTGGCCAGGCTGACCATTTATTGGTTTCTGATTGTTAACGATTTCTTATTTGGTTTCATTAATCAAGTATACATTTCTATATATGCTTGATTGTGGTAGATAAGTCTCTTGTTTGCAGCATTTTTCGGATACCTAAGTAGTTGCAAGTGGTGACAGCAATAAGAAGTAATTCATGTGGTTTTTAATGCTGAAAGATTGCTGGCAGCACTCCCCCTAAGGAACAAAAGTCGCATGATATGTTAAGAGACTCCTCAAGCATTCAGTGTACCACTTATTTGTTCAAGCACATACATTTGTATGTTATTGTTCTCTTAGCTCTCCAATTAAAGGTGATATCTATTTATATGTATCGCCAGATTTACTGATGGACTGGTGATGCTCTCTGTCTAAGGTGGTCTGGATGGTTTGGGGCGTCGTTCTCACTATCGGAAAGTAATAATTTCAAAGCCCCACTCAACCAAAGATGCGTCGCATTCTTTGAAAGTGGCTGGAGTACGTTAAATTGGTTGTAGCTGCAATTTCCGAGTGAAATAATACCGTTTGTGGTGGCAGATGTGCTTAATCCTTACTTATAACGAACACTCCCAACTAGCAGCTTCCACCCAACATGTAGAATCAAAGTCTATACTAGCTATAGGGAAGTAAGCAATCCAAGCACAAACATTCCCATCATTCAACATTAACGCACCTAACTAACTGCAGAAGTTTGACAATCCAAATCCGAATGAATCTCGCGATTTGATCTATTATCAATCCAAAACAGCCCTGGTCAATTATTTATGATGGACCTCTTCCATATTATCATCTTTGTTAGGAACAACTTGAATTCGCACATCGTCATACTATAATGCATCAAATAGCTTGGTGAAACGATTCTATCGAAGTTTGGAACAAGCCTTAATGTTTCATGACATTTTCCTTTACTATTCTTGATTTTCGATAAGACATCTTAGACTTTATTCTATAGGTACCTGTATTTATATTTATATACAACCTCTTTCTTCGGAGATGGAATTTCAAAGAAAGAGAAGAATTTAATTTTGAGACAATTCGTCTAACTATTCAGATAAGAACCCCTCAAACATATATTGCACACTTTCTCTCAGTGCCGATTGCCGCATTGTTAAAACTCGTGTTGATATTGTGCTTTAACGTGTATTAAATTTTACTATAGAAGCAATTAGTTGCCATTTGCTAAGAGATGATTCAAAAGATAGCACAAATTAAATATCGAAAGATACAGCTGCCTATTCCTGCAAACATCAAAGGCGGAATATATTACAAATACTGAAATAGCACTAAATTTTAATGAAATATTATTAACAAGTTAACAGCAATTTTCAAATCAGCACTATCCTTTAATACTTTATAAACCAGAATTTGGCGTAATCCTAATATATTGGCAACTATAACATCAATTATAAAAGCTGTAAATGATGCTCCAAAATTATCGTAAAATTTGAATTAAATAAAAAATGCAGCTTTTTCTTAACAGTTAGTTTTTATTGAATTGTGAACTATTTAGGATAGGGTTACGTGTAAAATAACACATGGGACAAATTGCCTCTCTAGCCTTACATTTTTTTCAGAATTTACCACGAACATTTTGCAAAAATGTTTCTGAATTTCATTCATGAACCGTTAAAACTTCTCCCTTCAACAAAAACGTGCTTATGGTCTTCTTGGCATAGTCATTTGACTTCAAATAATCTCATAGCTGTTTTTTCTTAAGATCCAATGCTGTTAAAGCAAGCAATCTGAAGAACTTTTATCGCCATATCGTACATAGGCCAAGTGAACGTAAGCATGCGAATTGTCAAATTTTTATCGACAAAATGACAGTGCATAAGCCAGAAAATGTTCAATAAAGAAAACAAATTGTTCTATCGGGTAACGCTCTATTTTTATTAACCCTAGTTTATCACCTATCAAATGGTTTTTTAAAAGGATTGCCAACATTTTAAAATACGAATAAAGGTAGATTTAAACCTTGCATTAATTTTGGAACAAGTTTCTTATTTCCATGCTTGTGATCTTATCTTGCGGTGATTAATTTATCGTGTACCTTATGTGGTCATCTATGTCTCTTGTCAACCGTCACACATAATTATCTTTTTTACATTCCTAACATTTGTTCCGTCCATTCTCTGAATGGTTATCTTGTTCCTAGATATAGCTCATCAGACAAGTTCTATCTTTCCAGTTTTCAGTCATAAAATTAATTATTTTTCATCTTTCAAATTATTATTTTTATCATTAGAATTCAAAAATTTTTAGATCCTCAAAAATTGATAAATCATTCAATTTATCAATAGTTTATAAAAAATGCATTCTTATTTTTAAAAAAAATTAGTTGCAAATAATCATATTAATACTAACAATCATTCCTGGTTTATATTATAAACTGCCCAAATAAAATATATGTTTATCACAAACAATGCTTTAAGCTGCAATTATATAAGTTAAATAAATTAATCAAATATTATGTTTTTATTTTAAAAAAATTACTTTTTGTGTGGATGATTAAATAATTCCTCTATATTTCCTGATATATTAAACACAAGTGTTATTGCATATGATTAATTGTTCTTTTGACGGAAAATTAAATACATATTATATTTTTAAGAATAACAACCAAAGTATATAAAAAATTTAATAACAAAAAAGAATGCATATGTTTTATGTTTAAGTGTAACTTTAAAACAATAAAACTATGTTGTTTTCTATTTGCAGTGGACACTGGTAAGAATTTATATGTTTATACTCTCGTTACATTCCATAAAATTCTGTAGCACTTTATTTTTGCTCTGACACCAATTCTTCTAATAATGAACAAAATAATAGAAACACGTAGGAGCTATCTCTGTATTAAATTTTGTAAAAAAATGTCAAGTTTTTATGTGGTTTTGCAAAATTCGAAATATTTCCTGCTGGATTTCTTGACGAGCATTAGTTGCTTATATTGAATGAAGTTATTCATTTACTTATGAATTTCTATAATTTTCCCCTGCCTAATTCTGACAGTTTACCAATAAAATTTAAATTATAAATTTTAATAATTTGAATTTTAATTATTCATGATCAATCTATGAGAGGTATTAACATTTCTTCATGAGCTTTTATTATATTTCCTTACCTAATTCTGACAGCTTACCAAGAAAATTCAAATTATTCCGAATTTTAATTATTCATGATGAATCTTTCAAAGATTTTAAGAGTGTTAAAATTTGTATACTATCTTGTTATATGAATATTTTCTAGAAATATAAGTATAGTAAGCTTCTATAACTCTATTTCGTTGTGAAAAAATATATTTCTTTCTAATCCATTCTTAATGATCGATTATGGAAAAGTTTAGCTTATATAATTTATTGAATAAACTAAAGATTGATGGCATACATGCATTTAACATTAATTTTAATATGCATTCATATAAATTATTTATTTTTCTTCTTAAGTACTCAGAACCACGTGTAAAAAAAATAAAGTTTTGTCTTTACTTTATTTTAATGTTGTTTCTTGAGATATAAATAAATTTATATGATTTCTTAACATAAAATTTCTCGTGTCTATAAATCTTATTTATAAAGACTGAAAATTTGACAGTTGAAATCTTGCTAATTGACAGTCGAAAATATTTAAAATAATATAAATTCATCAAATTAAAAAAAATCTAAGATTTTTATTATTTTCAAAATTAATACAGTGAGGATCGATCTATATTAACTTTTTAACTAATTATAGTTTATGTAAAATTATAGTTAAAAACTAACTTATAATTAACTAAAGTTTATTTTAGTTTTTTTATTACTTTTAAATGTTTGATTCTCTGTTAGTATACTTTTTATGAATAATTAAAATTTTTTTTTTCAAATATTACAGGAAGTAAGTATATTTTTAAACTAACGTAAATTCGTTTCGTACATTTTTAATTATTTCTCATGTGATACTTTAATGAACAAATATATGAAGCTATATTTTTCAATAAAACATGACTTTACAAGGGAATACTTGTAAATAATATTTTTTGAGAAAAGATATTTTTAATACATATTATACTGAAAATTTTAAAGCATTATATTAAAAATACATTTTTATAGTTTATGAAATGTGTTCGTTAATTTATAATTTCAAATGAATAATACAATTTAATTATGGGTTAAATTAAAAATTTTCTGTATCTATTAAGTAAGAAATGATTTTACCGAAAGAAGAAGAGCATTTTTTTGGAAAACAATATTCTTAAGGCTTGGTTTTTAATGACATGAAAATACGTAGTTGTAGTGTAAAATATTTAGTTTTTTGTCTTGTCAACATGCATATAAATAATAAAATAATTGTATAAAGCCTCTAAATAGCAACTTTAATAATATTTTAAACATATCTTAACATTAATGCTTTTCTTATCTTTTTGGATTATTGAGATATTTATTAATATTCATTATCATAGAATTTCTCAAATCTATCAATTATATATGTATTGTTTAAAATATTAAACTTATCTCAGAATATTTTGCAATAACTGCTCTTTTGAAATGATTTAATGATGTGAAATAAAGTGATGCAATGAATCGAAACATTATCTTCTAGTGAAATAAATATGTGTAACATACATTCGCATATTCCATATGTTTTAAACATTTCTCTTTTTTACAGATGTTCCAAAAGGAGGTAAATAAACAAATGTGATCTGATTTTTTTCTCAATATAATGTATTTCCAGTACTGTATATTTTTCCATCGAAGTAAGAATTATTTTCCCTTATACGTTTTATTCTTATCACATAAAAAGGTTCATTTTTCCAAATTTGGGAAAACACATTTTCGATATGCATTGTATACCACCACAGACTACAATGTTAAATTATCAATATGGTCTCCATTTGTTTTGAATTCCACATTTCACCTCAAAAACCGTTTTTGAACTATTCGCATTCAGATTTTCGGCTTAAGATCAGGTGAATAAGGTGGCCAGTTAATCCCCATTCAATTGTGATCCCAATAGCACCAAGCGTACACGCATTTCTGGTACATTGGATGTGCTTTGTGGACTAGCACCATCTTGCATAAATCACAGCCAATCGAATTCGGGATCGATTTTAAATAGCAAGGATGAAACAATTAACCAGCATGTAACAAAATCATTCATTACTAACGATTTCACCGAACGAAAATAGCTCCGACTATTACTCGGGGCGTTGTTTTGTACCCGATAGTAAACATAGTGGGTGTGATAAATCTTCGATTTCAAAATGAGAGTATTCTGGTCCCCAAATGGCTATTATGTTTGCTGATACAATCCATCGAGATGAAAATGAACCTCATCATTCAACTAAATTTTTGTCAGATCGAAAGTGATGTTATTGGTGCGACTCACGGCATCACTGGTGAATTTCAGTCGCCGTTCTATCGCCGCCAATGGATGGTGAACTTGGCTTTGTACGAAAGTAGTTTCAACTCGATGACTTTCCTGTTGGCGATGACTTTCCTGTTTCACTTGTCTTCTTTTTGAACTGCTTTTATTATCTATTTCCGCGGAATTTTTACGCTACACTTGTCTTTCCTCTATATTTTCGGATGTGAAAAATTTTTCCTATCAATATTGTTTCATAATTATTTTTAATTATGCACTGCTACTGTTTCATAATTATGTACTGCTTTCAGTTTAAGGTCGAGATGCACTTTAAGCACTTTTGCAAATGTTTTTGGTAACAATATACTGCTGGTTCCGTAAAATGTTTTCAGCATGAAAATATTCTTAGGAATGCTATAGATTGATATTTTGGCAAAATGTACAATTACAGAAAAATATGTATACAACATATACGAAACAAGCTTGATTGATAATATACTTTCTCAAAGTTTTAATTATTTATGTTTTGTGGTTTTCCAAGATATAATGGATTTTTAACTTTGGGCACCTTATATAAAATTCTGAAATACATTTCCCATATTTAATCATCTTAAAATGTGTCTGTTTTGCTGAAAGCTCTGATAACAACGAACAAAATGCTTATCCACTACAAATAGATGACTAAATTAATTTTATTCAATTTCTGGATGGGAAGGTCCACACCATTAAGTAATAACTGCCAAAAGGAAAAAAACTTTTCATTAGAGCATTCAATTTAACACATTTCTGACTTAATCTGTAGCAATAATGCGTTCATTACCAGCTGGTTTCTGATTCTGTTTCAGTAATTTTTATAAGCATATTTTCAAATAAATAAATATACATATATTATTAAGAAAAAAAATAGTGAAAAAAATTTTTTAATGAAAACCAAATAATAAACCAAATTATGAATTCAAATTAACCTATAAATATTTATCGTTATTTTTGCAGTGGCTGACGTTGGGAAAAGTAAGTGAATTTTATTTGCCTCACTAAGCGATAATGTTCATAGTTATATATTTTTAATTTAAAAAATTGGCAATGCAAACAGAAATTAAAGCTATACATAGAATTTTTAAAAAAGACAAAAAATAGCAAAAGGAAGAGCATAAGTAATGGATATAACGCTTGGAAGTTATGAAAAAATTAGGATGTTGTCTAATCGAAATGAAACTATATGGCATCTAAAGTAAATTACCCTTTGATATAATTTCTAAGATATAAGCAATTTTAATTCAAAATCTTCAAATATATTACGACTACAAATTTTTTCACTGATTTGTTAGATAGCTACACTACAAAGTTCTATTATACTATACTAAATGTGTAAAACTGAATAGTAATGAATTAACATAATAGAAAACCAAATTATTAATATTTTTCTCTATGTATTAATTGGTAAATTACTCAACTCGCAGAATAAAATTGACGAAATCTTTGACATACAGAAACCTTTCTAGGTGCTGATATATATACATATTTAAGAAATATTTTAGTTACTGAGAATTTTTAATGTCATTTAATGATAGAGTATAACAATTTTATCTAATAATAAATCTTTCATTATCTCTTTTCTGATATTTTCCTTTTTAAGAAGCTTTTGAATCTGGTCTTACTTCAGGAAACAGAAATTAAATAGATACTTACATGGTTACTTTATCTATACATTAATAAATTTAGTGTTTGCATTCAATTATGTAAATTTTCATTTTTATAAACATATTTTTAAAAAATTAAAAAATGAATGCATTAGATGTAATTTCTAACTTGTGTATTTGGTTTAAATTTTAGCCATTTTGAAAGAAAGTAAGTTCAAATTTTATAATTGATTTATATATATATATATATATATATATATATATATATATATATATATATATATATATATATATATATATATATATATATATTAATTTTAATTTTATAAAATTTATTTAATCCAAAGAAATAATTTCAAATGTGATTAACGATACCAACTAAAGCATTATGTGTGTATAACTTAAGTAATTAAGATAAACTTCAACGTGAGTGAGTCTTAGAAATATTTGCAGTAAATTTTATTTTTTTAATCATTTTTTGTTGATAGCTACTCTATAAAGTTCTATTATACTATACTAAGTGATATTGTACTATTATACTATACTATAAGTGTTTATAATCATTTATGTTTATTTATTATGAAACGATCTATGTATTGCAAAATTGTTACATTCTATACGTAATTGATGTTTTGTTTATTTGTGTTTTTTCAGCAAAATCTGTCATAACAGGTAAATTTTAAAATTGTGAATTTGAAATTTTTTTGTAAATTCTTATGATTTAAATGAACTTAATATTTTAACGTTGTGTTTGTTTCTCTGTGAATTGCTTCTCGCAAACTAGTATCTAAAATATAAAGCTTCATTTAGTAATTATTTTTCTGAATATATTCCATGTCATTAAAACACAAGTATTAACTTTTTCTACTAAAATAGTCACTTAACATTAATAATTATCTAAAAATATTTTATACTTTAATGCCTGAAATATTTTATAATAAATAAGAATTATATTGGCATAAATTTCCGTTTTTACAAAGTGAAGAATTTTCATAATTCAAAAAACTCAATGCCCCGACATACCATGTGAAGGCAAAAGTGTCCATGACTTTTTTCCGAAATGAGGGATCTGGAGTAAGATGCATGTATCCCAGTGACGTAGTCAGCCAATCGCGAAACCACTAGTGTTTAGTTTCCACTGATGCTCGGTACTTAATTTTATCGACCTGTTGAGGAGATGAAAGACTGAGTTGATCTTGCACAAATCCAGAATCGAACTTTTGACCTGTGGTTTGGAAACCCGAAGCGTTACCACCACACCTACTAGGGTTCAAATATTATTATTGCGTACATTTTAGTTTTTCTTTACGACTTTTTTAATGTATCTGTTTTCCTTTGTTCTGTAACTTTTGAACACTAATTCTTAATGGGTTTGTAAATATCCATACACAAAGTAATGTATACTTTGTACAAAATAATGTGACATAGCCTACTTGAAAAATAATGATGAACGAGTACTATATCCATATATACACAATCGTTTGAAAAATATATTCAATGAGATTTCAGTGTTAGAATTTAATTTATATTTTACCAGCCAGAATACATCTGTTTTAAATTTGATTAAAGCTCTTATAGTTTCTAAAAATTAAGTAACGTGCATTCCTTAAATGTAAATAATTTATTTACTTTCAGATCTTGTTGGTGCAGGTAAATATTTTAACAACATATTTGTTTGTCTCTTAAAATTATTATCTATCATTATTTTTTATATTATTTTTGACATATATATATATATATATATATATATATATATATATATATATATATATATATATATATATATATATATATATATATATATATATATATATATATATATATATATATATATATATATATATATATATATATATATAAAGCACGATTAGAAATATCTCACTCATAATAAATAGAAAAATATAAGCAAAAATTATATGTTTAATCATACATTTAGCGCGAAAGCTGCTTAAATAAAATTATCAAAATATGAACAATGGAATTATTTTTAAAAATTTTTTTGAATAATTGCTAAAAGCAGAAGAATAAAGTGAAAAAACAAAACTATTTACCTAAAATGGATAGAACAATAGATAGAAATGGATGGAGCATATAACCAATAGACAAAGAAGTTTTAAAATATGTAAGTTTAAAATTTGAATCTCTAAATAAGCAGAGAGAATAAAAGAAAAATGGAAAAAATACAATAAAACAAATGAAATAAAGCACCAACATGGCCAGCTTCGTCAGGGAGTATTGAAAACATTATTGACACACACACACACACACACATATATATATATATAAAGTTAGAAACATTAAATTGTATAATATCACAGTCACGCGATTTGTATGAGTTGTTGTTATTAATAACACAAAATACTTCATTTATTTGCCTTCCATCAGTTCAATAAATAATCATCTAGAAATTTGGGAAAATGTACGAAAGACAAACTTTCTCCTTTCGGCACAAAAATAACGTTGGACATCAGAAATGAAACTTTCCTGTAGATTCATTGCAAAATTCACTGAAAGAAATAAAAACTAACATGAACAAAAGGAATAGATGACAGTGATGAAAATCGTGCGATATTTGAATAATTAGCAAATAAAATTAAAAGAGCTAACACAAGAAAGAACATGCTTCTGATAAAATCGTGTAGGCTGGTACCATGACTTAAATATCAATAAATATTTCTTACAGATGTTCACACACACATTTCCACTATATAGTGTTTAAAGTTAAGCAATAACATTATTCATAAATTTTGTTTATAGAAATTCATAGGTATGGGAGAAACCATATAGGCCTACTGTTTTGCGAATGCGAACTCCCGTGACTTTGTAACTTCGCGCCACTTCCCTTTAAGATCAGCAAAGAGAATCCTCATTCGCTGCGGGAAGTGATTGGGAGGGTGACCACAAGCTCTCTCACTAGGTTGCTGGATTGGGTTGGGGATGCTTATCTCTGTGTGTTTAAGTCCTTCTGCTGGTGTGATATGGACGGGAAGAGGAGAATGCCATCTCAGATATAATATCGTCACCTGACCGTGGTTCAAAATGACGAGGCGCTTCATGATGGGCGAGTATTCTAAACCCATTAACCTTAAGGTATAGCTCGGCACTCGCATGCAGCGCTATGCATGTTCAGAGATAGGGTACAGGGAAGCATGCTGGTGCAGCAACAACCACTATATATGTAAGTGAAGTATCCTCAGATATGAATCTTAGAAATCACATGATATCCACTGCATAGCACATGCTATATTCTTCTGGGCTTTGTTTTACTGTAAAAATATACTATCATGACTTCAAGAATGGTGCAACAGTAGATAGAATGATGATTCCAAAGTTCCGAGAGTACTTACCTGCGCAATATAATATCTAGTGCCATGGTCTGTTAATAATACAAAAGGAAAAGCTTCTATTTGAATACTCATTCGTATACCACAGGTTGAATTATTCTTCCTTCACGAAAAATGGATTGCCTTTTCTTCTTCAGATATTTTTGGGCCAACGTTTTAAGGCAATGAACTACTTTCAAAGGAACCATCCTAAGTCAATAGATTTGCGAATCTTGTTTACTCTCTACATGTTCAGTTGAAATAGGGATTTTGGTATGCTGTACGCGTTCCATTTAGCAAACTTGCACATGTTCCCATCTGTAGCCTCATTAAACTTCCAGGAGTCTTCAGTCCGTGTCTCATCATTTAGGAATTCTTAAATTAAAACCTAAGAAAACAAAATTATTATATTATATTGTATTTAAGATTAAAATATGCAAGATACTTTTTATACCGCCGGTGATTAGAAATAACTATCACATTTCAGATGACTGGTGCATTTATAACAATTTAATTTGAAAAATATAGTCATATTAATGAACACTATATATAATAGTGAACGCGTTACTATAAAGAAATCTTAAAAAGTTTCGATTTTGTGTTTCTTACATACACTCATAGATTTCCATTCCCCAAACTAGCAAGAAAATCAGTTTATGATATAAAACATACAAGTGTACTCTCTATAATTGACCCTGCAACACCCAGTAACGATGGCTTTATCAATATTTGCAATAAATACGTGTGTCTTAACAAAACATCATCAATATCTCATGGGAGATATTTTCAAGAAATTGAATTTAAATTTCAATAATCAGAGAATCAAAAATTAATAATTTTATGCTTCAAAAAAAATTGTTAAAAATAAAGCGTAATATATAATTATAAATATTATTCCAAATTAAAAATTCATATTAAGTCTCATATAAGAGCGGCCGGAAAATTATGTTTAATGATGATTAAAATACCTGAATTTATTCATTCACTGGATTGCGAAAATAATTTGTGTATGGGGCAAAATCAGTAAGGTAATTATATATTCATACTTAAATTAATTATAATGAAATGATGAAACGAAGATTTTAAAGTTCACATATTAAAAAGAAATTAAACATTTTATGTTTAATTGTCATGAATTTGATAACTGTAAAATGGCATATCTACCGTATAATCCTTTTGACGTTTTTAAAAATGTTTTGATGATTAAAAAAATGTCGCCAAGCTGATACAATTATTACATATATCTAAAGATGCCAAAATAGAGCACTGTTGATTAAACTTGGTACTTTTTATCCTTCTGACGTAATAAAAAATTTAGGTTACCAAAAAAGCAATAAACTGCAAAAAGTTCTACAAAATCACAAATGCGTCGAAAGGATTATATGGCAAATGTACTAATAAAATATGTCTTACTGCACAGTTCCAAAATTAACGATTAATTATGTGAAATCATGTTTAGCAGTGAAAAATTTTAAATATTAAAACTTAACTAAATGTATTTATCGATACTTGCATATTATCCCGTCGACCATTTTCGCCAAAAAAATATGTCACCAAATGTTGTAAATATAATTTTTTTTTTTACAAATATTAAGAAAAAAATAGCTGATAATTTATAATTGATAAGAATTTTTAATTTTAATTTATATTTCAATTATTAAACATAAATTTAAAATTTGCATGCCCTAAAAAATTACATAAAATATGAACTTGTTTTAAAATCTCGAGTGCCAAGTGCAACATTTGTCACTAAATCGCAATATTTGACAGCATATATTTTGCAGAAAAATTTGATAGGATAATATCTATTTATAACATGAATGTCAATAAAATTTAGAATATATATTTTATAAAATGTAATTTTTTATTTATTTTTTTTTCTAGCTGGAACAGGTGTGCGAGGTAAGTTTAACTACTTACTAAAGTAATGCGAAAATTTAGTGTTGAAGAAATAAACACAATTAAAAGTTCTCAAGCAATCATTTAAATATTTCACAATAATCAACCTGTTTGATATTTATTAAAATTTCTATAAATTACAATCAGAAATAACAGGGAGAGATTTTTCTCAATGCAATAAAAATGATAAATTATTGGGAATAAAGTTTTCACGTCAACATAATGTAAGCATACCCTAAATTATACTTTTTATTGGTGATTTACCTTTACTATAATTAAGATAATCAAATAAGGTATGTTTTGTGGCTCTCATGTGACCAATTCAAATGCTACCTAATGCCAAAAAATTACGTCATTTTTGAGTCATATATACGGTATCTTTTTAAGTGGCAACAGCGTCAGAATTGCTTGGCAATGAAAAAAAAGTCACTTCTGTGACTTTTTCTGTGTCGTCAATGGGGGATATATTCTACTAGTTCTAATTTGAATCTATCAACTGGTGTCGAATTGCATTGCATGCAGCCATTTTAAATCTCATTTGACTGTCTTCTATCAGTATCAAGAAACTTTTCTTTCTTGGTTAATCTCCAGAATTTGATAATTGTGGTAATTTTAAACAGGATAAAAAAAAGCAATTATTGTTAAAAACTTATTGTGAATTTGTCATTCATTCTCGGAAGTTTATGTTATATCTGCTTTTTTTCGCTTTTTTTTAAGTAACAATTTTTCGAGGGAGTATTTAATCGTTACTAAGATAATATAAATGTTGTGTTGATTATCATCGAAAAATCAGATACATTTCATCATCAGAATCAGATCAGTTTCAGGCTATTAACCACTGTAAAAACTATAATAAAATTGGATGTTAAATCCCTCTGTGAAAATCCAACACAGCCTAGAATATGATGCGATGAAGCAGGATAGCCTTATCAACTTTGTCGAAAAGTATGCGCGTTCTTATGAGAAGCTAGAGAAAATATTTAGTGTTATATCTTATTTTACGCTCACACTTGGGTTTGAATCTTAGAGATTACGCTTCTGTTAAACAGAAATACCACCATTACCAAGTGGTGGGACAGCTCTTCTCTAAACTTGAGATTCTGAGTACGATTCCAGCCGCTGTTCTTCAACGGAAGATGGATGGTGCGTTCATGTATGACTTCGTTTATTACGCTGTCCAACTACGTAGTATCAAAACGACACGTGTTAACGCAATATAAGATATCTGAAATGACCGAAATCAATACCAACGTAATTTTAGTTTTCAACATCCTTGTTTATTTATTATTTTTTTTAAAGATATTTTGGTGTTTAAGAAGAAGTTAAAATAACAGTTTCAAGATTAAAGAAAACTACTTTTCATGTAAAAGCGTAGAAATATGGACATGTCAAAATAATCGAAAAAATTAAGATATTTATGATCAATTTAAGCTTTTCTTGGATTAATTATATATATATCTCACTCTTTTTCGAATTTTCATATCTTTTTTTGATGACCTCTATACTTTCTATCCTCGCACTTGTGAAATTAATCGATCACTTTTCTATAAATATCTCACTTTTTCGATTTTTCGACACACAACAAATAACAGAAACATTTAACAGTTTTACTTCTAAATGTTTTTGTTATTTGTAGTGTTGTGTGTGTGTGTTAAAAAGTTTTAAACAATCTATTTCATACCGCTGACGCATAAATTTGTAGAATCTTTTAAATATTTTAAATTTTAAAGCTAAAATATGAAGTTTCACGATCGATGTGGGTTGGATTTTATTTCTTAATTTCCTATTCCACTACAAGTGGATTAGTAATAATTCATTTATATGTAGTTTAATTAATGACTGATAAAAGATACACAATTTGCTTAGCAACTAATAAATAATTTATCGAACAGTAATGTAATCTTCATTAACATACTGAGATTTAAAAATTATCTTGATATCTTACAATAAGTTTTATCAATTTAATATGTATGTTTTGCTTCAACTTTCTAGGAACAGCAAGTGACGGTAAGTTGTCTAAGATAATCGAGACAAATTATTGGTATAATCATTAAAATGCAACTTTTAAATCAATTTAAATAAACCTCCGTCCTTTTAGTGTAAAAAAAATAAGGTGTTATAATCTAAGTAAAAAATACATTATAAAACGACTAGGATTTATGTTTCACATGCTTTAAAAGTAACCTCCGAAAAAAGAAGTTAAATATTAAAGAAAAATAATATATCCTTATCTTTTTCTTGAAAACTAATATTAAAAAATTTGATTGAAAATTAGCATTTTAGAATGGCTTACTAAAGAAACAAATTGTCCCTTTATGAAATTTATATGATTATATTTTACTTCATAACATGCAATTTATTTGCCTTAAATTTTTACCAACAGAGTTTGCATTATTCAAGATATCTCAATAAATTTTAATTCTTAAAAATTATTTATAATTCATTTTTTATAAATTTTATTGTTAAATGATGCATTAAAATATAACATAAAAGTAATAATAATACTGGCTCGTAAGAATTTATTTAACACTGAAAAAAGGAATAAATTCATTAAAAATTTTCAAACCGTAATTTTTCTTTTTATTTAATCTTCATCTCGTACATTATATTCAGAAAATGCTAATTTATAAATTATGGAAATATTATCTTGTCTTAATGCTTTCTTCATGACATTCTTACTAAAACAGGCACATCTGCCACATAATCCATTATGCAAATTTCTGTTTTTATTTATTTATTTTATTTTATTTATTTATTTATTTATTTATTTTGTGTCAAAGTAATGTTGCTAAGATGTCGTAATGTGACGGAATAAATTTTTTCCTGAAAAAGGCTACCGCATCTAAATTATAAATATAAACTTGATAAATAAAAAGTATAAATATATATTTTTGAATTATAAAAATTTTAAAAAAGAAAACATAAGAACATTAATTTTGTAAATGTAAAATAACTAAGTTAAATATAGGAACGATAATTTCGAAAATGTAAATATGAATTCTAATGAAAACATAGGAACATTTGAAAAAAAAAATAAATATAAATTATAAAACACAAATTATATAAAATTCACATAATAATTTAAAAAAAAGATAGTATAAGAAAAGCACTTTTTTTTCAAATCTAATTATAAATTATAAAAATTCCCTTTTATATAATTAACAATTAATTTAAAAACTCAATGTTTTTATTTTAATATCGTATAAATACTAAAAATTTAAGATATAAGAAAAGGATATGTTGTTACAAATTTAAACAATTAATATAAAAAAAAGAATTATTTAAAATATTGAATAAGAACTAAGTAACCTGGATTTTAACTATTTTTAAAGGTCAAGAAATCTGCAGAACACATTAAAAAATGCAAACGAATTATCACAAAATAGAACTTTCACCGCGCACGTCATGATGCGTCATCTTGGCAACATTTCTTCATCGCCAAAAAATTCAGAATTTGGAATCATGGATTATACGACACTTGTGCCAAACTTTCTTAATAACCCAACTAATATATTGAATATATTTTATATTGAACTCAATACGTCCGTTAGCCCACCTTTAAGTGATTGAACTGATATACATATGCAGCATACAGGAGAGAGAAACATTAAGAAGAGAGTGAAACGAGGAGAGACAAAACATATAGCTAAAACAGTACAGCAGTATGACTTATTTAGCGGCGTTATTCTTCCATATGGCATTATTCAAAAAAATAATGTTTTTAAAACTTTTCACGCATTATTATGAATTGAATTATGTTTCAATGCATTTTAAAATATATCTTAACGTTGATGAATAAGTATATTCCACAATTTTCTGGGGACCAGTATAATTTAATTGTGTACCACCATTTTGGCGACCGTTGTTCTTCATGATTCTTTTTATTCCTCGATCTATATGACGTAATAAAACACGAGGTTGCCAGAAAATCAACGATATTCACCAAAAAAAATCTACCAAATTCAGAAATTCGCAATAGATTATAGGGGCAGCTGTGCTACATAATATGATATCACTGATGAATACTCATATAACATATCATTAAATTGCATTCATTGTGTATCAGTGAAAATAAACTGCAAATTATTTTCGTTGAAACAGAGAAAAATTGATCAGACACACAAGTAAGGAATCCATAATTTAAATAATTAAATACGAACATATCAAAATATTTTCTTACTTTAAAGGAGTTTAGTTTAGAGTTGAATAAATATATTCTATAGCGATAAAACATTCTGTTCAACAGATGAAAGAAAAATTATTTTTTAATCAACGTTTTTTTTTTATAATTATTAGAAGATAAACGATAAAAATTCTGTTTTACAGATAAAAAGATGATTTTTTTTTTTAACAGATGAAATATATAATTGATGTGTTTTTTTTTTTTTTTTTTTTTTTAGTTAAAGATGTCTTGAAAAATACTTTACAGGGATTACATGGATTGCATGGATAACAAAATAGTAAGTTTTAATTTAAAAAATTACTTTAAAAAAGGGAATTTCCAACTATTTAAAAGGTTAAGCAATGTTATAAAATTCCTGTGATAATCATTAATATTCAATAAATTGATCTAACAAGTAGGCTTGGTTAAATATTTAAGTCCGTCGGACAGAAAAAAATGGCGCCAAAGACAATTTCACGCCAACAGAAATGTACGTACCAAATAGAATGATCTTGCTTTTTGATAAAATATTTGTTTCTGTAAACAGTTCAATTTTAAGAGCTATTTCTGTTTTAATGCTTAACTGTATAAATTTTAATATTTTTTATTTAAATCGTTTATTTTTGTTGTTAAAGTAACGAATTTGAAATATGTTTAATTATTTTACAAATAAACAAGGCCACAATTTTTTTATCCTATATTCTAAAAAATTAATTTCAATATTTTTAATTAAATTGTTTTAATTTTTATAAAATATTCATTAGAGAACAACGCGAAACGGTTAGAAGTCAATTTTATTGTCTTTGCGCTAAGTTTCCAGCTGACGGAATTGTATACACACAACTATCCTTAATAATTATTTTTGTCATTCTAATAAATATTCAAACAATAATTGAAGACATATCGAAGTTTTAGTAACTTTTACTATTTAATTTGTAAGAAAAGCTTTTATCAACCACTTTATGGAAATATCAAAATATAAATTTTTACATTTTTGTAAGAAGTTCAAAATTCACGATTTTGTATAAAGCAAACTTGTTGATACGTATGGCATTCGTTTTTATTGCACAATAAATGTATAGCTAAATACATCTTCATTATTAACATTCCATATTTTCCTTCCAGATTTTGAAACTAATGAATGAAGACTGACAAAAGTAAACTTTCAAAATTAATTATGTATGTTTAATATGTATGTACAACCACTACGAATAAATATATGCATTTATCATAAGAGTTTTGAATACATTTATTTAAACTAAGAAATCATATTTGGTTGATAAACATAGTATAATATAAAATATTATGTTGCACCTTTTTGTATATATCAGAAACACGGTCAATAATATAAAATGAAGTAAAAGGACTTCTATTCACTATATATATATATATATATATATATATATATATATATATATATATATATATATATATATATATATATATATATATATATATATATATATATATATATAAAACAATTTGAATAAACTACCTAATTTTTTTACACATGGGTTCCTGATAAAATTTTTCATTTTCTTGCCATTATTTATCAAGATAGTATAAATAACAGAACTAAAGCTCACAATATTGATAGTAAACTTCTAAACTTTCACGATAATTTCAAAATTTTCTTTTTATATAAATCGCACTACGTAATTAATGTATCGGTTTCTTCAATATAAAAGAAATTTGTTTTCATTGTATTCATATTTAATTTAAATTACAATGTTCCGTCCTCCATTTTCTAAAAGAGGTAGTGAGTCTATTTAAAATATTCATGTTACTAAGCACGAATACTTTTTTTATGATTTAAACATTTATGATATGAATATTTGTTTCTGATACAAATACATAGTTCTTAAACTAGACAAAGAAATTTTTAAAGCAGTTTTTATAGATTTTTAATAAAATAATCCAAACACTTTTGATCAAACTTTTTGTAATGCAGCATTCAAAAAATGTGAACAGAATGATAAAAAAAAAAAATTCAAACTCAAAAATTGATAATGTATTAAAACTTATAAGCAAATATTTTTAGTATTATGATAGTAACTTTTCACACGCTACGCTGAGTATATATATAATTTTACTAGCAAGAAAGTAAATTCCTAACAATAATAAGAAAACAAATTACAATAAATAAAAAATTATTTTGCTGTTCCTCAAAATTTAATCGCTTGTACAAAATTTAAAGACAATATCTTATAAAAAAAGTGGAAGTTTTATATAAAAGTTTTTATTACAAATTTATGTGATTAATTGAGAAAAAATTGTGGATTCGACTACATATAAACATAAAACTCCTATTCTACAAATAATTTTAGAAATTTATTCCATCTAATAAATATTAATCGCTTATTAATTTTATGCAAAATGTTTAATAATACCTTAATCTTTTTAAAATAGCATAAAAAATATATAATTAATTTAGTCAAATCACCTGAATCATGAGCAAAATTATTTTTAATTAAAACAATTTTTTGTTGTTGCTGTTGTTACTAATGATACTTGAACAAGTCAAGCTCGCTATGCCTTGGCTATGCGAATTTAAGTCAATTGGGAGCATCTTTCGTTTTAATCAGAGCACCATGAAGGTGAAAGTACAACTTTTGCTCTTCAAATCCTCAGATAGATGGCAGCATCAGAGGATCTACTCTCTTAATTGCAATTTTTGATCTACATTATTAGAAAGAAAATTTTATATGTATATATCTCTTATTTTAATAAAATAATTTACATAGTACTACATTTATAAAACTGATAGAGACAATAAATTGTATAATGCATTTTTATTTTTTAATTATAGTTGAAAGGAACAATACTTAAAAACTTAATTAAAAAAGTAATTTACAAATTTTTATAAGCCAAAATTTTATTCTTGACAACACTCATGGACAAAAAAATTAGCGCACCAAGAAGGAATCGTCAAAATGAAATTAAATTTTACATACATAATGACTACTTTGATATAAGTAAACGATAAGAAAATCAAAGAAAAAGGATAATTTATTTCAGAAAAAAAGGCAAAACAACGGAAGAATTAATACCCAGTTGGACCCCTGTAATGCGAATTCACGATGCAATACAATAGGGCATTGAGTCATACAAGTTCTATATGATGTCTTGAAACATTTCTTTCCATATTTTCTGTAACCTTACCTCTAGTTCGTTCAAACTCTTGGGATGCCCAACTCGTCGTCCAAAATGATCCCCCAGATATGCTCTATTGGAGACAAACCTGGGGATCAGGCAGTCCAAGGAAGGGTAGTAATAAAGCAAACAGTCTTGTGACACCCTTGCAGTACAAAGCCGAGCATTGTCTTGTTGAAAAATGGCTCCTCTGAACCATTGCATTAGTGGCAACACATGTGGTTGCAGGATTTCATGAACATACCGCTGAGCTCTCATGGCGCCACGGAAAAATACTAGAGGTGACCATGTATTGTGGGCAATGGCACCCCATATTATCACGCCAGCTGTAGGAGGGTTGTACCACTGTACAGCAAAGGCAGGATTGAAGCATTAACCACGGGATCTCCACACACAAAAACGATTGTCATCACTGTCGAGATTGAATCTGGATTCCTCACTAAAGACGACCTGGTTCCATTCCGCTGTAGTCCACTTTTCCTCTTGCGCGGCAAAACTCCAGATGTAGGGGTCGATGGCTTGGCGTCAAGGGCAGCACACGTAATGGGCACCGCAATACTAAATGTCTTTCAGCCAGGCGCCTTCGTATGGTTCGAGAAGACACAGAGGCCCCTAGTGAAGGTGCTACTTGTGCCTGGATGGCGGCCAATGATACAGTTGGCTCTACGCGTGCATTTCATACGATGTGGTGGTCTTCTCGACAACTGGTCTGTCGAGGGCGGCCTGAGCCTGGTCTTCATATTAATGACGTCACTCGGGTCCACTGATCCCAACACCTCCTTACAACGCAATCAGAGTGGCCTAATTGACGAGCTACTCGCCTATCTGACCATCCAGCTTCCGTTATCCCGACGATTCTCCCCCTCTCAAACTACGACTATTGCTTATATTGTCTTCGAACACGGCGTAATGGCATGTCTACCTCTGCTCTTCCTTTATAAATGATTCAGCTTACCCACAAACAAGCTTTGGTTACCAGTTCTATACTCCACAGAGTGCGATGTTCAACGCCCTCTAGCGTCTATACGTAATGCGTAATCACTCTGCATTTCTAATCATTTGCAAATCTCCCAGACATGTACCTTCACATTGAAAGGTTTCGTTACGATCAGACAATTATTTCTTGTGCGCTAATTGTTTTGTCCATGAGTGTATCATATAATTTTTAAAAAATATAGAATTGATAACAATGTGTAAAAAAAAGAACTTCAGGGTGTGAGTTTGTAAGAAACAAAGATTTATTTAAAAAGATAGACGTCTCTTACAAAATCACACTTTAGAAACTTTGCGAAAAACACGATTCATAAATGATGACGTTCAAACGTCTCTGGGCAATTCTATTTTTAAAAAAAACTTCACAATGCATGAATAAAACTGTTTTAAAAGAATTTATACCAAGGAAATCCCCAAGTCCTAGAAGTAAAATTTGGCTATTCGATATTTTGTATCAATCGTGGAAGAGGCCACAAACTACTTGACTGGGAATAGGCCTAGTCATTCCCATTCGGAAAGCACACAAAGCAGCAGGCTCTCCAGAATTCCCATCCAATCTCCTTGACAAGCTGTCTTCTAAATCAATGGGAAAAATTATGCTAGACTTACCTATTATTTATAAGCAAAGGACTTACAACTGAAGAAGCAATAATTTTACACTGCTGGAAACGTGAATGCATTATCTTGAAGGAAGCATGCCAATGACATGAAATTTACAACATGCATTAGCGGAGGTAAAATATGCAAATTATCAGAATTTCATCGCAGACGGACATCACGCGTCCCATTGGTGCCACTTTTAAAAAGCTATTTAAGGCTTGGAGATTTCCACGATTTCAAGTTCGGCAATTGGGTTTCTCTTGTGGTTTTTTCAAAAAAACAATCAATTATGCTTCATAAAAAACAGCGATTTTTTATCACATATCCGAGTTCGACAGCGAAAGGATAGTGGCCTACCGAGATTGTAGATTACCTTTCAGGGAAATCGGTAGTCGTGTTGGGCGAAACTAAACAATTATAATGAGGATATGTGATTGTTGGATGCAGAAGGATACGACGGAACGTGTTCGATCGCATCCACCTCAGTGCATTACATCATGTGATGCCAAGCAAATAGTGCGCACGGCAATAACGGCTCAACCACATCACGAACCATAGCAGAGCAATTCAGTCGTTAACGCATCATTCAGCGTCTCCATATACCATTCGATGCCGTTTACAGTGAGTGGTCTGTCCGGAAGACGTCCATTGCTTCATCTATCCATGACCCAGAACCACAGACGTCTCTGCCTTGACGTGCGATGACAGAAGGATTTGGACGGCAGAATGGAATAAAATTGTCTTTAATGACAAGTCATATCTTTGTCTGCAATACCACGATAGTCGCATTCGAGTCTGGATATACCGTGGAGAAAGGATGCTGAACAGCAGCTATGCTCCCCCACACTGGTTTTATGATATGCGACGGTATTTGATATCTCTCTTCTACTCCTCTAGTACGCATTGCCGGTACTTTAAACAGTCAACGCAACATCACTAAGGTGTTGAAGCCAGTTGTCCTTTCTTACCTACAGGGTTTGCCCACAGCCATATTTCAACAGGATAATGAGCAACCGCACATGGCACGCATTGTCCAAGGGTTATTCGGCAATCGCAAGCTTGAATTGCTTCCCTGGCCGGCTCGCTCTCAGGATTTTTTACCAATAGAAAACAGGTGGTCCGTGGTTGCTTAACGATTGGACCAGATAACATCTCAGCTGCCACACCAGATCAATTTTGGCTAAGTGTGGAAGCTGCTTGGTCACCTGTACCCCAAAAACATGTCCAAAGTCTCTTTGAATCAACGCCGAGGCGTGTGGCAGCGGTAATCTCCAGCAATGGATGCTACTCTGGCTACTGATTTCGGCAAGAACCACACTTCACAGAAGTCTATAAATTTTATAATTTGATACCTGGTCAACATGTTATCTACAAAATAAATTTTGTTGTGATACCTCTTGTCTTTCGTGGAGTTGCAATTTTAGTGGCCAACAGAGTAGATAGTATCAATGAACGAATTTTACATGTTTGCCAGATTGTTAGAGATGCCCAAACTTGCGACCTTCAAATCACACCGCTGCTGTCTTTCAAGACCTGATTAAGGTTTCCAATGATTTGACACAATAAACTTGATGAATTTGATGTGAAGAGAATACAGCGCTATGTTGGATTGCGGATTTCGTAAAAACCAGAGATTTTAAAGCCAGATGTAAAATAACCCTTTCAATTTAGTCAGAGCATCCTACAAGGTTTAATTTTAAGACTAATGCTTTTCTCACTATTCTTTGACGATATTGAAAAAGCACCAATTGACCTTCAATGCAACAAAATCTAGCAGGCTTAGTTTTTAAATTACTAACAGACATCATTGTAATTATCAATCTACACTTATTTTGAGTGGCTAAAGTTTACATTTTGGGAAGAAAAAAAGCTAAGTACTTTGGGTTACAACAGATCAAAATATTCTCAGTAAGACACATTCAAACCTTGGACATATATATAAAGAGGCTTAATATTTTAAAATTATATCTAATTGGGGAGCAGATGCTTCTAGTCTGAAAATATTATATTTCTCTCACTAGACCAATATTGGAAAACGGGTTTCCCATTTCCAATACCTGTATTCCAATACTCTGTGCGCCAGATTCTAGTTCTCAGATAGGCTCGAAAAATTTAAACTAGTGCTGCGAAAATCTTTTCATGACTGAAGCGTAGTCTGTCCCGACAATGTTGCTTCTTAAGAGTGTGCATTTCAGCCATTATACTTGAAGAAAAAGGCTTCTCTTGTGAAATATAATAATAAATTCATCAGCAACGTTAACTAGAATTTAACTGCTTCCTTTCTCAGTAACTGGAACAACAATCAAAGAATGAAAATAATAATCTTTCTCCCAAGCAGTTTTGGAAAACATTGTTTTCCACCTTCCTGCAAGACTGAACATCTAAGACCATTTTTAGTCCTGGCAATGAATTCAAAGCTGTATATTTTCATAATGAACAAAAAAAACCGACTAAAAAGGCTTATAACCATATATATTTAAAATAAATGGCCTTTGAAACAATCAGCCACATTCAAACAGATGTTCTTCAAATGTACATAGATAGCAGCAAGTGTAATCAAGCTCACTCTGATAGTGGTGTCTGCATCAGAGCTTCTAAATATTGCTTCAAATACAGAAATTCTCACTGCTGTTCTGAGTACAGGTCAGAGCTTATCGCAATGGAACCTTTGAGTGAAAGATTTTAAGACTTGTACCAAGTGTAAAAATTAACAGTATTTAAAATAGCTTAAAGTTCACAATAACCTTGTGTTATATATAACATCTTTGATCATCTCTTGACTATAGATAATATTTTTATTAATATATTAGTCCTTGGTATAGAAAATGAAAATTTTAGTGTGAACAACTGCATTTGTTCAAAGCATCTTAATAATTTTAAGCAAAAAAAAAAAAAAACTAAACAAGTCCAGAGATAAAAAAAAAATAGTTTTTATTATTTACATCGAAAATAAATACTTTTTATTATTTTTTAGGTATTTTAAATATCAATGCCGCAGTGGAATTTGTCTTCTTTTCTTCTTCCCAATAGTTGGCAAAGGTCCCAATTTGAATGCAGTCCTAGAAATTTATAAATATGTATAATGTATGCATATTTTTATGATAAAAAATGACAACATTCAACTGATTAATTTTCATAAAGTAACATAATAGACAGTATAAGAAAACATTTAAGAAAAAATATGATTCTTATTTTTCTCAGTTTTGAAGGAAATTAATAAGTACATAAGTTTGAAGTGATTTTTGCATAACTCATCATCAATCTGAAGTAATGGTAGCATTAACTCATGATAAGGCAACCATTATTAAACATTAATTTAATAGATCTCAAAATTGAAAATCCTAAATACTTCAAATTAGACTCTATTCGTATGAATATTTTGCTACCTAGAATGACAAACTTAATGAAAAAATTCTAGAACATTAATTTTCATTATTAACAGCATAACACAGTCAGAAGACATGATGAATTTCATTCATTATACAACATTAGGAGTTCTTTTTTTTTTATGGGAAATTGAAATAGATTATAAAATAACTATGTTCTTATTTCTAAAAAATACTTAATATTTTATTGGAGCAAATTTGTCAATAATAGTATGAATATTGAATGTCTTTTATTCAAATGTTGTACATACACTACAAAAAATATTGGGTGACATAAAATGTCAATGTAACTGAAGAGGTCAATAAAAGAAAGTAAAATAATACAACTAAATTTAAAGCAATAATAAGCATATCTGAAACAATAGCATTTGTTTACATTAACCCAAAACTGCTCATACATTTCACAATAAGTAATTACTTTTCTTAATAATGGCAACAATGTTTCATTATACTGAACTGGAGATTCACTTGACATTTCTGTTCATGATTATTTATTAAATAGAAAACTATATGGAACAATATATCCCATTACATTAATCAGATATTTTAATTCATTCAACTTTCATGACAATATGTAGTTCTTATTCAAGTAAAAAGTTTTGTCTCTCTCAGAAAAAAAAAAATAATGCCAATATAAATATCTCAAGGAAATAACTTCTGGAAAAAGCATTACTGCTATTATTTTCATATATTACTTCCAACTAGTGAAGCAAAGTAAAGTTTCTAGATTAAGAAAGTTGGGTGTAAAACTTGATTTTTGGCAATTATCCTTAATTAAAAAATAGCATTAACAGGTTTATATCAAATTTTGATTCTTATTAGAATATCCTTTACAATTTCAAACTATAATTTGCTATTATTTCCTATACACATTTCACTATATTTTTCGAGATTTAAATCGATAATATACAAAATATATAAAATGCATAAAATATATGTATTTGCTGAAATAAATAAAATAATATTTAATTAAAAATTAAATTATTTGATAAAATATTCTCTTAATTTTAAATTATTTTCATCTTGTATGTGCTGAAACTATTACAATAAGGTGAATAGCTAATTTTCTTAACTTTTCATATTTTTCAAGCTCTTCACATTAGAAAAAAAGTATAATGGCTTTTATCTACTTCTTCAATAAATTTTTAAAAAAAGGAACTTACAACAATTATTTGATTTTTTTTTAATGTCAAACCCTGTGAAACAATGATGGGTTGACTTTGATAATTTTGGAAAAACACAAAAATTAGTAGCATGCTTAAGAAGCTTCATTCAAGAACAAAACAAATTCGGAACATTAACTTAATGTTAATACTTTAAGATTGCGTTAAAATAAAAAATTAAATACTAGTCAGATTTGGGTAAATTAAAAGCAAGAAAATCAATATAAAAATTTAATTAAATAAACAACTTTCTTTGATGTCAAAATAAATTATTTCCATCACATTTTTGAGTTGAAACACTTAAGGATTTTTAATAGATCATTTTTTTAAAAAAATAAAATATAAGCACAGAATTGTCTTCCAAGTTGTAAATCCTTCCCAATATACTGAAGATTCATGAATTTGAATTTAATTTTTCATAAGTATCAAAAAATTCTTAACGATAAATAAAATTTAACAGGAATCAAAAATCTTATGGATTATAAATAAATATTACTTCTAAAACTAAGTAAAAAAATGAGTAAAAAAATATCAAGACAATGAAACTGTTTTGATATTCCTCTAAAATATCAAACATAAACTGAAATGAATTTCTTTCCAAAATATTTTATAATATAATTAAAAAAGAGAATAGAATTTCATCAATTAAAGGTGAGAATTGTTTTTATTAAAATGTTAATCTAATCAATTACAGAATAAGCAATCCTCATAACATATTTTAAAATTCTGAATATAGAATAAAGATAAAATTCATACAGAAAATCAATGACAGTAATCAGTTATAAAATTCATGTATTGAAATACAAAAATTTTTCACAATATTTCTATGATCAAACCACAATAAACATACCAATTAAATGTAAGTTTTTTTAAAAATAAAACTATAAAATATTCAAATGGTAATATAAAGTTATTATATAAAATAAAAAAATGTTTACTTACTGACAAGTTGAACAAATAGGACTAAATGTACAGAAAACTGAAATAAAATTAATTAATATTGTTAATTTGCCATGGTAATTTGAATGCATAAAAATATTATAATGTATTAAAATTACAGTCATTCATTCTTAAACTGCTATACACTAAATGAATAGTTCATACATATCTTTGATAAGAAAAACAAAATGTAGCCCATTTAAAAAGCAACAAAGAAATACTACTCACAAAAAATAAATTTTTTCATATATAAGTAATGAAAAATAAATTTGACAAATTTTCTTAAAAATTTAATTGTTATAATAGTTAATTCTATATCCATAAAAGACTACAACTAGATTGCAGATAAATATTTTTAATCACAGCCTAAAAATAAAAAAAAAGAAATTTTTTTTTATTAAAAACATGTAATTCAAACAAATTACGATAAAACTAAAAATTACTAAACAATTAAATACATAATCAATCTATCAGTTTCCTACACAGTAAAACATAAATAATAAATTTTAAATTAGAAGTTAAAAGTTAGTTTATAATTTAGTGTGAATACCAATTTTAGAAAATGTTTCACATGTTAGACTGATAAAATACTTTAGATATAAAGAATATTTTTCTCTTCTTCAAATGCTAGGAAACAAATACCTCTGATTTTAATAAAATAAAAAACAAATACGAATGAAGGTGAAATCTTCAAAAATATGAATAACTTATAGAGAAATCATATCATATTTTTATCAAACTCAAAACTAGTTTTTGTTAAATTACTAATCTGATAATTTTATTTTAATCAAGTGTTTTGTTAAATATTATAGGACATGCATAAATTATTATAAAAAAAGTATTTTCATTTGTGGACTATTTTATATTGCTTTTTTTTAAAAGAACACAATATATATATATATAAAAACATATTTTTGCAGACTTAACATAAAATATCCAGAAGAAAATTATAATCTTTTGTTTAATTTAGACAACTTTTTAAAATGATATAAATATTTTATAAAGTATAATAATAATAAAGATATATGATTTGATTTTCAAAAGTATAAAATTCTTAAAACTGATTCTATTTTACAGTTTGTTTGCAGATACATCTGAAATCAATTCTCTTCAAACAAATGATTGATTTGGTACTTTGCTCTTTCACTATATTCAACAGGCTAGAAATTAATGTGTGATGTGAATAGATTTTTTATTCCAGATTATTCACATTTCAAAAATTTACCAAAAACATTTCATAACATTTAAATAATCTTGAAACATTTCAATGTGATAATATAATCAAATTCATTTCGTGCCACATTTAATTCCTTTGATCTAAAAATGTTTTAAAGATTTATAGCAATTTTCTTTTTTAGGTAATAAAATTCCTCTGATTTTAACATAAAAAAGCAGCATTGTATTCATTTAAGCATTGTATACTTGCTCTTTTAGTTCATTTGTAATAAATAAGTATATTGCAGTTGAATTATGTATAATTCCAAATATTTAAATAATATATCCATTTTTTATTTACTTTTGGATAATATATTATTTTTCTAAAGGTTACGATATTACATTCTGTTAGCAAATATTTAACAATAAATTTGATAAAATTCACAAATAAATATAAAAGAATTTTTTAATATAAAAGAATTAAAAATAACTATATAAAATCAGATGTTCTAAAAGTCATAGCAGTAAATAAATCAAAGATTTCTTTGTAAAAATGTAGAAATCAATCAATAATCAAAATGAGTTGAAAACATAAATATTCAATACCAAAGAGCAATGCAATTAATTGCATCATATCACCTACAGCTCAGAAAAGTTTCTAATCATGCCACAAACATTAATAAATAAGGAAAGTTTCATATCACATATGCAACTGAAAATCTAAAATACCAAAAGTTTTTCCCTTAGTGATGATTAAACAAAATATTATGGGATCAAAAAAATTTTAATACTCACTGGACAAACAAACAGAACATACATAACCAATTTCAATTAAATTTCTATGACAAAAGCAAGCTGCCCGATAATCCACATGAACTCTAGTAGGCAAAATCATTTTCTTTCGAGTTTCTAAAGAAGGCAGGAAAATCCACTATAAAAAGAAAAAATAAATATTAAGAAATCATAGTATCAACATAGATACTACATATTTGTAAAAAATCCCTTCACATAGCAACTGACTGATTTTGATTTAAAAAGATCAAACTTTTAAAAATTTAATAACAGAAATCCTAGTTTAAATTTAATACACAATCTCATCCTTACTTGTCATTAAAAATCATAATTAAACAGGGTTAAAATATAATAATTTAAAAAAATGAACTCATGTCATATAAGTAAGCTTTACAAAGTATAATATATAGGTCAATTAACAGAATCCTTTTGAATAAGAAATTTCTTTGAAAAAAATTAATGTTTTTGCCGATATTTAAGAATAAAAATAATGTTTTAAATCATAAATTTTTCAGATATTAAGAAAATGAAGTTAATATTTTAGAATAAAATAAGAATGCTTTTTAAAGAGTTTATAAAACATGTCATTTTTAGAGAGCATATTTTAAAGTTAACATTTCTGAAGTTAGCATGCATTCAAATTTTTTACCCCAGTAATGTAAATTAGATAGATTAAATTTTTTAGGAGAAATCTTCAATTACACTAATTAATTTTAAGTTACAAACTTAGCTCTTAAAATTTTTTGAATATTACAAATTATAAATGGAACATTTAAGAATGTGTATGTGGATTCCAATAAAATACATTACAAGCAATGCAGCTTTGAAAAATTAATAATTTTAACAATACACATTTGAAACTGATTATTAATAGCATTTTCATCAATAAGTCTGATTAACATGTTTGAATTTATATTTATTGTATAAGTAAGTTTATTGTATTATAAAGTTTATAGTTAAATTATGATTCATAAAATATTAATAGAATTGATGTTCATCAGGTAGCACAAATTATAATACCCCAAACAGATACAAAAATATCCATTTAATTCTCATGTCTGCAGTGAATAATCATGCAACTTGCAATCTGAATGAAAAAAAAACATTCTAACCCGTTTAACAAAACAAATGAGTTTTAAGAAATTTCAGCTCTTATTTTATTTAACTTTACCAGTCATGTGATTCAATAATTATTATTTTTATGCCAATATTATGTTATAATTATTAAAGAAAAAATAATATATATCATGAACTATAAAAGTTTGAAAATCTCTGGCTTATTTTTTATTTATTTGATGAAAAATTTAAAAGTTTACTCATTTTAAATTTGGTATACAATTTAAAATTTGTTCATTTATAATATTCTAAACATTAATGATCATTTAGAACTGAAAACTTTATTTTGATTAGTAGTGTTTCATTTTTTCATAATCTGCAAAAATAAGAAAAATTCTCGAAAATAATTTTATAAATGTCATTACAGATAAATACCAATTTGAATTCCTACCAATAAATATTGTAGAAGACCAGCAGTATTTTGAATTTTTATATACATTCCACCAGTTATGTCACATCCCTAAAAATGAAAAAATTTAAAATGTATACAAATATTTTTAAAAGTATCACTCATAAAAATAATTCATTCTTTTCAAATTACATACATAATTTTTTCTTGTGAACTATATACTTGATATGCCAACAATGGATAATTATGTAAACAAAACACTAACTAAAGTATTATTACAGAAAAATCTAGGATAGATTACTTTGTAAAAAAAAAAAAAAAAAAAAAAGCAACAGGTGTGTTTCTTCAGCATTGAAATAATATAAGAAATAGATAATTTAAAATGCTTTTAAAAGGAAAAAAATAATTCAACTCATCATGGAAAATTTTACTAAATTAATAGATAATAAAAAATTATTGTAATATTGTTTAAGCTTAATTATGAAAAATTGTGTACTGCTAAAAAAATCACAAAAAAAAGTTCAACTAGTTTAGAATCTAAAAGTATTGGAAAATGTGTAATATTTAGAAAAAATTAAAACAATTACATCTTTTTTTTTTAACATATATTTTACAGTATCAGAATCTTAATGCAATATAATTACAGCCCAATAAAATTGCTACAGCAGGTAGAAATATAAATTTAAAAAAAGTTATTTATTGGACAAATATATTATGTCAGAAATAACAAGAAATTAGATTTATGAAAAATCTAGAAGAATAGATTCTGAGAAACCAGCACTCAGATTTACCCTAACTAGCAGAGGTAATAGCAATTATATAACTGTGCATCAAGTCAAGGAAGTCATGGCATATGCAATGAAGTCTGCATGAAATTTCAATAAGATGCTACCACACATCAGCAACAGTATAACTGGCAAATATGATGAACTGGTGCCTTAGCAACCAGATGTTTCAATCAACAAGAAAGTTAGAAGACATTTGGGATAAGGCAGAGTCAAAAATTTTCTTATCAACGAAAATTTATACAATAACAACATGCATTCATATATTACTCTGTTGAAAAAAGCATGGAATTTCACATAGCACAAATAAAGAGTAAAATTGCTTGTAAGTAAAAGTCACTGTGCCTTCCTATTAAGTGGAGCTGTTTGTCCCTTCAGTGTTACCAATTTTTTTTTCTATTGTAGTGGAAGAGTAAAAATGCAGTAATAAAGTCACATTTTTGTGTTTGTTTCTGAACTGTTTCATTTGAATCCTGCTTTTGAAAATACTTTTAATTATTGTATCAAAATAGCTCTACCATCAAATAGATACAAAACCCATAAATTAGAATTTTGAAAGTATTTCATTAAATATAATTATTTTTACTTCAAAACACAACAAAGGCCATGAGCCTTACTAAGAAATAAATGTACTGTCACTGTTTAAAATGACATCAATCAGATTAATAGAGTCTAAAGAAATGAATTTTAGCAGTTTCCCAGAAATCATGTTAAATTTTTTGAGAAGCAGGCAAGACATTGAGTTACTCTATTTATTATTTTAGCCTAGGGGTCTTCATCCTTTCACAGTTGAGGGCCATCAGTAAATTCCCAAAGAGATAAGATCTGCAAACAAGATGTCTGTCTAAAAAGTAATATAGTCAGAAATATTATGTTAAAAAGGGAGTTTTGTTTAACAAGGCTACAATTGATTATAAAGGAAGAGATATTGTCTCAAGTATATATAATAGTTGCAAAAAAGTTGAAATATTGAATTAAAATTTTTGTAAAAATATTCTTTTAATAATGAAAAATTAAAGGCAATTTATGTGCAAAATTTAAATATAAAATACATTTACAATAAAACACTTACATTACTGATAGCAATACTTTATTCTTAAAGTAAAATTTTAGGGTTTTTGTTTGACTAAAACTTTAATACTCAGTTTAATCTGCATTGTTACGTTCGTAAAATTTTCTCTAAATGTCTGCCTATCAGCTATGATCTTGCTTTCGATTGTTCTTTATTTTAAGATGTTGACCAATAGGATCAGCACTACTGAAACTCAATAAATTGCAATTCTGATAAAATAAAATTTGGCTTTTATCAAAGTTTATGTGTTGGTAAGCAGTTTTTTAATACAGAAGACATCATAATTTTTTCTCACACAATGTTTACACATAAATTGTGCAAGATAAACCTGCTATATGATTTTTTATATAACATTTTATGTGTTGTTATCACAGACTATTTTAAGCAAATGTGTTGATAACTATCATTTGCATGTCAAAGAATAATTTTTCGATTGTGCAACTTTCCCAAATGTATGGTGTCTTTTTTTTTTATTGTAACAATTTCAATCAAAATTGCGCAATCAATCAAACAGTGTAAACAAAATTTCCATTTTGATTTGCAGATAAAAAGATTTGATAGTACCAAACATGATAATCGTTTACAAGCAATATTCACTGAGTGAAATGGTATGGCATGCTGCTAAAAGAATGCTTCTGCTAAAAGAAATAACTAATTTTAAAAAGTTTTAAACATTTTTAAAGACAATTGCAGGATTATTCAAAATCCCAAAATTGGACAAAAAAAAAATAAATAAATAAATAAATAAGAATTTGAAATTTCAATTCAGTAAATACTTTGAATATCATTTTACATTTTCAGTTATAAGATTATCATTTTCTAGAAAACCTGATCACTAAGCCTTGATTTATAGACATCTGACAATGGAATTAATTCAAATCATCTGGTTCCAATAAGTAATTTGATTATATATATATAATAATATCCTTGTAAATTTCGATCAAATATGGCAAGAGTTACTGTTCAAAACTCAGCAACGTAAATTAGTTTAAAATATAATTACCATCTTCAAGATTTATAACAATTTTTAGATATGATTAAATTTAACTTGAATCGAAGTCTAATTTTATTTAATCTTTCACATAGTAATCAATATATAGCTAGATTATTATACAGTTACTAAAATACTAAAGATAATAAACAGTAAATATTTTATGAGACATAAATTGCTTTACTTTTAACTCTTTTATTTAAAAATAATTAAGTAATATACAATTATAAAATAAGTGTAATTTCATAAATGAATGGAGATATCATCTTAAAATATATTATGAATTATTTTTAGTAGATTATAATAATAAGCCAGTGAGTTTAATTATACATGTGCAGTGATTTTCAGATTTCAAAATTGGAAGATAACTTTAAAATTAATGATATTAATAATGGAAATACTTAGGATATTTGTAAATAATATATTTTTCTCTACCTTTTATGTAATCAAAAATATTTTAAAGATTACAAAACATAGAAAACTAATAAATATAGTAAAATAGTAAAATTTGTGTATATTACACACAAATTTTAATTAAAGTATAGAACCTGTTGCAATAAGCCACAATCTTTTTCAATAACACAGGCATCAATTGGTACACCCTAAAATAAAAAAATATATAATAAAACTTACAATGTTCAAAAACTCCACTTAATTATAAAAAAATATCCTAAGTAAAAATTACAGTACATTCATGTACATTTTCAACTCTACAAATTTACTCAAATTACTATTTTCAAGTAACATGGAAAAATATATTTAAGTGAGCATAAAATTCGTGTGAATGATACAAATTTACAACAATATAAAAATTGTTACAAAAAATACTTTTTAGAGATTTGAGCATACTTTTATAAGTGAGTTTAATAGACCTGAACTATACCAAATACTTAGAGTCCTACTAAATACTTTATACATAATAGTTAAATACAAAATGTTGACAATAAAATAGACAGTAAATTTTCCAGACCACAATAGCAGAAATACATCAAATCTTGTGAATAATTAATAAGCATAAAACCTCTTAGAATGATAATCTCTGATAAAATTAAATCAGTTTTTCTACCAGTCAGGTTTCTGAAGTCTCAAGTTATGAATTACAAAAGTAATAATTTTTCCAATTATACTTCTAAAAGCAAAAAGTGCCTGCAGTGCAATCTAAAATAATATCAAATGATTAGTAAAGTGCCAACAACACAAAATATCTAACATGGTCAAATGACAAGGTTGACAAATGGGACAAAAATAGAAGAAAGACCTAAAAGTGTTTAATGACTACATCAGCAAAGTAGTTTGTTAAGATAAAATGATATGTATACTTTGATAGGATAACAAGTTCACTATACAGCCAAATTTAATATAATTTATTATTTAATTTTTAAAAATTTTGCACTCTCCAAGAATATTGGAAATAAGAATTATTGGCTAAATAATAGAACAATTAAGATTTGATTAACTGAAAGTTAAAGTTTATGTCAATTGGGGAATGCAGTATCAGATATTAAAACAATTTAAAGTAATATGTCAGTATTTGCCAACTCTACATTTCTTTATTGACAATTCAGTCAATAAGAATTAAAATTCCTCTTTATTTGACAAAAATATGCATTTACAAGATTCTTTAGTCTCCAACAGACATACAATGTTGGCCATCAGTTAATCTGAAAAAATCAAAAGGAACTATATTGCTAATGATAATTATCAATCAAAGAGAAGTTGTTAATTACCTTCAGAATAATGAAATTTTTTAACAATGTTCTGCAAACCTTGATGGTGTGATACAGTGTAGAAATAAAAATCAGCAATAAATTTTAAACTAGGAAACACTATTGGATTTATTCAGAAATTATGATACATATTTTATATGAGTAGAAAGATGGCTTACTTGTAATGAAAAAAAATTCACTATACACAAGTTGAATATCAATATTCCATATGTAAATATAAAAGGAAGTTATTTTTAAAAAATATACTGAAAAAGCAATTTTGACTTTCAGCAAATAAATATTATCATATAGTAGAAATTACAGATGAAGGAGATATTTGATAAACTGTATTATCCAATGACAACATTTGAAAGTGTGGCATAAAATAAACATTCTAAAAACAGAAATTTTTTTTACCATTAACACAAGAATTTAAAAATAAAAATATAATTCAAAATCAAAACTTAAAATCTAGAATATGTTTAGATGTGAAAGTAAATTATACACATCATAAAAACTAGTACATTACCTCTTTTTGGGATGTAAAAAATACATTCATAAAATTCATATACTGAGATGCACTGTTGCCAGAAGGAGACACAACCTGGAACACAGATATAAAAAATTAAAATATATATAAATATATATTAAATATTTCTTATAAATACAGACATGTGTTTGTGAATATATATATATATATATATATATATATATATATATATATATATATATATATATATATATATATATATATATATATTATATATATATATATATTATATATATATATATATATAAATATATATATATATATAGGCTAATAGCTCATGAGCCATTGGCTTGAATTTGTTTTCTATTTTTCAGAGATGTGGAGAACGTACCAACAGCAGCTGAATATTTCAATCCTAAGAAAGATCAGCACAACATAATCAACAAAAAATCATCTATTAACTTACTGAAAATAAGCATTTCACAAATCTCAAGTTAAAGATAAAAGTATAAGTCTTAGTAAAAGAGAAATGAAATAGTCACTGTTCAAACAGCCATTAACAAAAGCAAGAGGTGGCAAAAACATGCACAATGAACAATATACTATCAAATCAAGTGATGGGCCAATATGATGTCAAATGTAAGCAAACAATGCCAACAGTATGGCCGGACAAAAGTATGATTATCATGATGCAGTAAACAAAATTAGAATTCCTCTTAAAGTCCTATGTCCTACCATTCCTGAATCAGGTTTGAATATTGGTTATACTACTGAAGATACTGTCTAGGGAATAACATAAAAATAATTGAAGCCAATGTCCATAAACAGAGAGGCCATGCACCTAAAAACATTTTCAAACTATTCATACAGATGTTCTAAAAAATAACCTCATTTATTGACTTAAATTTTGTGATGTAACTGCAGGAACCATTAAGAAGATGCAGTAACATTGCGAGTCTTCTCTTTATAGTGATATATGGTGGGGAAAAAAAAGCAAGGTGTTCCATATGATGATCTTGAACAAATTAAATCCGTGTTTTACACACATACCTGATATTGAAGACAATACAAACAATAATACTGCACTGTAATACAACATTGCAGTCAGGCTACAATTTAAGTTTCATCAGAGTTAGAAGCTTACTGGTTGACATTTTTTCTTCCATTATAAGACAGTAAGCAATCTATTCATTATGCAACTAAATTAAATTAAATATGTGCATGAGAATTTTGCTGCAAAATTTATTTAAGGTATTATTACTAACACCTACGTTTACTTAAATGCATTGAAAAGAGATAATCAATAATACTATATCATCTTACCTGACATGTAAATTTTAAATATATAGCATTTCCCTTATGCATACATACACACATACATATATTCTTTAATATAAAGGGGGGGAAATTAGGCATTTTACTTCGTTATTAGTAATTTAAATAAGACCGACAAATAATTCAATAATTTCTTAAGTAGAGAAATACAGTCATGGATTCAAGTATAATTTTAACTAGTATTTTTATATAAATATTTAAAATAAGAAAATAAACTTTTATCAAAAATCTCATTAAATCATCATTTCAATATGGATTAATCAATTAATCCATATTGAAATTAATTTTTCAATTATTATAAAATTAATAATTATTTCAAAATTTAAATCTTTATAGGGAATGCAACTCTTTCAGATAAAGATAACAAGAAAATACTATTATAACAATATGTTATCCTACATAAATTTTAACTAACAAAAGAAAATAATCACATAATATTATAAACACTAAAACCTAAATTACATTATTTTTTTATTATTAAAATGAAATTTTGAATTAAATGAATATTTTGTAAAAATATCTTATTCTATCAAAATAGTCATTTAATATAAGTTTTGATAATCAAGACAATTTTGAGCATGTTTCAATGTTTTTAGGAAAATAGACAGCCAATTATTTAGGAATTTTAACAGATATTCATAGATCTCCCAATAAACAAGACTATAATTTTCATAAAACTATGTTAGAATATGCTAATTTTATAATACATGTAACGACTATAATATTAATTCTAATTAAGTAAATACTAATACTTAACTAATATTTCTTAGAAATATAATTCATTTGGGGGGAATCAAATTTTACTAGTATTATTCATAATAAAATCACAAAATATAGTAATTAAAATATAGTAAGCATAGCTAATCAATTTCATGTGAATTACTCAATTTTAAATAAATTTGTCAGTATATTTTAGGAAAAAAACACCATTATTCATGCTTCAATAAAAGACAATTCTTTATTCAAATGTTATCAGTTAAAACATTCACTAAAAAAGATATTTTAGTGACTCAAAAGAAATAATAATTACAAAAAATTAATAAATTTGAGAAATAGCATTGCAGAGCAATATTGCATGCATACTTTTATTTTCAATATGAAACTATGTGCAATTTTTAAAATAAATGAATAATTTGAATTTATTTTGCAGACTTTTAAAATAATTTTCCCAGATGTATCTGAGGTAACATTTCTGAATTTTGTTTCTATATATGAGTTCCTGAAGGTCAGAGTTTGCTCA
The DNA here is from genome assembly GCA_030067965.1 of Latrodectus elegans. Taxonomy (NCBI): domain Eukaryota; kingdom Metazoa; phylum Arthropoda; class Arachnida; order Araneae; family Theridiidae; genus Latrodectus; species Latrodectus elegans. Next base: position 96,878,387 of record CM057822.1, read on the forward strand.
TACTGCAAAGATTCATGAATTTGAATGTTCCATCTTTAGAATGTCAGTTTAAACAATTTGTATGTACATGAAAATATTTTAAATATACTTGGCATATAATTTAAATTACACCAATTTGATAATGTAATCTGATATCATTTTATTGAAAAATTATACTTTACTTTATATAACAGGAATAGTAATGTGTACTTTTAAAGAATGTTTTTAAGAATATAAATTTCTTAGTAGTAATAATTTATTAATGAAAATTAAAAACCTCAATAAACAATTTTTTAAACAATAAAACATTGGGAAATATTGAATGTTTAATCAGACAAATATTAATCTACATACGATAAAGTAGTATAAATTTAAAAATATTTAAGTGGCTACCTTTAAATTGCAATTTTTTAGTTTATATGATGTGTAATGAGCTTTACATAATGCAACCTATGTTTATTTCATTGTAAAAAGACAAAAAATAAATTTACCAAAATTCTAGCAGGAATTTTCTTAGAAATAATGTCTTGCTTTCTTGAACGATGTATATCTTTAATATAATTAAGGTAATATCATTAATCAAACATAATCAATTTTAGAATTATATAGTAATAATAGTATAAACAAAATTTATGTTATTAATTTTCAATGTATAAAAAGAAAACAGTGATCATTAACTTTAGAGAAAAATTATTTGCATTAACATAGTAATTAATGTTCTTTCATTTGATAAAAGACATCTTACAAATAATAAATGTCTTTTGCTAACAAGATAATGCTTCAAAATCGGCATTTCAATAATAAATTATGAAAATTCTAAAGCCAAAGTTGAATTAATGCTCAGTTTAAAAATACTTCTACTCCTTAACAAAAACCTTTAATACTGATCTCAATCCATATGTATCAAACTTTCAGCTATATATGAATTAATGATAATTTAAAAGACTTTCTAATTTTCAAACAGAAAATATGACAATGCAATGAGAAAATAATTTGCATGTTCATAACAATTTGATATTAACATATGGTATAATATTTTAATTTCTCTACTAAATAATATGTTAGTATGATATAGAAAAGCAAATTTTTTAAAAAAATTTACTGCAGAAATAATAATTTCCACACATTCCTCCTAACTTAACATTTTCAAGACAATGTGGTTTGCTTAAGTCAAAACCAAAAGAAGAATGGTCCAAAAAGATAGGATTATTGCATCATTAATTTCAATTTTTTAAAAAAAAATTAAATCTTAACATTATTATCTACACAATTTATTAATGAAGTACATTATTTATCTTGGTTTCTATTTTCTAAGTATCATTTACTTGAAAATCAACTTGAACATGCAAATGAAATAATATAAAAAGTTTCTTTTGTAAATATAATGAATAAAATGATCATAAACACTATGCTTAAATTGCTGATGTGTAAGTGAAATAAGCTTTAGTACACATGACAAAATACTTTCAATAAACATCATAATTCTTTAACTTTCATTTTTTATATTTCTGAATAAAATGGATACTTATTTTGTACAGAAAATTTTTAAATGCAGATATTTTAGTCTTTTATTGTTTTTTTAATAATAAATTGATACAATTAGTAAAATAATTGCTAATAAATTATTTATTTCAATACATAGCTTTTAGTACTCATATGATTACTGAATTAGAATTCTATACAATGAATTCTTATATTCAAATAGTTTTAATTTTTCATACAATTTCCTTAATATTTTTATGAATAAAATTATCTTATTCATATAAAGTAATCTCAAAATTTGTACAATTTTGCCATACATTTTTGTTTACTCATCAACTAAGTGTAATCATCTAATTAATGAAATATTTGATGTAAGTTTTAATAATGAAAGAAACTTATATTAAATAATTTTATAATCTTTGCAAAAAAAAAAAATTCATTGTATCAGTATTGTAGCTGTTGCTTGAGAGCATAATATCAAATATGCAATACATTTTACGTTAAAAATACTATAAATGATGCATAAAAATAATAAACAGGAAATCACAGCAAAATATGAGTATGTATTTTTAAAATTGCTTATTTTGCTTGATATAATTTCAGTTACAAATAATATAAATATATCAATTGATTATTAATTTATAGTAAAAACATTTATATGTTTTTTCTTCCAAAATATAAACATTTTACTCAGCAAATTTTTCAAAAAAACATTTTTTAGAAGTTTTTCTGGTCAAACTATGTCATATTTTTCAAACTTTGATGAAATTAAAACAGTACTTTTAGAACAAACACAATGTATATCAATGCTTATAAAAATTAAGGATATTAAATTTTTACAAAATTAATATCTGTCATTCTTATAAGCATTAATGATGGAATAAAAGACAGAAATAATACTAAAAAATTCTCTCTGAGAAAAATTGAGGCGGTAATTTTTAAAATCACAAAAATTTAACATCTTAATGTTAAAAAATTTTAAGAAATAATTATTTTACTATTTGTTTTGGTGGTAATTCCCTTTTCATAGCTATATTTGAATTTGGGAAAACAATTTTTTTTAATAAAAGCTTTGCATTTCTTTAAGTATATAAAAAAAATTAAGATATTCATAATTTTTTATTAAACTTTTATTGTACATATAGTTGCATATTATTATTATTTTACTAGAAAGTGTTCATTAATAAATACTTATACAATAAAAATCACATTAAATCATTATTTAGCTTATAATCAGACAAGTTTTCAAATTTATATAATATATTTGGAGCATTGTAAGATTTCAGTAAAAATTCCTCTGAATAATTAGCACTGGAAGCCATCAATTCGAACTAATATTTAAATTTTACTCAATTTCTTTTTTAAAAAATGTGTAAAAAATTGATTTTACACATAGTTTTTGAAGAGAAATTCTTTTATTTATATTAAAACTAATACAAAAACATATTCTAAAGGATCTTTTTTCAATACAGTTATAAATAATTTTATTCCTTTACAATTAAAAATTGATATAATTTATATATTATAAAAATACCATAATTTCTAGAAGATATATTGTTACTTTACTAGTTTAAAAGCTAATAATTATTAATATATTTAGTGGTTATTTTTAATTATGCAGTATTTATGTACAGTTAAAAAAAACATAAAATGAACAATAATTTTCAAACTGGGTAAAAAATGTATTAAAATTGATGGAAATATCATTGATAATAACAGTATTAAAAGACTGCTGAAAGAATATCTTTAGTTAAAAAGATTTACTAAGAAAATGAGTATACCAGGCAGATTTAAATTAAATATTATTTATATTTCTTTTCTGATAGTGAAGAATCAAATTTAGAAGGCTTCAAATGAGGGGCAGTTTACTATACTTATTTTTTAATGATAAAATTTTAAAAAATATATATATTATTCAATAATTCCCTATTGTTACTCTTTAAAATATAGTATGGATATTATTCAGATTTCTTTTAGTAAATGACTGCAAATACATTTGTAAACATGAAAAATTAATTTTAAATAACATTTTTTTTTAAAAATAACATTTTTTAAAAAAAAATTTCTTTATCTATTGATATCTATTATAAAAAGGATTATTAACTATACTATACTACTAAATAATAAAAATGAATAAACATTATAAATGTAATTGATTGAAAAAGTGATATTTTTTTAAAGTTATATTTGAAATATCAGTAAGTTAAAAATTTTTGTAAAAAATTACTCAAAAATCTAATCTTCTACCAAATAACCATATATTTTACTTAAATTATCCCTTTTTTTTAGTTGTAAAATACAAAAAAATTGCTTTAAATAGTTGCCCTAATTTCAAATTATCTTTTAATGAAATTGAATATAGGTAATTATTGATAAAATAACAGTTAAAGATTAAAATGTATCTAAATGCTATAAATAAGAAAGAAATGCAAAATATTTTATTATTTAATTGAAAAATATATTTGAAACTTAATTGCTTAAATTGAAATAAGCAATTAAAAATGTGCAGCAAAACTAAATAGTGAATGTCCCCTCCCCCAAAGACTAATCTTTTGAATTTAAATATTTTCAATCCTATGTTTGACTTAATATTTAATCTTTTTCTAGTAAAGTATCAAATTAATTGTTTTTTCTTATTTTTAAACTAGTTTTAAAGTTACGATTATTATTTGTTACATAAATTTATATAAATAATTGTGAAATATTTTTATCCAAACTTATTTTTAGAACAATAATTCCCAACTGATTTTTAAGTATTATTATTGGCCATGAAAATATTTAAAAGCATTATTAATTTAGAAGTATTTAATTTAATTAATTAAATCATTTCAAAAAAATTAGTTTTCCATTAATTCTTAAATATTATATTAGCTAGTATAAAAATATAGAAAAATGATATTATAATACATAAACAGTGCATAAAATATATTAACATACAAATATAACAAAACTCTAACTTAAATTGCTTTCATTTGTAAAGTTATTAATAAATATATTAAAAAATTTTCCAAACATAACAGAAATTATATTGGGTAATAAAAAAGGATACAGCATAAAGCCATAGTCATAGCACCCGCAATAAGTGATTCTGTGTAAATTTCATTTCCAATATCTAGTAAAATAAAAAATATCAATCTATAATGGATATTAAATAATAAAAAATATTCTAAAAAGTACAAGTCAGAATATTAATAATAGTGTGTTATTCACAGAGTTCTTTCAGAAATTTACAAATTTAAATGGTGGCTGCACATTATTAATTTACGAGAAATATTTTTTATGTATATTTTTGTTTTATAAAATAACTAAAGTGTACACATCCCAACAAAAATAAAAATTTCTGTGAAGAATTTTTAACAGTGTTTCAGTAAGTATATATAATATGACAAATTAAAAAATATTAAAGTATCAAATTGAATTGAAGATTTCCATGTTAAGCACAAGTCGAAATACACTTTAGAACAAATTATATTATTCTAATAAAATTAAATATATTAAATAAGGAGCTGGTGAACACAATTTTAATACTTCTGAGTCATTTAATTCTAAATAAACACTAATAAAACTAAAAATTTTAAGAAAAGAGTAGTTTTTAAAATTTTTAAATGTTGAGAATTTTAGACATTTGTAAAACATTATAACTACCAAATGGTAAAAATAGTGTTAAATGGAACAAAATTAATTTATTTTTCATCAAAAAAAGTTATGAATTTGTATTCTGAAACTTTTTATTAATTGTTTTCAAGTTGATATTTATGAGCTTAAAACAAAAAAAAAGCATTCTATTAAAATCAAAAGAACTGAATTTATTTTCTAAAGAGTTCTTTAAAATTAAGATTGCCTGTCATTGGATAATTTAAGTAACAAATATTTCTCATTTTTATGTAAAATTTAAGGTTACATAACAAACTGTGTAATATTTAAGATTACAAAATTTGTAAAGCTGTATGCCATCGAATAAAAATTAATACACATATAAAAATTCTATGATGCAATTTTGCTGCTCACTTTCTAATACAATATTTGATTTGGTTGCAATGCCTTTTAAATTAATAGGATTGAATAGGTCATAGTATAATAAGTTTGAAATAATATTTTAATAGCATGTGCCACTGACAAGTATTTAATGGATTACTTAAAATATATACAAATCCTCTTAAAAATTAACATTATTTCTGAAAATAAATAACAGAAAATGTAACTTACTTTGAAGTATAAGTTTTTTTACATTGATATTAACAGCATTTTTTACATTGGCAAATAATTCATACTGTCCATCAATTGGTTTTGTATCTTCAAATTGAGTTGACGTTGATGGATACAGAAATGCACTGAAAAAGAACAAATTATTTATTGTTTCTTGAATATAAAAAACTTAAAATATTTTTAATTGGCAAAATATTTCAATTTAGTTATTTTAATAGAACTGATTAATACTGAATTCTACCTAATCAAATTTAAAAAGTACATATAAGCTTAATAGTGCATTTTTAAGTTGTATTATGATGTATTTAGACAAAATAATTTTAGCTGAAAACTTAGCAATCTCTTTACAAATCTTTTAAGTCAGTTCAGCTGATGGTTGTATATCATTCAAAATAACATGACCATTACTTTAACTAAATCATTAGTTTGAAAATGCAAATACACAAAAAATCAATAGTGATAATATTTCTTGAAAACTTAATTTTATTTTATTTAAATATAAGGATGAACTCGGGCTGAACAAAGCTGAATCAGCCTTTAATCTTTTCATTGGGTCAATAAAAATTAGTATCAAACATATGCTTAAAAACACACAACTTACAGCTCTGGGTTATGAAAAAAAGAAAAAGGCACTGCAGGCCTTGGCTCCCACATAAGTTGTTGTGCTACTGAATTCAATTTTTAAGATAAGAATTTTCACAACCTATATCTTTTTATCTTCATTATGTTATAAAATTAACCTTACATTTAATGTAGTCATTAAGAATAACATCTTAGTAGATGTCATTAAAAATAACATCTTTTAAAATTAAATAAACTTCAACTGTCCATGCAACCTATAAAGCTTTTAGCAAACCTGTTATGACTGCAGTGCACCACTAATAACGGCCCCTCAAAGTCAAGTTGCCAGGCTGGAGCGAATCCAAAACCAAGCATTGCAGCTGGTTATGGGGGCAGTGAAGTCTACACCTATTCCTGCCTAGATTGCCAGCTCAGGTGAAATGACATCAAGAAATCTGCCTTGAAACTTTATCAGAAACTAGTAAGAATGCCACATAGTACTCAGTGGGCTACTTCTGGCTCCTCTCCATGCAAACTAGACTCAAGAGGGCTTCCTGCAGGGCGTGGAGCGAGAGATGTTACGATTAGACTTCCTGCTTCAAGCTGAGTCCTTGATGCCTCCTGTTAATCCAATAGAAGTCCAGCAAATTCCTTATTGCCTTGACCTACTATAACCTGTTTCAAAGGTACGGGACTGTACCGAGGCTTTAGTAGGCACAGGTATGAAGACAATTCGCTCATTTTTCTCAATAAATGAATGGATACATGTATATACAGATGGCTCGAAGTTAGATGCCTACAGGAACACAGGAACTGGCATTCATTCAGAATACTTTTCACATTACTCGTCTTTTGGTACCACACACTGCATTTGATGGAGAAGTTTCAGCAATATGAACGACTTTACTGAACCTTAATGTCCTACCATCTCTATTTGATCGGGCTGCGACCTTCTGCGACTCACAGACGGCAATCCTTGCAATTGCTAACTGCTATGAAGCTCCTGGTTCTGCTACTATTCAACAGTGCTGATCTCTTTTTTGGAGTCTCCAGGAAAGAGGCAAAATGGTAGTCCTACAATGGATACCTTCACACTGTGGCATCCCTGAAAATGAAGCAGCAGACAGCCTAGCAAAGAAGGGGTGCAAAGAAGGGTATCTTGCAGAATCCCTGAGAGGATGTTTGCTACAGATCAATCATCATAAATATTAACTTAGCTGTAAAGAAATCTTATACTTCCAATTTAGAAGAAGTAACAAAGAATAAAATTTGGAACTTGGCTATTCATAACCAGCCAGACTATCCTAGGAATAAACTGTTGCTGCTTTCTGCATGGCCATAATGCATGACCGTCTTAATGCACATCTCCACAAACTCAAGATTGTAAGTCAGCGGGAGTCAGGTGATGACTTTAGACCACCTCCCTCTGTTCTGCGTTGAAGGAAAACTCCATTTACTCCTGTTATTGGGAGGCGAGAGAGAGATGCTCTTCAGGCTTGCGCCCTGAACTTTGTATATACGTTCCAATCATTCTTTGTTCTCTCTGTATCCACAGTTGGCGACAGAACTGTATTCGTTTTCGCCAGCTGCTTTGGAAAAAAATTAAATAAAAACTAATAATTTTCTTTTAGCAATTTTAATTTAATCATAGGTTTGGTTTGGTTTGTTTGTCGCTCAACGGTAATTTTTTACGCACAAAGGCTAATTAGACCGGGATCTACGGAAGTGGATTCCGCACCAATAGAAACATCAATGCCCAAAGTGGGATTTGAACCCACAAACTGTTGAAATGAAGGCAAGAGCGCTAACTATTTGGCTGCCAGCTGGCTATTTTAATCTTAGATGAAAAGGTAAAAAATATTTTACTAATTGATAAAGACACAATATTATTATAAATTTTTGCAAACTAATAAAATTAGATCAAAAACATTAGAAAGTATCACATAATAAGTTTTTTTAACATAAATATACTTTGATTTGGGTACAATTAGAGTTTAAAATTACCTTTGCCTTGTATGACATCCAATAATGGCAAGTTTATTCAAAGGATTTAGCATGAGGTGAGAATTACAGAATGTAATAACAGCATCTAAGCAACGAGGCATAATACACTAAAGAGAAAAAATATAAATCAGTTTCCACTTTAATTTATCATTCATTTACATGTTAATCAAAATTTCATCATGCTAAACTGGATGCAAAAAAATTCTCAACTATAGTGAATTCTTCTATTAATTTCAAATCAATTTCTATCTAGATGATAAAGGATAGCAAAAGCTTAGAATAATATTTCGACAAGAAATTCAGATATAGTAAGCTAATTTTGTGATTACTGACATTAAAGTTCAACGAAATTGTTAATTCAAAAAGATATAAATTAACTGTTATATTAAGAATATAGTAACTGAATAAATCAACATATACAAAAAAATATTTATAAACAAACTTAAATGTGTATATTAACACTATGAATCAACTTTTAAAAGTTCGAGAAGATATTTTAGGGAGAGGTAAATAAATCTTAGAGTATAGACTAACAGCCAAGATATGTCTAATTTATTAAAAAAAAATTATAAATTTTAATTTTAAATGTATTATATTTTATGATTATATAACTATAAGCTGTCTATTACACATTTTCCTAACAAATTTACACATAATAAATAAATGCATGTGTTTTTCAATAAAAGAAAGAAAAGATTTATTAGACATTTAAACATTTTTCATGTGGTAAAAGTGAATTCTGAGATTCTTCCCCAAATAGTTTCTTGTCTGAAATAATTGCTATGAAATTATTACAAAATTTGTAGTTAATCATAAATATTTTTATTTGTAAAAATTGATCTCATAATAAAAACCCACAAAAGGACCTCATTTTTTCAATTATTCAATATTTAACCTTTTTTCATGTGTTTACACATGAGAAAAAATTAAATATTAAGAAAGGTACTAACAGAAATAAGCAAAAAACTAACTATATTATAAATTAATAAAATTAAAATAATCTATAATGTAATAGCAATAACATTGTCTAAGCAAATTAGAAAATATTTAAATAATTAGTGGTCTTACTTCACCATCTTTAATCATTTGAGGTGAAGGATTTAGATCAACAACCACGACAACTAAACTACCTTCTTCATAATTTTCTGTAAAAAAAAATAGCAATTTATTATAATGTAATAAATTTTAAAGTTAGTGTTACATAATAACTAAAGAAGCTGAGATAATAATAAAAAATTCAAGGGAAATTTCATTATCAATAAATAATATCCTTTAACTGTAAATAGAGGTATAATGATAGCTAATGTCATTTATAATAGAATGCCAATAAATATGTCTAAATGAGAAATAATATATTATAAAATACTTTACCACCCTGAAACTCCTAAAATATTCTATTATCTTAAATAATATATTCGAGAAATCCTTAATATCTTGGTTAAAATTTATCACTGATAAACTTTAACCATCAGTGATAAATTTTAACCAAGATAATAAGGTGGTGTAACGTAGCAGGCCTCCTTATGGTGCACCCTGGTTAACACTAAATCTGCTACAGCTTTCGCCAAATTCTCCAAATATGGCTGATTTGTGCAACCTCTCAATGTGGCATTGAGGAAAATGAGAGAGCTGATCTCCTTACCAAGAAGGCAACTTTAATTCTGCAGAAATCCCTAGTGAAACTGAGATTCCATTCATTTAAACTTGAAATTTCTAGAATCTCTAGGCACTTTTGCTGTGATACTGCCTTACACGTTTCGAATGGCAAGCCTTGGACTGTACTTTTCTCTGCTTCACACATTATTCCTGACTTACCTCAAATGACTGCAATTGCTACATTTAGAATGATGACTGGTCAGGACAGTCTCCATGCACATTTCTTTCGTTTTAACATTGTGGACTCCCCTGTGTATTCTCTTTGTACGTCTGGACATGTTATAGCTTCTTCACATTTGGAAGAGTGTTCTACATTATCTGTTTCTTCTTGTCGTGTTGCAAGATATTGGAGAGCCCGTTGTCTAATGGCTTAGCGGCCAAACGACAGGCATTTGTAAATAAATAAAATAAAAACTAACCAAAATTTGATAAAAACAATTTCAGGTCTGCAGTTAAACCATGATTTAATAACCATCTAACAATGCAACATATTTTTAAATGAATGTTTGCATACATTAAATATAGCTGCTTAACTTATTCGTTATATTTAAAATATCATCATACAACAGAAACTAAAATATATAAATAATGGTTTTATTTTAACAAATACATTTTGAGGGCATACAAAATAGCACAACATACTGTATAATGCAATATTTTTTATAAACAAACAAATAATTAGAATAGTGATAGAAATATTATAGCATAATTAATCGCTATTTATGTATTAAAAATAATTTCTCTCCATATTCTTCGCACTACATAGAATCACAATTGTTTACTTTATATCTACAGAGGAAGAGGGAGTACAAATAATGGCTTACTCTCAATACACATTTTGACATTAGGAATGCTTATGCACACACATTAAATTAAATTCACAGTTATGAATTTCATCTCAACAGATAGAAATGGAAAATAATTAATCTTTAAATCATTATTTTCCACTAAACCGATAAATAATCTTCAACTACCTAATCATCTAGTGAATACTAGAAAATCATCTATTGATACTAAAAAATTTAAAAATAACATTAATCAACCAAGCAATTATTAAGCCAAGTTGCTAATCCTAATTATATAATTGTGCTAAATTTTAAATACAAATTCAAGATTGAGGATAAAATACTAGCACTAGTTATTTAATCCTTGAAGGAAGAAGTTTTAATTTCTTACAGCTTATTTCTCAGTTACCTACAAACGGCTTTTGAAAAAAAGAATAGAAATTGAATTGTTCAGAAAACTGTTAATTATTTAACAGTTTTTTGAACAGGTTAATTTTTCTGATAGTAGCCAGTAATTGTAAACATTGTAACTCATACAATTAACAGTAATTAACACATAAATTTATACTTGTTTGGTTGACATCTCTCTCAATTTTAATTTGAGAATAGAAAACTAGTATTTAATACTATTTGGTAAAGAAAATAGAAAAGGGAAATACTTCTTCTCTGTAGCAAATTCTAACTTGATAGAAAAATCAGAAAATTTTGATGAGTCATTTGCAGGTCACAAACAACCTTTTAAGCCATACATTAAGTCTGAAGCATATTGTTTGGGCACTTCTAACCTCAATTGTAATTTAACAGTTATTAAAACTACTCACTTATAATCTTTTCTTTTACAAGGAGTGTTGCTTTATTCAATTTATTTTATATTAAATCATATAAGAATCAATACTAGAAGGTATGGCTATTTCAGAAAAAAGCACATGATATTCTGTAAACTGAATTAGGCACATAATAAATATGGTATTTATATATCACCCCATCCATTTTTTTGCCATGAAAATACATCAAATTCTAATATTTTTTCCAAATGTGAAAGAAAAGCAGAATAGTTTACTTATATCTTCATTGTAAAAAAGATAAAAACTATTTGTTTTATAGGGTGCCAAATTGTATCATCAAATGAATTGAATTTTCTTACAGTTATGGTCAATAGGATAATACATAAGTACCATACTGTGGTTGTTGTTGTTACTAATCCTTCATAATCTAACAATAGCTAGATTTGGTCCATGAATTCTAGCAAAGTCAATCACCAGAAGTGGAGATAATATTAGGTCCTCTAAACTTAGGCTCAAGCTGTCTAGAACATGATCTGTGGAGTCTGATTTTAGATGACACTTGTTTACAGTTGGAAAAGCTTTGCAGATGGAGATCAAATTCAATCTTTTAAGATGCCCACTATTTAGTCTTGAAATTGCTGTGATATCTATAAGTACCATCTACACATTTAACTTTCTAGTTGAATATATTATTTAATTATTGAATCCTCTTCAGCAAAAAAATAAATATTAAAGTGAATGGTCACAAAGAGTAATAAATAAACACCAACAATAAAAAGCAAAACTTGCCAATTGTACAATCATTTGTAAGAAAAAGGAATTTAAAAAAATGTCATTTTGTTACATAAACATGGATTTTTTTTTTTTTTTTGCAGGCGATTCAAAGGCTATTGTTTTACAGCCTCTAGAAAAAGGGTAAATTTGTTGCAGCAAACAGTACCTTTTTTTTTAACTAAATTCCCATCTTATCCCTAAAAATGTTCATGAGATTCACACTGGTAAAATGAAAAAATAACATTTACAGTTGTTCCATCATATTTGTTATTTTTTACATAAATCCGACAAGTCACTTTTACATCCCAATGGGTGGCTTATACTATATTGTGGCCCTCAATTTCTTGCTAGTTTGGACCATATTGATTTATTTCTGGTTGGTCTAACGTGTTTTCAGTACCATCTTGTTCCTTCATATATGCAATAGAACAAGCTAGGCGAAAAAAAAACGTCTCTAGTTTTCGCCAAGAGACACCTTTAAATATATTCATCCCCTACTCAATTTAGTGTAGCATTCTATTAAATAGCATTGATTTCAAAACATTACTATACTTATATCAATTATTTTGATGCATTTCACTAATAATTTAATGTAATTACATATATATTTAATGAAATTAAGATTAATAGCTTAAAACAAGGTTCCGATTTTGCTTTTTTAAAGATAGCAGTAAGATTTCAGAAAGTGACAATTATCCATTACAATTAAAAAGTTTCCGAAATCATGTTTTTCCATATTTTATGGAAAGTTGTCAATAAGACTACGAAGTTCACTTTAGTTAAAATTGTTTTGTAATTGTTTTATGACAGCTCACTACTTACCTGTTTCTGAAAGAGAATCAGCCATTGTAATCCCAGGAAAGAGAAAAAGTTCTATAGTTTTTCGATTTTATTCAAAAGAAAAGATACTCAAAATAAATCCATTAAAACAATTGTAAAAATTTTGAAATTTTTGAAATTAGGAATAAATAAACATTTCAAAATGAAACAAAACAATTATTGATGTAAAAATTGACAACTTTTAACTCAAATCAAAACAAACATTAAATAACAAACAACCGCTATTTTTTTTTCAAGAGCCAATTTCTACTTAACAGATGCATATAAATACTGCCAACCACCTCGTAATTTTGAACCATTGTCAATGAATGAGATCAACATGTCAGCTGGCACTTTTTACAAATTTAGTCAAGTAAAAAATAACTTATGGGGAATCGACAATGACTTTTATAGCGATAAAATCTTAATTGTTTCAATAACCAAGTGAAAAAACTTCCTTTAGAAGAATTATTTTCGTAAAATATTTTTTAAATATATTCAACGCATTTAAATGTAAAAGCCATTCATCGTATTTTAAGAGCTGTTTGAAATCAACACTGATGTGCAGAATTTAAGCAACAATGTAAATTTTAAGAAGAAATTCATGAAATTGAAGACAAAGAGTTCCTGAGGTCAACACAATGAATCTGCTCTTCACCTAAAAGGTTTCGTGCATGGAAATATCAGAAACAAAGCATCACAGGCAACGTGAGCGTATGCAAAATGCGTGTGCTTGCCACGCACAATTCAAGACTACTATTAAAAAAATATAAAAAAAAGAGTGAGATGTAATTCGACATTCACTGCAAGGGAATCCTTTCATGAAATTTGTCATGAAGAAATCATCTGGAGTACTTCACACGTGGAAAAATTATCGGAAGGCTAGAGGAGATGGCACATATAATGTGATCAGAGTAGTTGAACAATTCGAAATCAATAATTTGATGTTTTGCAAACTTGGATAGCCTTCTAAAGTATTTGTAGAAAACTATAAAGATATATTGATAGAATACCATATGATAGAAAACTATAAAAATAACCTCAGTGCATGACTTATCTGTCTCTTTGCAGCTGCAAAGATTCCAGAACCATTAGCGAATATTCCATTATTAGTGTCCAAATGTCTTCACATGGTCGTGTATTCGTTAGCTGTTCTGCTTCCTTTGATAGTTGGACCGCAGGTAGGGTAGAACAAAAAAAGTACAATAATTGATATACCCATCAACTGAGACATGACTTCTTTACGGATGAAAGTCGTTTCCGAGCCATAAGTGATTCTCGAGACACAGTTTCATCTCAGTAACATATCATGTATAGAGGTTGTAATGGTTGTCTTGGTAGTTAGTTTAGGTAAACATTATGTTGAATGAAAAATTGGTCTCCACGTTTTCAATAAAAGCTCTAGAAATGGAACTCGCTGTTGTAAGGAGGTGTCATTAAAGTAAATTTCCTTTTTTGCTTTAAGGAAATGCTCTGCGGTAGGATTACAGTGTCCAAGGAAAATCCAAAAATTAGAAGAGATACTGATTTGGAATGAACATTTTTACCTAAAGAACTATTGGACAACCTGTTTTAAGTATTATAGAAAGACGATACGAAGTAACCAAAACAGTAAGCGGAGGGCATAATATATACTGAGGAACATCTGTTTGTTGTTCAATCGCTAATATAAATTTAATGTTAAGTTAATTATTTTAGTATAATATATTTAGTATAGTTATAAATTGCGAGAATGTGTCTTTGTTTGTGTTATAATATATTTAGTATAGTTATAAATTGCAAGAATGTGTCTTTGTTAACAAAGTACAGAGAATAACATTCAATAGAAATCAGTTGTGCTTTGAAATAGCAATCTCACATTTTCTGAAGTTTCATACCTTGCCTACTGAGATAATTTAATTTTTCGAATATACGATGAAATGAAATTATATTTTGCGTTCACGGTATAAAATTTTATAAAAATATCATTTTGTAACAGAATGTGTCCTTCGTCATTTTTTTCTTTTATTTTTCAAACTTATAATATTTAATAACAATGTCAAAGATTTCTAGGCTACATAAAATCTCAGGCAAGCACAGAAGCAGAAACTGCCGAAACAAACGGAAGTAAACAAAAAAAAAAAACGGAAGAGTAGAAATGTAAACAATATCCGCTCTGATCTATTGCTCATGCGTGAGATCTTTCCTCCAGCGTTTCAGTATTTGGTAATTTTCTACTTGTTGCTCGTGTGTACCACCGGTATTGAGAAAAATGATGAGTGCGCGTTGAAAACATGCTCCCTCAGTGTGTGGCCTGCCTAATGTCTGGCCAGAGCACCACGAAAATGAAAGTACGTTTTTGCTCTAAGACTCCTCCAATAGATGGCGCAACTAGAACTAATCCCTCAATTTTGACTTTGATCTGGAGAAGAAAATTTTTTTCTCCAGATCATTACACTTATGGTAACTGTTCAAAGACAGACCACAGGACTTTCGATTCCAGATGGGACGCAAGATTCTTAGATAGGATAAGCTATGCCGAAAACAAAATGTTTGATAGTTAAGTGATTGAGTAAATCATTGGATAAAAACTAGTTCAGATGAAAGACAGAAAGATAAAACTGATATATAAAAAAAAAACTAGAAACATAATAATGTTTCTAAGAACCACGGCAGTTTTAAGAAATGAATTTCATTCAGAGCATGTTTTATTTGGCCGTATTTTGTGTTTGTCTTTTCTACATTTTGAAACGGCATGATATAGAGGAGGAATCCATTTCCATATCTGCTTTAGAAGATATATAAATTATTTTTTTAACACTTTTTTTTGAGATTTCAGTTTTGTAATTTTATATGATCAATCTGAGATTTATTGGTAATTGAAGATTTCTTTGTGTTATTAGAAAGTAAAGTGGATTTAGATGATGAAGTTGAATTGGAATAAATTTTGGTAAATTACTCTTCCTTGTTGCATCTGTTCGTAAAGTAGAATAATAGGAAATGGTGTTCTACTTTCCTTATTTGCCTTTTGCTTCTAGAAAGTAATATTTTGTTTTTATCCTTGGTTTTGCAATAACCCCTTTCTCCAAGATCCCTATAAAACAAGATTTGGAAAATGCAGCATGTGCACCAGAGCAGTTACAACTCTTGAAAATTTCTGAGGTACAAGACTTTCATGAGCACATTGTGTACATTTTAAACACATGCTTGTTGAGAGTGAGCACGTCTCTATCACTTAAAGAAATTAAAAATATATACTCGAAGTTTCCTGTTTATAAAACCAGCTTTTATGATTTTGGTAATGCTGGTGTCTGAAAAGTTAAGACATGTTGAGTGGGGGTAATTCACCGCCACATAGAATGTTTATACGACGTACAACACAAATTCCTTGATCACGTAGTTCTTCAAAAAATTCTGCTTCTGTAAAATACATGAAATCGGTGTTAAAAAAGATACCACGAGACTCATTTAAAGTTTTATGACATGATGTTTTGATTGTATATGAACTCATTTTTTTTTAAATCTCCGACCCTGGATGCTTGGTGCTCGTTCCAGCTTCGATGCTTACAGGATTAGTCGACACCCATACGCTGGGAGTTACCTCCGAAGGCAGTGACCACCCTTAACACTAAACTTAAGGATGTGACCCCTTCACTTGATCCCTAGTAGACTAGCCACGACTGCAGCTAAGTACCAGTCAACTACGCTGAGGACCACAGTGTACCACCCGTCCAAAGGGTTGCCACGCACGGCCAACATGTAAGGATCTTTACTGTCCATGAGAAGCAAGATGCAAACAGAGTGGCTACAACTACTAGTGTTATAAATGAGGGAAAAAACAGGGATTATTCCTTTGGGAATTTTGAAAGACCTTGAGAATTTTGAAATTTTTTAGTCATTCAGAATTTTTTTTTGAAGTATATTTTTAATCGTACATTTTTTGAAATAAATAAAAACCCACTTATTTTATGATTTCTTCCACTAATTTCATTAATAAAAAGTTTTCCAGGAAAAGAAAACAATCTTGTATTAATGACCAATTTTAAAAAAAAAAATTCAAAAATTAATTTTGAGGAAATATTTTTTTTTCTTTCTCTACACACGAATTTATAGAGACAGAAGCATGAAAACACAATATTTATTCTGACTGTCATGAGAAATATATTTTTTATCAAATATTAATTTCTTATTTTTATTTTAGCAAATATTTTTGTTTTTCTCAGTAGGAAGCGTTACTAGACACAACAGATATTTTCTTGCACATTTATTTAGTTTATTTTTACCTCTCTTCGTTTATATAAGGCAAAACATTCCTTTAAACGAAAGATGATTGGTTGAATTTGTTCTCACAAAATTCCCGTGGTTCAAAGCTCCTGGACTTATTCACTACTTATGGAGAGCTCCCTTGCTTCCCGTCAAGGGATAGAAAAGGTAAAAGAAAAACAATATAGATCATTGGGTATCTCATGATTGGAACATCCGTACTCATCTGAAGGTGAGCCCAATGAGGGGTTAGAAACATTGAAACCAGCCCTTGCGGAAGGAAGGCCGATGCTCTTACTAGGCTACCACTGCCCTTTTCAGGTTAATTGTCATAGCTAAACATTTCATAGTAATACTCAGATCATGTGATGAAGATGATAAATCTCGTTCCGATGACACTTAAATTACAGATACAATTAGCGTTGAACTGTCTCTTATACTGTATTATTTTTACATATTGATTTAGACAAGAAAATTTTAAATTAATTGAAAATGTTGCGTGTGAAGAATTTTTTAATTGAAATTTTAGCTTTATAAATTTTTAAAATATAGAAAATTGACATCCTTGCGTATAAGGCATCACTAGTTACAAAATTTAAGACCCATTACATCTATCGAAATCGTTTGTTAGATTTGTCATAGACATATTAGAAGTTCCTAATATACAGACTCTTTTCTTGGATCTTTACTTACAGTTATAAAATTCATGCAATTTTTTTTTATTATTTTATTTATTATTTTTTTTATTTTGCAGAAATTAAAAGATTTTATTTTTACATTTCATTTTCTGAAGTAAATTTTTTCCTAGGCATTAATATAATATCTCAGTACTCGGGTTGTGGTCACCCTGTATTACATAGTCTATAAACGATATAAAAGTATGTGAATCTATTACCTTTACATATATTTCAAGTTAAAACATAATCTTACTCGATGCAAGTGGGAAATAAATATATCAAAGTTTTTGTCACAATCTGACTTAGAAAGTAGCTGATCACCAATATATCTAATAAAAACGTTTTTGCTTTAATGACTAATACAAAATCATTTTGCAATGAATGAAAATTCACTTTATATTTTGTATCTTAAGTACGTAAATTTATGTCTTTAATAAACATTTGCCATTTTTCTACTGCTCCTCATGTCCATAAAAGTAGTATTTATTTCTCCTCTGGATGTGAACAGACGATTGTTTTCTTTTACATTTTAAATTTAATCATATTCTCATAATAATTAATTTTGATACAATAATTTCCATGATTTAATAATAAAATTAATTTTATCTTTGGCTTATTGGTAGTGAACTGTTGAAATTAGTCCATGTTGTTGAAGTCAGTTTTCAGCATAGGTCAATGTACAGTTTGTGTATTAATAATAGTTTTTATATTTAAGTGAATAACCAAGAGTTTTAGGTATGTATTATAATATGTTTATATTTACAAATAAATTCTTCTCTTGAATAGAAAGTAAAAAAGGTGCTTTTCTATTATACCCCTGTTTATAAACCTGAAGAAATAGCTTTGGTTCAACAGTTAATGGGTTTGAATCCCAGATTGGGCTTGGATAGTGGTTCGGAATCTACTTTAAACTGTATGTCCTGGTTTAATTAGTTTCACGTGCAAAATATGTAAATAAAATGTTTGTATTATTTTTGGTATTTTCTAAAAATGTAAATCTTTTTTAAACCCAACACGATGAAAATGGAATATTTAGGACTAATTTATGATTTTGTTCTTTCCCACTATTGGTATTGATAGGGTTGAATAGAAAAATACGTTATATAATATATATATATATATATATATATATATATATATATATATATATATATATATATATATATATATATATATATATATATATATATATATATATATATATATATATATATATATATATATATATATATATATATATATATATATATATATATATATATACGAGGGTTACTCTGAAATTTTTGAGATACGCGCAGAGGAGAATTTACAAAATAAAAATAACGGTTTAATTTTAAAATACAAAGTATTTTAACACAGAAGACGATTTTTTACTGCTTTACTTCAACTTGCTTAGTGTAGAATAAATTTTAAACATAAAAGAAAATGGAGTTAACGCGAGAACATTTTCACGCTATGATTTTCTAGGATTTGAAAGCAGGATTAAATCAAGAAGAATGCGTTCAAAGGGTTGCAATTAGCATTTAGTGATGAATCTCCAGCTCGTGCAATTGTATTCAGATGGTTTAGAAAATTTAGAAGAGGTCGCAAGTTTCTTCAGGATGAAGAACACACACGAAGGCCGCCGTCGGCAGTAATCCCGGATAATGTGTCTGCTATACGAAAAATGTTAATGGATGATAATCGCTGTACCTATCAAATAATACAGAAGGAACTAAAATCATTCATGAAGAATTACATTAGTTTCCCGTTGGGTTCCCCATAATCCAACTGAGCACCAAAAAGAGGAGCGAGTCAGAATCAGTAAAGAAACTCTTAAATTGCTAAATGATGGTGGCCACCACATCATTTCTAAAATTGTAACATGTGATGAAACGTACATACCGTTTTTTGATGTTCTAACATGTCAAGAAAACAAAGTATGTGTCTTTGAAGATGATCCCAGTTCGACCATGGTAAAAAAAAACCACTCGCATTGAAAAAAGTGATGTATGCCGTTTTCTTCAGAAGTACGGGATTGGTCAAAGCCATCAAGTTGGAAGGACAGAAGACGAACAGTAAACTGTATACAACTAAATGTCTTCCAGAAATTCTACAAGAACTGAAGGTTAGGGGACTAATGCTTCACAATGACAATGCATCTTTACATACAGCCGAATTAACAGTTGAGTTTCTTAAACAAAAACAAATTAAAGGTATCGAACACCCACCGTATTCACTTGATCTAACTATGTGTGACTTTTGGTTATTCTTTAATCTAAAAAAGAACTTACGTGGACGTCGTTTTCATTCAGAAGAAGAGATTAATGTGGCTATAAATGCATTTTTTTCATCTATTCCAAGAAATGAATGGCTTGAGGCATTTAATCTGTGGAAAATTCTTTTACAAAAGTGCATTGACGCTGGAGGAGACTACTTTCAACACACTTAAAATTTTGTGTAAGTATAACTTTAAAAACTTAGTTGTATCTCAAAAATTTCAGAGTGACCCTCTTATAACCAAATTTTTATTTTATTTTGATGAAAATGTGCTTTGGGTTCCCTGCTTGGCGCATTTTCAAAAAGTCGCCAACTGGCGCTTTTTTGCGTGTTGTCTCGCGGAGTTGAATGCTTCGAGAGACACTATTCAAGAACGGCGTTTCTATGGCAACGAAACCGAAATCCGTGTTTTTAACGAATTTCATCAATGGTATGGAAAGAAAACAAAAACAATGTTTTTTTTTTACGAATTGTTTAACAAAAAATACACATATAATTGTATAACAAAAAAGACAGGATTGCCACAAGGAGTGCATTTACGATGAAATAGTTAGGGTTACCACGCTTTCCGTGTCTATCGCCCATTTATCGAGAAAGAGGTACCTAAACCCCAGATTAACCTTTTAATTATTACTTTTTTGTAAAATCTGTTTTTATAGTTCAATTTTAATAATAATTATTGTGAAGATCAAACACTTAGCGGACGGGAGCCCTCGAGTTCGTTAAGTGGTAAGACACTTGAGAAATAGGGCAAGCTTGTCGAAAAGAGAGAGACAGTACGGGTATGCCACGACGAGTGGTAGCGGAAGTACCGCTTCCAGGCGATGAAAATTTCGAATGTAAAATTAATCAACTAAATTTATGTCTTTGTCTATAAATTAGTGTTATGTGTTAATGTAAATAAATATGTCTTAAAAATCGGATCGTTTGTTATCAATGAGCGATCTTGGAAACAACAGGGGAAACCAATCACATTGGCGCAGTCGACAGGATGTATTCCGGATTAATACAAAATGATGAGATCCTAATGATGGAAAAATACCTACAAAATCGTGAGTCTGTATATTTTGATTGCTTCTCCTTCCATTAAGAGCCAATATATGTTTTAATTATGTATGATTTAAGGGAAATTTTGTTTTAGAATTTTCGTAAATTTCTTTGTAGGGTTTTGTTTAAGAAGTAAATGTAATAAATGAAAAAAAATGTTTAAATATTCAAAATATCAAGATAAAAACAAATATGTATAATGTTTAATTTAATTGAGAAAATGTTTAAAAGTTCGATATTGGTTCGAAATAATATTGGTTATTGACATTTGTTCATTAATATTCAGAAAAGTTTTCTCTAACTGGTGATATTACTAAAAAAAAAATATATATGTATATATATATAATTTTGATTTATTAGAAAAAATATTTTGGAATAATCTGTTTATTAAAACAAATTTATGTCGAATAATAATGTTGTTGCTAATTGTCAATTTCTTGAGTTATGTGCATTAATTTAAAAGATACTGTATTATTGAATAGTAAATTGTTGAAACGTATGTTTGGTGTAATGTGTTAATGTGATATAGTAGGATATAAATGTTTTTGCTTTGAATTTTCATTATCATTTTGTTGTTCATTATGTAAATGATAAAAGTTTATGGAATAAGAAACTATTTCAAGAAAGTTTAAATGCTTTTTACTGAGTATTGTTTTGCATTATTAAAAATTGCATTTTCACAGAATTATTCAATGTTATTAGGTATATTTATTATTTACTATGATTGTATTTAGTATTTATGTAAAGTAACTAAGTTTAGATTTTAAATTTTGTATCAAAATCAAGATTGGGAAGCATTTATGAGAGGAAATTTTGAATTATTTTATATTTTGAGAGTAATTGTGCTTGCAATGAATAATAGTTTTTGGTTGTTTCGGTAACTCTGATTCATATTATTTTAAGGTAAAATTATATATATTAATAATGATAAAGATATAAATGCATGTTACTAAAAATTATTTTAGCATTTTATTGATTTAAGTGGTTATATGTTCAATGATCTTCTGTGATAAAGATTTATTTAAATTGAAATACCTAAACTGGGAGTATGATTCGTATATGTATATTTTTTTGGCTTGTTTTGAATTGTTTTCATTCATTAATGGGTATTATGTAATTGAAGTTTTATACATATTATAGTATATTATCGTGTGTATTAAGTATATTACAGTGTGTTGAAATGAAAATTGAAATTATAAAATTTAAAATTTATTATTAGAATAAATTTCTTAAATTTTTTTTTGGTACATTAAGTAAACGAAAGTGTTTTATAGATTAAACAAATGAAAGGTGATTTGTGTGATTTAAATGTTTTGCTTTGAATAGTTGATACTTAAGTTTGGTAATTTGCGATAACATTAGTTGTTAAAATGGCCTTTGCATTCTTGGGTAAAGCTCGAAAGGAGGATCTGTTAATATTGGCTAGTGAGTTAGGAGAACAGATTCCTCCGGACGCGAAAGTAATAGATTTAAAATTTGATTACACAATCTAAACATTTTGAAGAATCATTTGTTCGAGAATTAATAAATACAATAATTTCCGATCGGATAGAAAGAGAAAAAGCCAAAAGCAGAACAAAGAGAACGTAGCATGAAATTAAAATGCGTGAATTAGAAATAAAAAGAAAGGGAATATGAGGGCAACTCATTAAGCACGGTAGAATATGGGCGAGATAAATTAGGAAACACATTTCTAGGTTATTTAAATATAATGAAAGGGGTAATTTTAGATCCCCAGAACAAGCAGAAGAATGGCCTTTCTTTTTCCATCATGCAGAAAGGATGTTCAAGCTTTATGAAGTACCCGAACAGTACGAAGGGAAAATTATTTTACAGTGTTTAAAGGGTCGTGCTAAAGGTATTAATGCTATGTTGTCGGAAGAAGATTTAGATCAGTATGACAAAATCAAAAATTTCATTTTAAGGAATATAGAATAACTCCGTTACAACACAAAAAGAATTTTGATTCTTGTTATAAATTACACAATGAAAGTTATGCTCAGTATGCGTCCCGAGTGGAAGCTGCATTAGAACTGTATTTAAAATCAAGAGATGTAGAAAACATTTGTTAAACTTAAAGAGCTTATTGTAGCTGACAAAATAAAAGAGAGTTTGCCTACTCATGTAAGATCTCAAATATTCTCTGAAAGAGACTGAAAATTGGCTTCCAGTCCCTGAATTGGTAAGGGAAATTGATAATTTCTAGTTTCGATGCCAAAAGTTTTGCAACATTCCCACAATTATACTAAATTTATTCCCGGCCCACATGGAACAAAACAGAACGAAACTGTAGGAAACATTTTCCAGGTGAACTTAGAAATAAAAACTTTGTGGAAAAGAAAGAATATTATAATTATCAAAAGAACCCAAATCCACGACCACAGAATCGTTTAGGAAATAATACCTGCAAGTTGCGCTCCAGATAGAAAGGTATTGAAGTGTTACAAATGTCAGGAAGAGGGACATTTGAAGAAATTCTGCCCGCAAATGAATACGGTAACTCAAGTTTCTAATATAAGTGAAACTGAGGTAAGCAAAAAGGGTTAAATGAACTTTGCATTAAAATGGGTAATGCAAGTTTCTGATTGGGAAATTCAATCAGTGAGAAAGATGGTGAGCTTTTGCGAGTTGATTTAAATATAGGAGATAATAAGTTTCAAGGAATCATTGATAGTGGTGCGGAAATTACAGTACTGCGGAAGTCAGTGGTGTACCAGAAGAAATGTTGCAGTCAAGTGGGAAAAATTTACTTGAGGCCTGCAATTGGATCTCCGGTTGAAGGAAAGCTTGTTTCTGTTCCACTAAGTCTTTGGTCAGCAGATGATGATATCAGGCCGTATATCATGGTGCATGCTGCGGTTGTGGAAGGATTGCATGAGCAAGCTTTGATCACTCCTAGAGTTTTTAGTTTGTTGGAAGAACAAAGAAGAAAATATCTTGGAGAGGAAATAAAAATATCCACGGAAAGGAATACTTTCAGTACTTTCAATGTGGAGGGAAGGAAAATAGAAGCTCACCAGGCAATAGAAGCAAATCAAGGAACATTTGATTTAGAAAATTCTGAAGTAGAGGTTTGAACTACTCCAGTGGAAAGTAATTTGGCAAATAAAGAAATAACCGCTATTAAGGATGAAGAAAATAGTACTCCAATTTCGCAAGCAAAGATATTTAGAAAAGAACAGTTGTCCTGTGCTACATTAAATCGGTGTTTGAAGATGCCAGACAGCGAAAGAAAAAATACAGGATGGATTCAGATTTATTGTAACACACAGGCAATGTGGCATGACATAAGTATTAACAGCTAGTAGTTCCTGAGTGCAGGAGAAAGAAATTTTAAAATTGGCTCACGAAATACCAACAGGAGGACATCTTGCTTCTAGGAAAACAAAGGAAAAGAGTTACAATGTCTTTTGGTGGGAAGGTCTGCCAAGGGATGTAAAACGCTGGTGTGAATCTTGCCACGATTGTCAATTGCGGAGGAAAACCAAACTGAAAGACAGAGGACCTATAGAAGCTGTTGGTAGACCAGAACTTCCCTTCCAAGTAGTCAATGCTGACATTTTAGGTCCTATTGAACCTAAATCTTCAAGGGGACATCAGTATGTGTTGTGTGTTATGGATCAGCACAGTCGGTGGCCAGAGGCAATTCGATTAAAACTTTGACGGCAAAAGCGACATGCGATGCCTTTATGGAAATTTTTATGAGGACTGGCATTCCTCGAATCATTGCTATGGACAATGGAACAAATTTTGCTGCAAAGTTAACGCAAGAATTTCTTAAAAGATTAGGACTGTACCAAAATTCTCTACACCAGGTTACCCACAGAGTAACGGATTAATAGAAAGATGGATTGGCACAATGAAATCAATGTTGCATCATGCCATAAGGTCGCAAGGTAGAGGATGGGACAAACAGTTGCCTTTTCTCTTGTGGGCATATCGTGAAGTGCCAAACGCTACTACTGGGTCTCACCTCTACCTACTCGTTCATGGACGCCCCCAGTTGGACCTTTAGCTATTTTAAAATCTACATGGGAAGATGAAGTTGTTTTACCTCCAAGGTATTGGTGAATCAATCACTGATTATCTTCAGAAGGTTAGAAATAGGTTACAGGAAGCTGTGAATACGCCGATGAACATACTAAAAATCAACAGGAGAAATATGTACATTATCATAATTTAAGATCCAAAGAAAAAGAATTATCTATTGGAGATGAAGTTATTGTGCTGATTCCAGACTCTACAAACAAACTTTGTTCTAGGTGGAAAGGTCCAGGGAAATTGTAGAGCAAAAATCACCACATTCTTATGCAGTTAAGCTACCGGATGGAAGCATCCGTCATTTGCATCAAAATAAGCTAAGGAAATATATCCAACCGATGAATATGGTGGGCATAATATATGAAGCTGATGAAGATTTTGGAGAAGTTCAACCTGTACCTTTAGGAGGCCTTGGAGAAATAAAGGACAGTTGGAAACAGCTAGAAGAAAAGACCGAATTTTCAAATCTATCTCCGAAGCAAAAAGACTCAGCTTTTAACAATTCTTATGACTACAAAGTCGTATTCAATGGTGAATTGAAACGAGCTAAGGTACCACCTCATAAAATAACATTAAAACCTGGAATCGAAAGGAAACAGCCTCACATATACCGCATACCAGAATCACTAAAACCTCAGGTGGAAAATCAAATAAAAGAACTATTAAACAAGGATTTGATAGAACCATCTTCCGCAGAGATTGTTTATCCTCTTGTATGTGTCGCAAAGAAAGATGGAACGATTCGACTATGTGTCGATTATCGGGGACTGAATTCTGAGTCTAAAATAGCTCCATTTCAATGCAAAATTCAGAAGAATTACGATTCAAAGCTGGTGCGGCAAATTATCTATCAACTCTAGATATCCTTAAAGGTTATTGGGAAATTCCATTGGATCAAGATAGTCGAGAACTAACAAGTTTCACGTTTCACCTAAAGGACAATATCAGTGGAAAGTAATGCCATTTGGACTTGCAGGTGCTCCAGCTACTTTTCAGCAAATTATGAATCAGATTCTAAGGCCTCATAATGATTTTG
Organism: Latrodectus elegans; assembly: GCA_030067965.1. Lineage (NCBI taxonomy): Eukaryota > Metazoa > Arthropoda > Arachnida > Araneae > Theridiidae > Latrodectus > Latrodectus elegans. Next base: position 96,904,740 of record CM057822.1, read on the forward strand.
TTGAAAGTTTCCTGGATGATATCATAGTTTATTCATCTAGTTGGGAAGAACATTTGAACCATCTAAGAACAGTTTTGGAAACATTAAAACAGTGTAATTTTACCGCAAATTTAGAGAAATGTACTCTTTGCTCGATCAAAGGTAAAATACTTAGGTCATGTAGTTGGATCAGGAGAGCATGGGCCCGATCCGGATAAAATTACAGCTATCAAAACTTAAAATCGCCAAGAACGAAGAAAGCCTTAAGATCGATTTTAGGACTGTTTAACTATTATAGGAATATGTACCTCATTATGCGAATATTGCTAAGCCATTAACAGACCTGACCAGAAAATCTATCCCAAATGATATTCCTTGGTCTGAAGAGACAGAAAAGGCCTTCATCTCATTGAAAGATAGTTTTGTGTACTGTCACTTCATTGTCAACCCCTGATTTAAATAAACAATTTGAACTGCACACAGATGCTTCGGTTACTGGCATTGGAGCATGCTTAATGCAGAGATACAGATGGAAATCCTAAGCCTATAACCTTCGCCAGTCAGAAATTAACTCCAGCGCAGACCAAAATGGAGTACCATCGAGAGAGAAGCGTATGCTGTGATATGGGCACTTGGTAAGTTTGAAGCATGGACTTACGGAACTTCCATAAATTTGTTCACAGATCACAATCCTCTGAAATATCTTACGGAAAGCATTCCGAAGAATGCCAGATTACAGAGATGGCTGGTCATTGGCTCTTTCTCGCTATCAGGTCAAAATAGCTCATAAGCCCGGTAGTAATAATGTTATCGCAGATGCCTTATCAAGGGTTTATGAGGATGATTAATTATTTTTCTTTTATAATGAATCTTGTAAGAAAAAAAAAATAAAATAATAATTTCTGATATATCATAATATTCATATTTAACTTTATATAATATAATGTAGTTATTTCTATTTGTTATGGGTCGTTAATTTTCATAAGGTTTGTGTGTGAATAATATTTGCACATAATTGTTTTTTTTGTGTTGATATTGATTCTTATTTTCTTACTTTATAATATTGTGTTGTAATAAATATAATGAATATAGCAGTAGTATAGGATATTTTCCTTTAAAGAGAATATGAAACAAAAGTGTAAGCTGAAGCATGTCAGCACCTAGGTTAAGCACTAAGTTAAATTTAAAATGTTGGTATTATTTGGCTCTTGATGGAATGGTGATAAAAAGGTAAAAGGAACTTTCTAGAATTCTTCGTAGTTTCCATTTGCGGGACAAGGTCCAGCAATGAAAACTGAGGGAAGGTGTGAAGATCAAACACTTAGCGGACGGGAGCCCTCGAGTTCGTTAAGTGGTAAGACACTTGAGAAATAGGGCAAGCTTGTCGAAAAGAGAGAGACAGTACGGGTATGCCACGACGAGTGGTAGCGGAAGTACCGCTTCCAGGCGATGAAAATTTCGAATGTAAAATTAATCAACTAAATTTATGTCTTTGTCTATAAATTAGTGTTATGTGTGTTAATGTAAATAAATATGTCTTAAAAATCGGATCGTTTGTTATCAATGAGCGATCTTGGAAACAACAGGGGAAACCAATCACAATTATTTTATCTTATTTTTGTATAATAAACAATATTTATCGAGGAATATACTGTATAATATAATAGCAAAATAATATTACAAATATTATTACATGGAAAATAGTTAAACCATACATTAGTGTCAATGCATACAATTTGCAAATTTTGTATTTCATACTGGCAGATATTAAAATGTATATTTATATATTGCTGCGAAAATTACATTCAATGTAAATTTTTACTGTAATATATATTTTTAAAAGAAATAATTCCAGAAATTTGGTCTGGTTTCCACCCTTTAGAATGTTATAAATTTGATTACAGGTTTGCATTTTACACTACTGGCCATTAAAATTGCTACACCAAGAAGAAATGCAGATAACAAAATGATATTTATTGGACAAATACTAGAAATAACAAGTGATTAAATTTTCAAAAAATTTGGCTGGATATATAGATCCTGAGAAATCAGTACCCAGAACAACCAACTGTGGCAGTAATAACAGCAGTTATACGCCTGGGCATTGAGTCAAATAGAGATTGGATTGCATGTACAGGTACAGATGCCCATGCAGTTTCAACACAATGCCACAGTTCATCAACCGTAGTGACTGGCGTTTGGTGACGAGCCAGTCGCTCGGCAACCATTGACCAGACGTTTTCTATTGGTGAAAGATCTGGAAAACGTGCTGGCCAGGGCAACAGCCGAACATGTTTCGTATCAAGGAAGGTCCATACAATACCGGCAACACACGGTCGAGCATTATCCTGCTGAAACGTAGGATTTCGCAGGGCTCAAATAAAGGGTAGAGCCACGGGTCGTAACACACCAGAAATGTAACGTGCACTGTTCAAAGCACCGTCAATGCGAACAAGAGGTGACCGAGACGTGTATCCAATGGAACCCCATACCATCACGCCAGGTGATGGGCCAGTATGAACGATGACGAATGCATGCTGCCAGTGTGCGTTCACCACAATGCCGCCAAACACGGATGCGACCATCATGATGCTGTACGCAGAACCTGGATTCATCTGAAAAGATGACGTCTCGCCATTCGTGCGCCCAGGTTCGTCGTTGATCACACCACTGAAGGCGCTCTTGTCTATGATGCAGCGTCAAGGGAAGCCGCAACCATGGTCTCCGAGCTGAGAGTCCATGCTGCTGCAAACGTCATCGAACTGTTCGTGCAGACACTTGTTGTCTTCCAAACGATCCCGTTTCTTGACTCACGGCTAGTGACGTTGTTGCACGATCCATTACGGCCATGCGGATAATATGCCTGTCTTCTCGGCTGCTAGAGATAAGTGGCCGTTGAGATCCCGCATGGCATTCCGTATTACCGTCCTCAACCCATCGATTCCATATTCTGCTAAAAGTCATTGGATCTCGACCGACGCGAGCAGCAATACTGCGATAAGATAAACCGGAATCCCGGTACGCTACAATTCGACATTTATCAAAGTCAGAAACGTGCTGGTACGCATTTCTTCTTCTTACACGAGGCATCACAACAACTTTTCACCAGGCAACAACATTCAAATGCAATTAGTGTATGAGGAACCGGCTGAGCAATTTCCTCTTTTAAACACAATGTAGGTGTCGCTACTGGTGCCTGCTTTGTCTGAATGTGCTGAAAAGCTAATCATTTGCATATCACAGCACCTTCTTCCTTGCGTATAAATTTCACGTCTGTAGCATGTCGGCTTCTTGGTGTAGCAATTTTAACGGCCAGTAGTGTATTTTTAAACTTTCTAAGGTAAACTACTTGTACAAATAAATTTTTAAAAGTAGTATAGTGCTGTATGAAAACATCATTAAATTCAAATATAAAAATTTAACTAATTCAATTTAATCAAAATATTTCAGAATAATAACCATTGTAACAAATCATAAGAAAACAATATTTCATATGTTTCCGTTATAATTTTTGATTACATGTTTTATTATCCTTTGTTTACTATATGTAACTTTAGTTTTTATTGTTCCGATAACTGAAAATTAAGAATCGTTATATTTTATTTTTCATTTATGCTTTGTATGTGTGTGTGCTTATGTATTTTTTTAATGCAAAGTTTACCATTGGATCTAAATGTTAATTAGCGGATATGGCTTAAAATTATAAGTTTTTCTATAAATTCAAGCATTAATTGTAATATTTTAACAACTTTAATTTTTATGACATTTCTATGTAATGTTTAAAATTGTTTTATAACAGAAGCAATTTAATGTTGATAGTATCAATAATAAAAATGTTTGTAATGTTGATCTTTCTTTGCTTCTGGTGTTATTTTATTTAACATTATTTATAGCAGCAAAATTTATTTATTTGTAGCTTCTCTTTGGCAGAGAGTGACAGCTGTATAACAGATACTGATGTACAGCAATATATAAAGAAGTGGTTGATGTATGCTCCTGACAAAGAATAAATGGTAGAAATAAAATTTAAAAGGTATATAATGATATATGAAAACATCATTAAATTCAAATGTAAAAATTTATTTTTACTAATTCAGTTTACTCTAAATATTTCAAAATCTTAACCATTGTAAAAAAATCATAACACAATATTTCTTATGTTTCTATTATCCTTCGTTTAATGTATGTGATTTTTTATATAGTGTTTGTAACTTATGAAAAATTAATGGATAGTTTTTATTTTTCAGTTATGTATTTATATGCTTATTAAATGTGAAGTTTGCCACTGGATCAAAATGTTAATTGGAGTAAATAGATGTTAAATATGAAGATGTTACAGAAGTATGTGATCTATTTTTTTTGCAGAGAAAACTATGTTTAAAATAAATTTTTATTGTAATATATGTTTTCTAAATACTTCTCTTTTGGTTTTAATCTCTTAGAATTTTTTCCTAATGAATTTAAATTTCAAATTAACTTAAACCAGTTAAATAACGAAAAAAGTTTAAAAACATTAAGTGCCTATATAAAAATATTTAGTTGACATGTAAATAACCATTAACATGGTTAATAAGGTTGGGGAACTAAAGTTTCAGTTGAATTTTATATTTTGTTATTATTTTCAGTCGACTATTTTGACTAATAAAGGTGGCACAAGTTCCAGTGATGTTATCAGATGAATTCTGATGGAATGATTTGTCAAAACATTACAACAGGAAAAGTTGTAGATGTGTGAAACAATCCTTTTCCACCCTTCAGAATGTTATATAAATTTAATAACAAGTTAGCATTTTGCTTTTAAACTTTCTAAAGCTAACTGCTTGTACAAATAAAATTTAAAACTAATATAGTGCAATATGAAAACATTTAATTCAAATGTAAACGAATTGAATTTAATCAAAATATTTCTGAATCATAATCACTGTAACAAATCATAACATAATATTTTATGTTTCTGACATAATTTTGATTGCATATTTTTATTAACCTATGTTTAATGTATGTAATTTCAATTTATATTGTGTTTGCAACTTAAAATTAGTAAAAATTGTCATTTTCTATTTTTCATTTATGGATCACTTCTGTATTTTTTAAATGCCAAGTTTACCATTGGATCAAAATGTTAATTATAGAACATGAATTAAATTTAATAAATTTATTTTTTCTCTAGATATAAATCTTAATATTTTAACAACTTAAAATTTAATTTGTGACATTTCCATGTAATATTAATATCAATTATAAAAATATTGACCTTACTTTGTTTTTGATGTTATTTTACTTAACATTATTTATATGAGCAAAATTTGTTTATTTGTAGCTTCTATTCGTCACCATGACAGCCATAGTACAGATATGGATGTACAGCAGTACATATAGAAATGGTTCATGAGTGTTCCTGACAGAGGCGGGGGCGTTTAAAACGAGCTTTGGAAAAAGCCCAGTCTAATGTTAATAATGTGTAATAAAAATAAATATTGAAGTAGATAGTTTAGCAAATATTAAAATATAAAATGCTGTAAAATAGAAACATTTTATCTGAAAATGCAACTGAATATTTAATTTTATTAAAATAATTTATTTAATAATCTTGTTACCAAAAATTTGTAACTCATTTCTTTTATCACCTTTAGCTCTGCAAACATTGCTTTTGAAAATTTTCTAGAATATTCATATTTTAGTCAATTTTTCAGCTGTTAATAGAAAATACATATATTTATACATACATATATATAAAATCAAACATTGATTAAACTAAGACCATAGAATCAATGTTTTATTTTAAATCTATCAAAAGTATTGTACCGAGCTTCGGGGTTCGTATGGATTGAAAGTTGAATAAAGCAACCACTCAATGAACACAAGACTTTTATTCGTAAAAATTCCACTAGAAATACCAGCTGTAATAATCACAATTTTACAGCTACAATTCGTCGGATACAATAAGTAACAGCTTCCAATCGCAGGTCTCAAATACCTCAGGTAGAGAACAGCTTCTCTAAACTAGCAGTCACGACTAATCGTCTTCACTCACCGACTGTCTATAAAAAAACCTGCCGAACAATGTTGGGCTGCGGTATTTATACCTGACTTGGCAGAGAAATCTAATTTCACCAAGGTTTTGGAAGCTTCTAGGCTATCTCGCTAAATATTGGTCCTAGAGCTTAGGTGATGGATGTTTCCAGAAGTATCAATTTCTCGCCAAGTCACCAAATCATTAGAAACCCGCTTTTAACGTATAACACGTTTAAACACCGCAATTTTTGCCCAAAATGTGAGTATGTCCGATCGGCCTGAGATATTTTAAGACACATACAATAATTTATAAATTTGTAACAGTATCTAGTTTAGAAAGGTTCTATAATAATTTATACCTGTTGTTACAAATACATTGGAACTAAATGAATTATGTATGAGTTTAATTTCTGAAACTGAATCTATGCACACATATTAAAATATACATCTTATAAAAGCAATAAAATTTAGATTTTTGCAATTAAATTTCCAGCGTAAAACTTGTTAACAAAACATTAAGAAAATCATAACAATTAACCTGCTAATTTATTTTTTCTAAAATTGGAAATTATTTTTTAAAAAATCTTAATAAATATTGTCTGAGAGATCATTTACTGGATTTTTCCTATTAGTAAAAAAATAAAAGCTAATCTATGAAACTGAAATTATTGAATGTTAATTTTGTGTCTTGCAATGAAAACTTGAAAATACTGAAATGTCCTATAGTGAAAAAAATATTAGATATTGGGTAAAATACATTTCATTTTAATTTCACTTATATAATTGTACTATATGAATTATTTATTACATTTTGAATTTATTGATAAGTATTAAAATATACTTGTGTTGAAGGATTTTTATCTATTAAAACACTTATAAATATATGAATATTTAAAATAAGTTTTCCTTAATATATTCTCGCTTATTATCAAAAATACACTATCATTAAATTATTTTTAATGATTGTGTATTTTTGATATTTAAGGCAGAAAACAGCATAGGTACACGAGTAGAACACAAAATTGAATAGCATAGTATCATCGTTGTACTCCCTTTTCAACGAATCTTAAACTCACCGGACTCATCACACCGTGCACTTCAACTGAACGGGCGGGGACACCGCAGCCGCTCTCCGGGCGAGGTGACAAACAGTCCACTATTCCCTGCACTATTGCCGCTGAGTTTTCATAGGTTAATATCGCTAACCCAATCACCACCCCAGTGTTGAATTGCTACTAGGGAAGACTGCCCTTTTTGCATATTTCTTGACATAAAAGTGCGATTTGGAGTTACCTTACATATTTGCATACTTCCATCTACCTCTGCAGCGATTTTCATCCTCTTCAATTCTGATTGGCTTCTAGAAATTATACATATATACATATACACATAATGTTATTCAATGGAGAAAATCCAAAACATTAATTTCGCAGAGAAAGCAAAAATGATTAAAACATGTGAAAGGAAAACAAGTTACTATGAGAAATTATAGAAGTATAATTACTAAAGAGTAAATCAAATTCTGACATTTATATAAAACTATTTTAGCTATTCAATTCAATCTTATTACATAGTGTGACTGATATTCACCTAAAATACAAATCTTAGTTGTAAAATTACTCAACGATACAGAAAAAAAGAGAAGCCCACATGACACAATATCTTTATTACTAATCATTTCAGCATTATATAATACAATTTTTAATATATTTACAAACTTAACATTCTAGAAACAATTTTAGATTCATTTCTATTGGACACTAAAAAACTTTACAATGAAAATAAATAACAGTGCAAATGGAGAAAACATGAAAAGCAGAGATAACTATGAGATTTTAAATGTGTAGCAATGTTTTCAACATGGGTAAACAAACAATTACCTAAGATATTTGCACTTCTAGCAACTACTTTTCTAGATTTGCTACATTCAGATAAAAGAAAACTTACATATTAAGTGGCAAATATGAATGTTTTGATATATTTTAAACATACATCAAATTTCAAATGATAAAGATATTAGAGTTAGTTACATAAAGAAACACAGTTGAAAATTATTGATATCACAAGTTCTTGAAGAAAATCAATTTTTTTAGAAAAGAACAAGACCAAAATAGAAAAATGAAAACTATATAAAATGCAACAAAACATTCATTAATCAAAGAAACTATATACAGTAGATGCTTATTTTTATGAACTTCTTAACTACAAGCACTTGTATTTTTATGAATTAGTAGCTAGTCTCTACTGTGACACCATAAACACAAAGATAATTTTCTATCATTTGCAAAATTTTGAAAACTTTTAGCGAACTTTCGTTATCTGACAAATTATTTACTCTTCCTATCATTTTAATAAATGTGGAATTCCATAAAAGTCTAAACACTTTTAAAAAAATCTCAGAAAGAAAAAAATCACCAACAAAAAAGTATTTCCAGTAGAGAAGCAAAAATTCCTAAACTGGGAAAAGCTTTACTTGCTTGGCTGAGAAAAAAATGAGTATTCCTGTTGATTATAATAACATTAAAGAGAAATAAAATTGCTTTGCTATGAGAAGCTGAACATAAAAGATTTCACATCAGTATCCAAAAATTTAAAGCCAGAAATAGTTTTAACTTCAGAAAATTAAGCGGTGAAGTGTAATCAATAACATGAAAGTGTTTTTAAGTATGAACCTTATTTTTTCATACGTTTCTTATAGTATATTCTAAATAAACCCTTTCTCATCACATTTTATTTATAAAGAAAAACAGGTTTGGTAAATGAATCAGATTTTAATAATCTATCACTTTTCTATTTTATAAACTGTTTTACTAGTCCCTGCATGTTCATAAAAACAAGTGCCTACTGTATAAATTTTTATGATTTACTATACTTGTTTTGTTAATATATATTTACAAGACATTTAAATTTTATTAAAAATTGAAAAAAATTGGATTCAAAGTTTTTTGATACAAGAAAAATAATCACTGGTAGTTATTAAACATACATAAGTTGCAACACTTTATAAGACAATCATAAAAAGTTATCACAAAATCAATACAATATATTTGTAAGCTAAAATTGGCAATGGAATGCTGATACATGAAATATATGGTTGCTTAAAATGAAAACATTTGGCCCCAAATTAAAAAAATGTACGTGGTTCAATGGCAAAACAGTAATAATATCCCATTAAGACTTAAATTTACTTTTGTAAAAATAGTTAATATGTCATGGATTAATCTCAAATATTTTAAATTGGAATATTAATTACATCAATATATTGATATAAAATTGAATATTAATTGATAAAGGAAAACTGCATAGTAAATTTAATATTAAATCTAATTTCTATCATTGGGAATACAAAAAAGAATGATAGTTATTTACACAACTTACTAAACAATTACCACTAAAAATTACTAATGTCTTTTCAGCGAATTTGATACTTCGCTTGAAGTAAAATACTATAATTATCTAAACACAGAAAATTTAAAGTTAGAATCTGAATACTAAGACTACATGCACTGTTGAGAAAAATTTCTATTTAAAACTCTAACAAAATAATTTTATAATAAAAGCAATATAAGGAACATTTAATGTACAGTAACAGAAGTAACAAATGTCCCAATAAAATACAAACTACAAAAATTAAGTCATAAGTATCAGAAAATAATAAATTAAAAATATATAGTTTTCAATGATTTAATGACGAAAAAATATAAACTGAATGACAGAGGAAAAAAAACTAAAAAATATCCTTAAGTACCATTTTCAAGCATTTGTAAGTAAGTAAATGTTTTCTTTCAGATCTGGAGAAAACAGTATAAGGCAAGGAAAACTTTTAATTTCGTTTGTTCAAAATTGTAAAATATCTCCTATTTTAATTCCTAAATATTTCCTCGAACATACAAACATCACTCTTTCCATAAACATTAAATTTGAAAATATTATTTAAAAAGTTATTTATATCATATTCATTAACATTTTAAATAGATTTTTCACATATGTGATGTGCAACATTTAAATACTTTTAGGAATAATAACATAGAACAATTATTGAATTTCAAAATTCTTTGCGAAGATATTAAGAATTGTACGCATATGTATTAATATTTTTAAACAAAATAAACTATATAAACATAACAAAAAGAAAAATAACAAAGTAAATTAACAAAACTAATACCTAAATATTTGACAAATATATTACAATATTAGATTGAACACAATTTTTAAATGTACATACTGTTTAATATAAATAACAATTACATAAAAAAACAATTAAAATTGTCATGGTAGTTTTTAAATTTCTAACTAAATAAAATAACATTTTAAATACCAAATATAACAAAAAACATTTATCCTCTTAAGCAATTAACAAAAATTCAGTTAGAAAATACATCAAAAGAAAATAATCTCTTAAAGATAAATATTTACAAGATCAAATTAATCAACTATAACTCATTTATGGATAAGACAAATTCTACAAGTATATTGATATCAGAAAATTTAATTGAATCATTTTTCAAAATAAATGCTTAATAAGTGACAATATTACAACATAGTTCAAAGAAATATTTAACACAATATCAATTTATATCAATAAATGCAAAGTGTTTAAGCATTCCACTAGATAGACAAATAATATTTTAAAAAAGTTTCTTACTTCATATTGCAGTACGAGTAACTCAAATAAGAATATAAAATACACTTACCGAACATTAAACATCAATGTTTATAAATAAATGAATACACAACATGAAGACTCAATTTTTTTATATGTATATTTTAACTGATTAATGTAACTTGAAACATTACCAAAATATCAGCAAATTATAAAAAAAACTAACATTTAGTAGTTTTAAAATTTTAGATAATTTGAGATTTTCTCAATGATTTGTATATTTTTACCAAAAAGGTAAAAAATCCAAATTCATTTGTTAAATAGCTGTGATATCTTCAAATTACTTGGATACATGAAATATTTTAGCTTTCATTTAATTAACAACATTTTTTCTCGATAAAACTTTCAAATCAAACTAAAATCTAATTTAAAATGCTTAAATGCTAAATATTTCATTTACGGAACTGATGCTGAGCTTTTGGGCATAAATTTAAGAGTTTCTATATCAATTAGTACTCATTTACATATATATTACATATAATTAAATAATATAAATTTATAAAAAGCAAAAATCAATGTAAAAGAATTTCAACTGAAAATAAACAAAATTGTTTAACTAAATGCTATTCATCAATAAAAATGCATAATGATTAATTCATACCATGCAAAACAAAATGACTATTTAAATTAAGTAGTACATATATACACATATAAAGAAAAACAGCACTTTTTGTTCATAAAAAAATGGGAAGCAACAAATATTTAAGCCTTTGACTTGCCCTACAATAATTTTCCTTACATGGTATAAAATAGATGTGGTGAACATTTTAAGAGCATGGGTTTTTCCTTAGTGTACTTTACTTGACTTAGGATAGCTACAAATGCATTTCACTTAAAATATCACAGAAATATGAAAGCAGCAAATGCGCATATTGCGGTGACAAGGACTGAATTGATGATAGTGGAAGCGAAATTGCATCGGCTTTCAAAACAATCACATACATTGGCTCTTCCTCCAAAGCCAGCCCTGTAGTAGCATGGTCTTTCACGATCCACATCAACAGCACATTGTCGAATTATTCGCTTGGTCGGTTCCTCTATAAGAATCAAAATTTATTTTCTAGTCAAAAACTAAATACAATAAAAAAGTTACATAGCAAGTAATTTTCTTATAGCTTGAAGAGTAAATTGTATAATAATATGTATTTATGCATTTGCAATCTAGTTAATTTTGGATATTTTATATATACATACATATAACATATTTTAACAACTAATAGACAAATGGGTATGGTGATGAATGGATCAGATGCTACAATCAACATGTTGATTTCTTTTGGTCTTTCTTTTGATTATAATTTTAAAATTAAATGAAACAAATTTTTTTAAATTTCATTATTTTTTGTTAAAAATATCATTAATAAAGAAATCAAAATGTAAAAAATGCTCTTTATGGAAATAAATAGTTTAGGTTTATATTAATAAGGAATTTTAAAGAGAAATGATAAGCTAAATTTTTATTAGTTTCTCATTTATTTCTCAGACTTTTTCCTCTTCCCGATCAAATATTCTAAAATATTTCCTAGATCTTTGAATTTATAAGAAATACTGTTTCCTTTAAGTTTTAATCAAATAATTGTTCCATTATAATTAAAATATTGTAACTTGTTAAGTCTGACCATTATTATATGAATTCATATATAATCCCTACATATTAATTAAAATAAAGGCTGTGAAACCAGAATGGCTTATCAAAGTGGTTTTAAAAATTCTTAGAATAGACAAATACTAAGAAAACGAAATCTATGGTGAAATAACACACACATTTGGCTAGTTTCCTGGGCTTTTATTATTATTACCACTCTAGAAAAATGGATGATATGAATAGATACTTTAGATGTTGGAAAATAGTTTATATTAAGGTACAGAGATATAAGCCTCATTATAAATAACTATATGTGGGTTTCTTAAGAACTTTATTAATAACACATGGAATCAATAACATGAATTATAAAGACCATTATCTAAAGAAACATTTAAATTAATTGCACTTCCTAAGCTACTAATAAATATGATATCTATTATTAGCAAAATAAAACAAATACACTCTGACTGATTTTTCAGAAAACATAAGATTCAAGTCTTATTGTCAAGAGAAAAAAAAAAAAAAAAAAAGAGCTTAACATAGGACTTTTCTTGAAAATTCTTCAGAAAAGTCCAGGATATATTGAGCTCATTACTCCCACATTACTTTCATAATCCCACACATTGACACAACTCATTGTATTGTTTTTGGTTTACCAATTACTTATCATATTTTTAGCTTTAACAATCTCAATAGATTTTAAAACAAACAGAATACAGAGTGCATACAACAGCCAGCTTTAAGAGTTCATTTTTTAACTAGGAAAAATCGTGCTTCTATTTTTAAACTCTATAAATTATCAGTGGTTAAAAGCTAAAGGTTAGAAATATAAGCGATAATACTTAAGTAATACAAGTGATAATAAAAAATTCAAATTACAGTGTGAGATACAAAGCCTTTTAAAAATAAAACTTAAATATACTTTGGGGCTTATTTTGCATAAAAATAATTTAAATAAGTTTAATAAGGACATTTAATTCATTACAGCCATCTATAACTGATGAATGAATCCACCAATCCAAATTGCTGAAGATCAAAGAATTATTGAGTTGCTAGTTCATTTTATAAATGAAGTAGTAAGAGCTAAAAAAATTTCCTATTTTACAACAAGTTCTCCATTGCTGGAACTCATGAAAGAAATAAGCTTACAAATGATGTGATTCCTTCAAAAATAAGTGCATGAAGGTTTTGATAAATTACTTTTAATTATTTGATAATTTATAAAAATTGTTTAGATAACAGAATTTATTTTCAAAAAAGCTATAAATGGCTACAAATATTATATAAAATTTTTCAAAGTGTTTTTAAACTAATATATACTTCTTAGAGTAAAAATATTAACATTAATTCATAACTTTTTTGTATTTAAACAGCAAAAACGTAATTAAGTAGTTTGTTAAATCCTATGAACCAGTATGAGTGGGGTAATTTCCAATTTTCACACCAAGCACGCAGTTATCCTACCAACATAAATTATATCTAGCACAATATCCAGTTTTTAAAATCCAAGTGCTCAAACTTGAACTTTGAATATTGCAATCTCATGCTATTTTTGAGTTCAAATATCTCATTGTATTTACTTACTACAGATATAAAAAATAACCAAAAACTAACCTTAGAAATTTTACACATTATAAAACAAGAGCAAAACCGTAAAAAGCAATACAATTATTCTTACTTGATCAGTAAAATTTGCATATTACATTATTTTCTTTTAATTAATCAAAAGAACAACAACATTTTGAAAATACAGAGAGTATACATAACAATATGAAGTAAGTATTAACAACTCTCCCCATAAATTTAAACCAATGAAACAAATTTTTAAGAAAGCTAATTTTAATTAACCGGGTAGTTAGCAGGGAATTAGCTGGGGCTAACAGTTTAAAGAGGATTTAGAACTACAAGCATCCAAGCCTCAGGTAGTATTAAAACACCTGAACTATTCAATCGTGAGAACAGTAACCATTTGATTAACAGTTCAGCACAAGTACTAGAGAAAAATAAATCTAGGTTTTACAATATTATATTTTACACAATACAATTAAAAAAAAAAACTATTTTTAATAAAATATAACAATAGCAAATGTAGTTTGCAATGAAATACCAGTTAAAATATTAAGAAATATGCATTTTAATAATCTAATTAAAAAAAACTGAAATTTTAAAAACTTTGATGTTTCTGAAAGAATTTATAAGTGGCTGTAAAATTATGATAAATAAGACCACAATTATATCAAGTTTATTTTCTTATTAAAATGTGATTGCGTGATATGAAAAATCAACTATTATCTACTTAATATTACCTTTACATCATGATTTCTGGAATTATCATACTAAGTACACAGATAACAGAGAAAATAAACAATACTTCAAGGATCAATAAAAATGGGCTTAACTGAATATGAACTGAATGCATAAAACCTCAAGGTAAAATCCTATGACATGTAACGAGTTTGGGGGGATTTTAAATGTTTTCTATGGTGATATTACAAGATTTCCAAATATAAAATATCTAAAAAGCAACAATCCACAGAATCTGGCCAAATCAACAACAGGTGGCAGTAAAATTGTAGTGTTCAAACTCCCAATTGTGCTTTACCTCCATCAATGAATACTGTAATCTTAAGCTATTTTCAATTTCTAATATAGATTTTATTATATTTACTCGGTAAAGAACTACAAAATTAAAGACTACAAATCTAACTACACACATTTTACAAAATTCATAAAATACAAAACAAATATAAATCCTTAAAAGTGAATAAATACTATTATTCATAATCAGACAATAAAATATAATCAAAACCAATTTTTTAAGTTTTCTTTTAATTAATCAAAGGAATAAAAACACTTTAAAAATACACCGTATATAACAAAACCAAACAGAATAATGCATTATAAATCTAAATAAAAAAACATGAATAACATTTTGATGAAAACCGGTTTCTAATTAACAGAGAGTTGTGATACCCAACTTAAAATATAATATTCTAGTTTTAATTAATCAAGAAATGCATCTTGACAAGAAACATCTCAAATATTCCTACACCATAACTAATAAATTAATCATTTTATTATAAGAAATAGCAAATTAAACAGAATAACACAAAGTAAGAATACTTACCTAATTAACTTCCCTCATACTCCAAATTAAAAAAAACTTTTGAAAATAACTTTCAAAAATATAAACTAGAATTTAAGTAATTTAAAAAGTTATAACATCTAACTAATTTTAAATTGTGCAAAATAAAACAAAATTTCACATGCACAACCTTTTAAAAATAAACCTCATAAGTCCAAGGGTTACTAAAACTACAAACAAATCCCGCACATGGTAATACATCATAGAAGCGACAAACATATTCTAATGCAGTTATCTACAGATTTGGTGCATTTGACATTCAAACTGACTAGTTAAGTGAAATCCATATCATGAAATTTATTGCACTGCTAAATGTAGACAATCACACCAAACCCACCCCATTATTTAGACTAAAATTAAGCTTCACATTTTACTGCTGCAACAATTGGAATAATTTTTTAAAACAATTCGAAAAAATTAAAACAATGATTACATAAATGTTTTTTTTTCTTTTTCTTAAGATAATTTTGTAATCAGATGGCCACCTGTTAGATAATAAAGTATTATAGTATATTAAATGAGTTAAAAAAAAAGCGATGTTCAAATTACAAGATAGATAAATGTATATTGATTTTTTGTTCTATCTAAAGGTGCTTCAGATATGTCCTGCTTCTTCTCTTACAGATTTCTACATAAAAGTTTTTTTTAAGAAGTATATACATATTTGTAAAATTAAATTTCTAGATGAAGAGGTAAGTTTCAAATTTTAAAAACTGCCACACTTATGAGAATTATAAATACATCTTAAAAGAATACAAAATATTTTAAATTTCAGTTTTACTACACAGCAAAATAATCACTTAAAATATAAAATATTAGCAAAAACTTTGGTAAGAATTTATCAATTTTATTGATAATTATAAATAGTACATACTTCCAAATCATATTAAAAAACTTTCTCACAGGACTTACAATTTAAAGTGAACCAAATCTCTTAAAACAGACTCAAGAGTTTGGAAGTGATACTGTAAATTAATTGAACAGAATGTAATAGAGGAAATGCTAACAAAATTTAAAAGCAATAAATATCACAAGTAATTAGTTGAAATGTTTTGAAATGGAAACTTAAATTCAATGGGTGCAATATATAATTTTTAAAGAGAATATTGTGATAATGGTAAATCTAAAAATATAATAATGAAATGTAAGAATAATCATTACAAGTCTATATGATAAAAGATTTCTCTTTCAAACAAGAAAATGAGTTTTACTAAAATATTCTGCAAAAAAATTACTTAATATTTACTAGCCTTAATATGCAATTCAAAAAAGTGAAGCAGAGTTATTTTTAATATAATTATTTCTGCAGTATTACCTCTCTTTTCCAATATAAGGTGATAAAAATGGCAAATGGAACTACAACTGCAAAACAATACAATCGATTAATTTTTTTTTATCACTTACGCTCCAAAAAGCCTTCATCTTCATTATAACCATACATTATCACCTGTTAATGTTCCAGAAGTGGTTTGTTACAACTGATAATTATATTTTTATTTGTATTCTAACATGTTGTAAATCTGTCAATATAGGAAGATTTGCATTGGAGAAATGGAACATTTGCAAACTTGCACATAAAATGTTCTTTGTTTGCAGAACAATTTGGATTAATTAGCATACATAAATTATATTTCAAAAATAAACCCAAAAATAACTTTATTTGTTAAAGTAAAAAATAGAGAACTCAATGATCAAATACTTACGCCCAACAACTTTAAAATCCACATAATTTTCAATTGTACGGCAAGCAATGTATTTTGGACCTTCTTTAAGAGTGCTGCAATTTGTCAAATATTTGATATCTGGTGTAGCTGCAGCACAGTTAGGATCTGTTTCTGAACGACAATTGTAACATTCTATACTATTTCCTAAAATAAAACAAACTGTATTAAAACTTCAATCATGATTTAATGTTTTAACTACTCTTCAATAAAGCTCATCAAGAATTTTTACCAAAAAATATCATTAAGCATACTGATTAATGATACAGTGCAGCAACTCACACATATATGAGCATGTGATATACTTTTAACCGTGATTTTCATATAATACCCATTTATTTTCTAAATTTTTAATTCACCAGAGGAACCCCTTCATGAATTTGTTAAATTCTGTTTCTTTGTTTTAATATAGATTTTTTTAGTCAAAATTATTGAAGCCAAAATACCCATAGGTGTTCAGCATTGTTTTTAAAATTACATATTTTTCACTTTAAATCATTTTCATTCATCTCTTTCCTTCTAAAATCATGGATGTTATAAGTTTCTTATCAATTTATAACTTATATTAATGATCTCTTTTAAAAACAAATCAATTGCTATTTTAGAACATATTTGCAGAAATCTAAACAACCATTTCCCAAAATTAGGATTTTTTATAGTTTGGTGACAAAAATAATTGCCAAATTTGATATTTAGGATATACTAAAGCTATTCCTGGCTGGTTTCTAGGCAACCGTAGATACTTGTTACAGACATGAATCAAACTCCAAGAGTTCGAGTGAAGGTCAGATCAAAGTACATGCATTAATCAACTCTACAATTAGTAATGAAATAAGAAAACTAGAAATAGAAAATTTGAAGACTAAATTTCTAAAATCAAGCTAAGCAATTTTCTCTCATAAAATATACATAATTAAGAAATTTTGTAGAATTTCTATTAAAACTTTGAGAAGAAATTCCGGAATTATTTAATATTGTATTTATTCTATATCATTCATTACAAATACACATCAACACACGAAGGAAAAAGTTAATTAATCTTTAAGTCTAATGATGTAAAATTAGTGATATTAAGTTAATTTAAAATATTTAGTAAAACATAATATGTAATAAATTAAACATTTAAAATGTGAAAAGGTAGTACACTTAAGATGCAAGGGAGAAACAATAAAACTATTTAACAACTATTTTACTGTTTTCTAGGAGAGATTTTCCTAAGCTGAGTTGATCACATTCACATTTGCAAAGGGAGAAACCCAGAAAACTCTAAGCACACATTCTGAGTCATGTTCAAACAGAAAACTGAAACATTTCCTATTTTGAGGTACTGTTCTGGGTTAAACTAGGTATTCTTGTTCCACAAATTTAACTTAGCTCAATTTGGTCATATATATGCTAAAACACAATTCCTGCTCTAACAAGAACATATAATATCAAGATTAGTCAAATAATACTTTTTACTTCTACTAACTTTTTATGATATAATACAATACTGAAACAGTAAACTAGTTATAATACAGTACAAAAGCAAGAAGGATAAATTTATTAATGATTAAAAATAGAAGGTTGTTTTATAAAAACAATCTAACTTTATGTATATATTAGAACTTTAATTTACAAACATTTACTGCAAATGTTAATTAGATTATTTAAGCCACTAACACAAATAAATATAAAAATTTAAAAAATTATACTGTTTGGAAGTTTTATTTATTTATTTATTTTCCAAAACATAATTTCACCGAGTTCTTTATTAATACTTATCAACCCAACTTTCTATTTTGGATTCTATTTAAATGATATGAGATGATATAAGCAATCTGTGATATAGCATATGAAACATAGAAATCTAGTCATATTACTGAGATATAATCAGAAAAATTTAAATAAACTTTAACATGAAAAATTTTATTAAATAGCATACATAAATTTCACAATAATTTTTTTACAATAAAGATACATTCTAAGATGCAAAAGAAAAAGCAAATATTTATTTTTAAAAAACTGCAAATATTATATTTTCTTTATTTGAACGATATGGGTAAGACATATTTCAAACAAAATAAAAATAATGAAAATAGATTTTCTAAATAACAATATTTAATGAATTCATTCAAATTATTGAGCAGAAATAATACTAAAAACAATATAAATTAAAACGTTATTTCAAATATAAAGATTTTCGAAAAACTCCCTTTTTGGTAAAATTCAACTCTGCATCAAAAAGAAATTACACTTATCGTTTAAAGTATGAATTCTTACCTACGGATACTTGGGAAAGTATAAATACCCCTACAGCTAAAGTAAGACTGTAATAATTATTCATTTTAAATATATATGTGATAAATTTCCTGCACAGACACAATTCACCGAAAACAGAACACCTATGAAACCGAAAACTAAGTTCTGCTCTCAAAACAAGACGGCATTTACTGCATTGCAAAAGTCCTTCATAGATGCGACCTCTAACAGGAAATTTGCTAACAAAAATGAGGCAATATTAAATCGATATTGTGAAATATCGATAATAAAGATGAAAATTCCAATCCAAAACACTGGATTTTTATGACAGGACGTAAGAAATCAAATTTCAACAGGGATTTCCCTTCTTTGTAAATAATATAATTTATGATCTTTATTAGATCTTTATTATGATTTTAATAAAGAAAGTTTGTCAGAATCAAAAATTTGGTTAGTTAAAAAATTTTGGTGATGTTACCAATTCACACTCGTCAGCAAAGGTAGCTTAAGCTAAACGAAAACGTTAATCACACCTGCAACTGAGCATATTAAAAATGCAGACAAGATCCTCAAATAAATTCTATATTAATATATTGAAATCAATCAATATTTTATTTTCAAATTTGAGGTATAAAAATTAAATATTAATAACTGATACAGAAATAATTGTTTATTGGATAAATTGATAAATTATTTAATCGTATTTGAAATTCATCCTCAATTTTCAATAACATTTTGGGCATTTCTCCCATTGAGTTCTTTCAATTATTGCAATACTTCATTGGATGCAAAACCGAAACACAGACAAAACCTTAAAACTTTTCCAGGCTTGCTGTATTTGACACAAATCCATTTAAATGTAATGTTGGCTTTATTTACAGCTTTCACCATCTATGATAGATGATTTCAAATTTCATTTACTTCAATTAAATTTCTAAAATTTTGGTATGCATAGAAAATTTAAGAATTTGCATATAGTCATAGCGTTTTAGGGAGTTTAATAGAATGTCATGTAAACAAATTATTTGTAAAATTTATTTTTGAGTGAGATTAGCATTTTGACTATACGATCCGTAGCAATTTTCTCTGAAGTGCACACATGTGTGTGGCATAGAAAGCATGCAGATGATCACATCGCCAAGACAATAAAGAAACTTAAATGCAAAATATATCGCCAGTTGGTAGATTTTCCCATATGTAAATTTCCAGAGCGAGTGGAAAAACAAAAATTATTCTCCTGTTATCAATCTATGTTATAGTCCCATGTTAAATACGGTAGAAATTACTCGTAATTTAATTTTGATGTTTGTTAAGTTTACATTAAATGTGTTTTTATTATATTATAGAAGACATTTACAATTTCATTATTCCTTTTATCACAAGTTATCGCAATGACGATTACAGCCATTGTTGAATAAGGAAGGTAGATGTTGCGCTCCTGCATGCACATCTGTATAGGTAAATTGATGATGGGCTGGTTAGTTAGAACATCACTCTAATAATGGAAGGTGATGAGTTCGAATACCGGGTTAATCGAAAATCCACCGTGTTCTCTAAAAGCATCTGGGGTATGTCCAGAAGGCCGTGTTGCAATGTACTCCAAGTGAAATGATAACTCTTGGGGTGACAGGTAAAGTATTCGGGGGGTCTTTTTCTCGGTTCCTGCTTCTAAATGACGAAAATCCCCTCTAGGCTGCTTCCATCTAACTCAAGGATCTTCAAATTATAGTCAAATAGGTTTGCTCATTTGGGGAAGAATTGTTCTGGGTTCCAGAACTAACCGGCATGTTCAGAATGTAACCATGACAGGCCATATCCATCGGGATGTCATTCTGGAACAACATGTAGGTTTGTTTCGGTGTGCCATGGGTGCAGAATTTCTATTTACGGATGACAATCCTCGTCATCACCGTGCAAGTATTGTAAACGAATGCCTTCAATCGGAGGATATGACCTGTATGGACTGGTCAGCATACTCAGGACTTGAATCCAAAACAGTATGTGTGGGACATGCTTAGTCGACGAATTGCAGCCCATCAACCCCCTCCCACATGTCTTCGGAACTTCGGAGAGCATTGCTTAATGAGTGGTGCAATATTCCCCAAGACCAGATCGATAATTTGATACTCAGCATGCCTAGACATTGTATGGCCTGTATTGCATTGTCCGCATATTAACCATCTACTATATATTAACCATCATACCAACCATGTTATATTGGTTTTTGCAAATAGATTCTTTTTTTAAATTTGTTCCAGGGAGTAAAAATCGCAATTTTTATTAATAACGTAAAACATTTAACATCTTTTTTGCTCTTTACCTTTTGTTTAATAAATAGACTTTACAAATAAGTTATATTTGTTTGGCTTCTGCCTCTTTCTTTGCCTGAACTTGCATTATCCTTAATTTATTTTCACGAGTGTACTTCACAATAGACAGTTCCGCTTCTCTACTTTCCTTAGGAAGACTGAGTCACGCCACTAACTCTTCATATTCTAATTATTGCGATCTTGAAGAGAATGCGACACATCGGAACCATCTAAAACCAAGAAATTATTCATGAATGTTTAGTTGTTACTGTTTTTTCGAAACTAATAATAGTGCCATCTGTTAGCAGTAACAGATATTGCCTACCTATTTTCACTTTTGAACACAAGAAATCATCAAGTGTCACGGTGGTATCAATACGCACAACAGTATTTAAACCAAAAAAATTTTGCAGGAGTCATCTCGATCACAAAGAGAACTCAGTGACTAGTCTAGAAATTAAAAATAATGGTAGAAAAATTAAAATGGTTTTGGCCCTTTTAATTTAGTGAAGTAATCAGTATGGCCCTAAGGCTGGAAAGTTTGGCGACCCTTGATCTAACTGGTAGAGTCGAACTACAGGGAAGAGAAGATTGCTGGGGCAACAACCACAATCATTGGGGTAAGTGATTGGGAGATTTCCGGGTTTTCTCCCTTGCGATATGTGAATACGACCCACTATTTATGAAAAGTCATCTAGGAAGGCAATTTATGCGTTGGATAAAATGCATAAATATGCATTTAAATTTCAAAATATATGCTTAATATTGTATAAACAAGCAATAAGGAAACAAAAATAAATGAAAAAAAAACTGCCTCATCTGGATTAATTGTAAAAGTATAGTAAATAGTAAAAGCAAAATATTAACAAATATTTATTTTATCAGCATTTTGATTTGTTTTTGGATAAATGTTCAAAATTTATTACAATAAATGATTCAAAAGGTAGGCAAGGGGAAAAAATTAATATTTTTAACTTTGAGTAAATCTTAATTATAATTATTATAATTTTATATTAATTTTTATTTTATATGAAGCCTTTTTGATTCCGGATAAAACATTAAAGAAATTTTTCCTTTTATAACCATTCTCTAATTATTTCGTATCGAATACTAGATGATGAACTTAAATTTCGGTTTTGATCAAATTATCTTAAAAATTCCTTATTATGATAAATAGATTTAAAATTAGGAACAATATGATTAACATATGTATGTATATATATATATATATATATATTGGATGTGAAAAATCAATTCTGAAAGAGTATTGAAAATTTTTTTTAAATTTTCGAACGTTTACGCACATTTACTGAGAATTTTTACACTTTTTGCGGGACTAATGATGTCTTTCTACCTAAAGAATAATTCCTGCCTTTTTTACTGGACTTTTCTGTTGCTATAAGACTCATTCCATTTTCCACAGTGTAAACCTGAAAGAAACTAAAACGGACAACTCTTGTTACTATAGCAACCACCACTCACTAGACTTCTATTGAGAATATTCTTCTGGTCGGCAGACAATATATCATCCCCATAGATTTAGACTTGTCAGATTCATGAAGACAAGAAATTCTAAATAGTTAGATTTAAAAAAAAAGTTTTTAGTATTTTCCTAATTTATTTTATTAAAAATCATAATTTCCACAAAAGAAGCCTTCAAAAAAGGAATTTTTAATGAAAAATCTTGATAAAGTGTTTTTATCCAATTTTATGCATTCATGTATATCCAAGAAAAACTTCATATGAAAAATAAAATAGTTTGTTTCGAATAAATGAAAATACAAAAGGTAATTAGGAAGCTACAATCAAGAATTAAGATTACTGATGTCCTTTTCATATGCTTATCTTTGATTTAACTTGCGGATATATTAAATGCAAAACAAATTTGCTTAATCCGGCTTTGTAAAAACCACATCACTGCCCAATGAGCTAGTTCTCGCCAACTCTTCTCACATGATCCATCTTTCGTTGTCTAACAATAGCTGGGACCAAGACTGAGACAAATGCTCCAAAGAATTCTATGCTATCATTTGGTCACTCTTAAATTATTCTCTATCCTCCCTTAGGGCACTATTGTTATTTTACAATGGGACGTATTTAGGTGTGGCATGGGAGGAAACTACCCTAGAAACATGCATGCAGAAATGTAAGTGCCCATCTCCCATCGCGATTGTTATCGAAATTTGCACATGTTTTGTTGTATTTGTTTTCCAATAAATACTTCAATGCAACACATAAAAGTTTGCCTTTAAAATATTTATTTAAGCATTAACTAGTAAACGTTGTTAAGTTACACGAGTATTTATAAGTCACATCTCCAAAATGAAATACGTCAAGCACGTAATATCAGTTTTTTTACATAACTCCAGCTTTTGTTAGCCCATTCCAATATCCTTCAGTCAACACCGAATTTCATGGGGAATGCTGTGTTGTCATTGACCATCCACTTCGAAGAGAATGGTCTTCATTCTAGCCCACGATAATCACAAACAGTTATCAAATTCTGACACCACATAGTATAAAATCTAAAGGCCTAAGGTAGTTCTAAAGCTCTGTAAAGTGCCTTTTTGAGGATTTTACAAAAACACCGAGCCGTTTTCACGTGGGGCAAGACAGGAAACCGAAAAACTATTAAGCATATATCCGGACAAACACTTCTTAGCTCATTTGTAACAAGATTTTCTTTAGAGATAAAATCCACTGTGGAGAATTGTTTACACGGGCAAGTATATCATTCCTACCAAATCGAATAAAATAAATTGTTCCTCAGTTCAGGTGAATGCTTAATGAGATTCGATTTATGTCATCGACAAACATACCGTTTGATTCAATGTTGCAATTTCTATCAACTAAAAATAAAAAAAAGCATAAAAATGATTCCTTCTTAGCTAAATGAAATAAATACTTCTTCAGTCCAAGTAAATGCTAAATGAGATTTGACAAATGTCATCGACAAATATATTGTTTCATTCCAAGTTACATGTTCTATCAAATAAAAATTAATGCTTTTTTATTACTTTTTTATATTATTAATTTTGATTAAAGTAAAAGTTAAATAATTATACTAATCAAACTTTTTGATATACAGGTATAAGGTAAAATTCTTTAACTTCGTTATTTAATCTAAACTTTGTAACAAGTGAGTTCAGATTTTTTTTTTTTCGATGAGAACATCTTACACGCGTTTTTGGATTTAAATAGTTTAATTCCATATAGTTTTATGATAAGATTTACTGTTAGATTTTCAATACCATTAATAATAATTAAAAAACATTTTTAATACAGCAAGTTCTTTGAAAACGTCAGACTTATTATTGTAACATTCTGCAAATCCATGAATTTCACGCATAAAAAAATTCTTTTATATATCTCTAGTAAGTAATTTCAAACATAATAAGTAATTTTTTAACTACCAAACAGCTAATTAGTTTTTATTTTGTTTATCTTAATACTTTTATCCTTATAAAATGTGACATTATAAAAAAATGAAAAAACATACAATGATGTGCAGAAGAATGTAAAAAAAAAAAAAAAAAAAAAAAGAGGATGCTCAATTTTATTTCCCCAACATTGCGAAATTCTAATTAAGCAAAATGAAAAACAATTTTTGGCAACATCTGCAAAACTTTTATCGCTAAGCGATCCAGATATGTATTAATATTTGCTTGATGTTCATTTTCAGCAAATCATTAATGTATGACATAAAATTTCATAATAAATGAGTAACATTAATGACAAAATACTCTTAATTAGTTTCAGGGTGTGAAATACGAGAGTTACTAACAAAATGTTAATCCTATCAAATAACTTCTAGGTTATTAAGCAGTAAATTTAATTGAAATATAAAAAATTTAATGTTGGCACACGCAAGACATTAGTCTTAATATTTAAAAGAGATTATGGTTAATCTGTGTGTACCCCTTTCTCGTCAAATGGGCGATAGACGTGCAAAGTGTGATAACCCTGGCTATTTCATCCTAAATGCACTCCTTGTGGCAATCTTGTCTTTTTTGTTACATTTTGTTATACAATTATAAGTGTATTTTTTGTTATACAATTCACAAAAGAGTGATTGTTTTCGTTACCATACCAACGGTGAAATTCGTTAAATACACGGATTTCGGTTTCGTCACCATAGAAACGCCTTTTTGGTAGTGTCTCTCGGAGCATTCACCTCCGTGAGACAACAAGCAAAAACGCGCCAGTTGGTGACTTTTTGAAAATGCGCCAAGCAGGGAACCCAAAGCACATTTTCACCGAGATTATTTACAAATATAGCAATTATTAAATAAGAATTCTATTAATTAAAGAAATTTTTGAAAATTTAAATCGTTCTTGCCGATTTAAATTAACCATAAAGTGGATGTTTTGTGGTGTCGGTAATCCAGGATGCTAAATTCTGAGCTTGGTGATATTTTGGCGGATTTTTTTGTGTATCTGGCAACCTGGTTTCTATTACGTAGATATGGAGCTCTAAAAGAATTATGCAGAAAACTCCATTTTGGTAACCCAAATATTTACGTCATCACACACATTACAATACGTCATCTTGGCAGCATTTCTTCATCGCTAAACATTCAGAATTTGACAACTTGGACCTGTACAGTCTTCTATTCTTCTTTTTTGCCTGGATCCGTACAACATACGGAATCTGTACCGTATTGTCTTTTTCATTTTCCTTTTTCTTCTGTTCTGTTTTTAACGTGTTCAATATTTGAAGCAATATCATTAAAAATTTTGAAAGCTTAAAAACTAATTATTCAGATAAGCAGGTAATTTTTATGATTTTGCAAACGTTTACAAGCGGAAAAAATTATAATTAAAAAATACTTTATTACAGGTAAAAATCATGAATGGATTTTTTCTCATCGCCGACGATACGCAGACATTCTATGGTGAACTTCGCCTTGTTTGCTGCCGCTCGAAGAATGCGATTTGAAGGCAGGCATAAATTCGTGGAAAAGTTAGATTTACGAAGATTTCTCATTACGATGATGAAACGTTATCTGACGTCATGGATATTTTAAACCAATAAGAATCATAATAAAGTGATGTAGGCGTAATCTCAACTGGAACGAAATAAACAACCATTTTAGGGTTAATATATATTTAAATGAGTATTAGTACTTATTTTACTTATTATTACTTACTTAATTTCAAAGTGAATGAAAAGAAAATGGTAAGAAATTAGCACCCCGGTCACAAACTTTATGGCCCTTAATCCGTCCTGATAGCACTGCATATTATTTTCCACTTTTATTTAATTTTTATCACATAAGTTATAAATTCATAGTG
This sequence comes from Latrodectus elegans, assembly GCA_030067965.1. Classification (NCBI taxonomy): domain Eukaryota; kingdom Metazoa; phylum Arthropoda; class Arachnida; order Araneae; family Theridiidae; genus Latrodectus; species Latrodectus elegans. The sequence goes on from CM057822.1 coordinate 96,931,693, forward strand.
CTAATGAAAAAGAATTAAGTTTTGATTTTCTGTATTGGCAAGGCTCATCGATAAAATTTTTAAGGCGTCAGTTGAACAATGTAAGATGCTTTTCAATTTTATTCTAAAAACTTGGCTGTCGCAGCTCTGGATCCTTAAATTTTCGTCGAATAGAATTTTATTCTACACCCAGTATCATTTTTTTCGAACAACATATAAGCAAGTGATTACAAACAATCTTCTTCAGCTTACTATGGCGTAGTGGTAGGACAGCGCTCTTGGGAGTATAGCGTCTCCGATTCAATCCCAGCAACTGTGGTAAAACGGGAGATATTAAGCTCCTACCTTCTGTATTCCTTATTGTCTGTTAGTGAGTTTTCAGTGTTTCTTCATTTGCGGCATGTGAATGAAGTCTATTGTTTACGAAAATTCTTCAATGGAGGTAGTTTACGTCGTAGATTCTAAAATGCCTTACAAAGGCTTTCGGCCGTCGCGTTGTTCATTAAGCGATATCAAACAATCGTCTTAAAGGTTAGATTGCTCATTTTGGAATGGAAGATTCAGGGTTCAATACCAGCCACTGTTGATTGACAGGAGATGGATATTACGCTTCTGATTTCAGATTCATTCTCCGTGCTAGACACAAGAAAGTTTGCTGTCGTAAACTTCTGTCGGGGTTTCTGCTTTGGAGATTTCCAGGTTTACTCTCCTGACATGCAAACGATCCACTTAATAAAATGCCTTTCTGAACGAAAATAGAAACTGAATGCTTAAAGTAACCTTATAATTTCTAGTTATTCTCTATGCGTTGCCAAAAGAATCAGTTATAGATTACGATTCTTTGATGATTCTGTTGATGACGGTATTTATTAATCAGTTACTGACGATTGATGGTCTTCCTTTCAAATATTTTACACAATATGCTTCTATCCAAGACAATACTTCTTCAATTCCCTTTATTTTTATTTAATAGCGTAACAACCTATTACAGATCTTAGCTGCCTTTACTACACGCCTTTTCCAGCCCAGTCTGTCCAAAGCGACACTTTGCCAGTTCCTAACTTTCAGTACCTTGAGGTCATTTTCAGGGTCAACGAGACATCTTGTTGGTGATCTTCCTCGGGCACGGGATACTTCGGGGTTCTTAAACGCTGATATTCTAGTGGGGTTGTTTTCCCGGCTTCTCCAGACTGATAACCTGGGTAGTCTGGGGCGGGTTATACAGCATTCTATATAGATTTCGTAACAAGAGTTTTTTTACGAGGTAGGGCAGTTAATCCTACGCTCAATCCTGTTCTATCCGCCTCTTACGACATGCATTCCAGTTTCCTTTACATGAGGTTTCTATATCACTTTCAAGGGCTGCTGTTGATAGGAGTTCGTTCTCATCATCGGAAGGAGGTGAGTTCGAATCCTGACCTAACAAAGGATAAGGTGGGTTTGCCTATACCGACTGTAGCACACAAAACAGGTCACGGTCGCAATGCCTCCCCAGTAAAATGATACCTCTGGGGGTGGCCGACCAAGTCTGGAGGTCTTCTGGTTGATCCCTGTTTCTAAATTATGAGGAGCCAACCACTTTAGGAGCTACGATGGTTCACCCACATGCTCCCCACTATACAAAGTGTTATTACTTTCCTCTTCCTTTGCGCCAAAATAGTGCGACATAAGGACTTGATGGCCAATTGTCTAATTGGTCTTCTTTTCTTATCACTCATTTTCGACATTGCAACTCTTTTTTAAAATACGACAGATTACTGTTTTTACTACAAAAGCACATGTAACGCTAAAGTATTAAGATAAATATTTTTTAACTACAGTGGATTGGCAATTTGTTTGGGAAAGAACAGCTTTTAATCTTTGTTAAAATCCAAACAATCATGTTTCGAAATAAATGAAGAGTCACTTCAAACCTCTTCAGAATTTGCATCCGAGTTCTCATACAGCAGATTGTTCTGTATACCATCTAGAGCATTATTAATGCCCTGATTTTTAAATAATTGCCATGTTCGAGGAAGTATTTAATGCAGCGAGCATATATGAATCGATATATCTGTAAACTAATTACGTACTAAAGCAATACCTTGAGCCTCCAATGAAGGTACATGTTTGATTCACACATTTATCAAAGCCGATTCTTTTGTCCTGCTAATATCGAGGTTCTTTGTATGCACTGCACTTCTAATATCTAAGAAAAGGCGGTCCTCCTAAAATGTCTTGGTGGTCCAGGGTTCAACCGTAATAGATTTAATATTCATTTCTGGTCTACAGCAGCCGTCAATCTAATACAATAATGTTACAAATTTATAAATACTTGTCTTAAAATATCTCTGACAGATCGGAAATACTTAGATTTTGTCAAAAGTTGCGTAATTTAGACATATTCTGCATTAAGAGCGACATTCCTAATGATTTAGCGATATTTTGGCGACTTGGCGAGAAGTAGATATTTATAAAAAATTAAAAAAACCTGACACCTAAGGACAAAAAAGTTTAAAAAGATGCCACTTAGTGAAGACGCTGAACAGGATACATAATGAAGATGATCAGTCTTTTCTAGAGCATAAAAGTTGTTGTCTCTCTGTCTGAGTTGTTAGAGACGTCTGTGGTTGGAAGCTGTTTTTGTAGCATTAGTTGAATTGTAACTATGTAACCAGGATTTTTACAGTTGATATTTCCAGCAACTTCTTGAATTTACATGGATAAAAGTATAGTGATTTTTAAGCGATTGTTTTACCGACTTTAAACCAACATGAACCCAGAAGCGAGGTACAATATGTTTATCCATAAAGGGATAAAAATCACATTATGCTTGTTTGGTACGCGAATATTCTTCTGTATTTGGTAGTTTTGATCTTTTCAGATCGTGTTGTTGTTCCTTATCCCCGTGACCAGCAATGTTCTAAATCAGGTCCATGAGTTTATTCAACCCGGAAGAAATCGAGAACTGAAAGGAGATATTGAACCAGGTTTTTCTTAGGTCCTTTTATATATTTTATTATTTTAGGTCGTTTAATTTAAAGCCCCATCTGCAATTGACTCAGAGAGGTTAATGTTTGTCACAATTATAGTATTGCTAATATCGTTTTTAAATATAGTTAATAGAATTTTACATGAATGAATGAGATATTATCAATATTCGCTTTCATTCTGAGTATTGAAAGAAAAGTATTTTCACATTATATAGTTAATCGGTTATGCTGAAAATTCTAAGGATTTTCATTCATTTAATATTGTTATTAGCTCTTTTTAATACAACTATTTTTTTGGGATACCATAATTTAATCTTTTTATAGCAACCGCATTCAATTATTAGCAAATATTTATGATATTAGAATATAATTTAATCTACAACTTGAATGATAACTTATTTTATAGTAAATTTATCAAGAATATATCTGAAAAAATTATGATAAAATACAAATATTTTAGTTTGGAGAAGTCTTCGTAATTTAGAAGCAGGGATCAAGCAGAAGAGTACCTTAATACTTTATCTACCACTCCCAGAAGTATCACTTCTCATGAAGGACATTGCAACTACGATCAATTTACGCACTCCAGTCACCATTAGTGAACAAGATAGATTTTTGGTTGGGACAGGACACAAGCTCACTACCTTCAAATAGCGAGTAGGAACGCCCTAATCAACTAAGCCACAATGGCCCACAAATCAAGAAGTCTCAATCGAATTAGTGATTTCTTCAACTGTTGTTCACATAATATTTTTTTAAATCTATTTATATAATAATGAATGTGTGTCTGTCTCGATAGATTCAAAAACCATACACCCGATCGCCGTGAAAATTTGGGAAATTAATAGGTATATCCCAAGGAAGGTTTCTGAAAATTATTTTTTCAAAATCAGAGCTGAGGTTCTTAGGTGCTCCCGATCAAATATTTCAAAAATATTAAAATAACATTGAAATAGTAATATTTGGTAAAAGTGTAACCATGAATAAATTGAAAACATAAATTTTTACCCATGAAATTTAATCATAGAGGACTTACTTTTATAAAATAAATTAAACCGTGTAAAAAAAAGAAAAAAAAAACATACTCGTAATAACAGTTGTAATAAAAATATAAATCACAAAGTAAGTAAAACATTAAATCATTCTGATTACATTTTTTCAATTATTATTTCAATATTACAAATTATATTAAAATTTAAAATATTTTAAATATATAAATTGTGTTTCCTTTAAGATTTCAACAAATTAATTTAAATTATAAAATCAAAATTAATGTGTTTGACGTTCAAATTTTCATCATTATTTCAACTATTAATATGAAAATAAATTATTAATACGTGAATACATAAAAATATTATTGATTACAGCTGAAGAAAATATAATTGGAAATATGTTTTACTTTCAATTATTTCATGGAAATAATTAGTTATTATTATGACATCAAAGCGAAGAGCCATTGGTCTATCTACAAATCAAGCAAAAAGGAGAAGAGAAGAACGATCATCAGAAACAAGTGAGAAGAGACAAGCTAGGCAAGAAAGAGGTCGAGTTCACACTGCCTGCTCTCGCTTGATTATTAGAAACGAGTGAACAGAGGCAAGCAAGGTAGCAAAGGAGTCGAATTCGCAAGACACAGACAAGACGAATGATACATACTGATTTGAATTAATGTGGTTTTAATTACAATCCCCTTTACAATTACAGTCTTCACCCAAGTGTAATTATTGGAAAAATGGATAAAAAGTGTACGTATTGTGGTGTTCAAAAATTTAAAAATGAAACACCAGGTATGTGCTGTGTAGGTGGAAATGCAAAGTTACTAGACTTGCGTTCACCAACGGAACCATTATTAAATTTAGTATTAAGTGAAACAAGTCAATCAAAATTTTTTTTAAACATACACGCAAGTACAATTTATGCTTGCAAATGACATCGCTCGGAGCAACGAATATTGTTAGCGCAGAATATATGTCAACATTTAAATTACAGGAGCAAATTTATCACCCTGCTGTATCACTACTACTCTTGCCAAATACTGATCAAAATATCTTCAGATATATTTTATGGGAAATAATGACGACATAAATCAACAAACGGTGTCAACTGAATATAAATACTAAATGAGATATTGTCGCTGAATTACAAAATTTGTTTGAACAATGTAGCGAATTAATTATATTATTTAAAACAGCCATTGAAAAAATGCCATCTGAATATTACAAAGTAATAATAAAGGCAGATAAAACACCTATTAGTCAACATCGAAGAGAATTCAACGCTTCAACGATCGATGAAGTGGCAATTGTCATAGTTGGTAAGGAATTTAATTTCTCGCGATATAATGCTTCATCGTAGAAATAATGACGTCCAGTAGACATCAAAAATGCATCGTTCATATGAAACATTACAATATCCCATTCTATTTTGGCAAGGAGAGGATGGATATCATTTTAACATTAATATGAGAAATCCTACAACTAAAGCAGACATTAACAAAAAGGTCAGTGCTATGAATTATAGCCCAGCATGGTCAGTGCTATCGAACTATGATTCCTGAGAAAGCTGATAATCATATATTGAAATGTAGACAACTATTTCATCAATACATTACTGAAATGTACTCAAAAATAGAAAGTGAATGACTCCTCTCTATATATGATTATATCAAGTCAAATTGCCTTTTGAAGAGTTCATCCATTTACGTGAAGCAATTGTAAATGATAGCAATCTCAGTGAATTGGGAAAAATGGTCCTTTTACCATCCGTATTTACAGGCAGCCCAAGACACAAGCATGAATATGCACAAGATGCAATGACGCATGATCGTGCATATGGTCTCTCATCCAGAATTTTTCTTATCACATTTACATGCAACGCAGCATAGGATGAAAAAAAGGAGCATTTATTATCTGGATAACCACTACCAGATCGTCCTGATATTTCTTCATGTGTATTTAAGCAAAAAAATTAAAATCTTCAATAGATTTTACTGTCAAACACCATGTATTTGGAGAGACGCGCTGTTGTATGTATTCCACTGAATGGCAAAAATGAGGTTTACCACATGCGCATATTTTAATATGGATGATGGAAAAGATAACATTAAAACAAAATTGATGAAATCATCTCTTCATAAATACCAGGCATTGAAATTAATAAAGACTTGCATGATTTTGTCTAAAAAACATGATTCATGGTTCATGTGGCTCACTAAGTAATAATTCACCATGCATTACAGATGGAAACAGCACAAAAAAGTATTTTAAAGACTTACTTGCTGAAACTATTACGGGCAATGATGGAGCGAATTAATTAACAAATTAAATTGTACCTTATAATTTATATTTATTCTTTTGCGAAAGTTTCTTTATTTTTCATTAATATTCATGTGTTTTGATTACTCTGGAATTTTCGTTAGAATTCGTATTTATTTTTTCGAAGTTCCCATATTTTCCTCGTTCGCATTCGAAGGAATTTCGGAAACGAATACGAAAAAAGAAAATATTCGTATTTTCTAATGCTTTATTTTTTAAAAAATCTTATTATTTTAAAAATATATTATCATGCTCTTTATTTATCATGTTTAAATTTAATATTTAGGTAAGTAAAGTTTTCCAAAACGAATATATTACGTCACAATTACAACATATTTACGCGGCATTATGTCATCTTAGAGACATTTCGACGCCGCCAAAAAAATTCAAAATTTGAGACCCTGGATTTTACAGCATCTATGCTATGATTTCTTATACTAAGACCAAAATATCTGTTTGAGAAGCTGTTTACCATTAATTCAAGACATTAACACATGGGCAATGGAACAGCAGAAAAAGCCAGATAAAAAACATGACAAAACATCCACTTTATGGTTAGTTTAAATCGGCAAGGAAGATTTAAATTTTTGAAATTTCATTAATCAATAGAATTTTAAATTAATAAAATAGCCATGTTTGTAAACAGTTTCTTTTGAATCTGAAGACTATTTATTGCCTTGCTGACACTAACATTAAAAATTTTAACTTTTATTTATTATTGTTCTTATTATTTTTTTGGTACAAAATATATATATTCTAATTCTTTATTGGTTTGGAAAATGTTAGTTTTTCGAAAAACAGAGTTTGTAATTTTAATCAAAAATAAGTTAGAAATGCTATCCGCTCTCTAATGACATCACACAGGAATCAACGAATGAAAAACCAGTACCAAATGTTACTGTTTATATAATAATAAGTTATTAATACATTATATACGTCTTAAATAATTATAAGTCATTGAATGGAATATTTATAAATCGATTATATCATAACATCATTTCGCTTCCAAGTTATCAAAGTATTAAGTAAAAAAATATTTCAATTCTAGTAAATTCGGAGATAACAAAAGGAATTATATAAAACATTAGGAAGTTTTCGTTATTTTTAAATGTCTCATTAATGATAATTACTATTATTTTTATGAATAAAATATTCGAAATGTTTCCCAATATCGAAAACTGGATTACATGATTTCATGTTATAAATTATAATTAAAAAAACTTAATACTTTTAAATTCTAAGATGAGAAAAGTAATTAGAAAAGAAATCGGAAATTATTTTTATTTTTAAATTACCGACTCTAGGAAAGCTCATTCTTCAATAATGCAACTACTTCATGTAACTGACTTGGCAAAAGTTTTTTCCAAAAAAGAAAAAAGAAACAACTTTTTCAAGAAAGAATGTCAAAGATATTTCGAGAGAGATTAATCATGTTAATTCCAAGCATTAATTTGCGATCGAGCAAGAGTTTTAATACATAATTAAATTTTTATTACTTGGTATTTGTTCCTTTTTTACTCACCAAATCCAAGCAATTATTATACATTAATTTGATTTGATTCACGGCTAGGGATAAATTAGATTTTATTATTACATGTGCATTATTATGTGTCGCATTATTCATAGTTATTGTCTCATTACTTTTGTGTACAAAATATTCTAAATTTTTACCAGACTGGAAAATCTTTCCTTATTTCGAAAGATGTATAACTTAATTTAATTTCTATATTTAAAAAAGAAATAATGAAAAAAAGTTTTAATACTTTTAAATTCTAATACAAGAAAGGAATTGCAAAAAGAATGATATTTTTTGTTTTTAAATTATCAACTTTATCAGTGTCTTTAACTCATCACTATTTCTAACTGCAACTGTGATTTGGCAAAAGTTTTTTTAAAAAAATAGACAAAGAGATATCGAAAAATAATAATTATGTTACTTCACAGTAATAGATTGCGATAGAACGTCGATGAAATATGCTATTTAATTTGGCATTTGATATTTAGAACTTTTGTTTGTCCTAAATCGAAACAATTATTAGAACAAATTAATTTGGCTTGGCTCATCCATATTGACAAATTATCCGTTGTATTGTTTCATTATCATGCATGTGAATCAAATATTCTAAATTTTCACTGGATTGGAAAAATCTTTCAGTATTTCGCGAGATACATTACATCTATGTAATGAAAAGTTTAATTAAAATTATTTTTTAATACATCTAAATTCTAAGATAAGAAAAGGAATTGTAAAAAAGAATCAAAAATAGAATTAAAGTAAGGGACCCTATGAATGCCTTTTACTTGTCAATACTTCATACTATTATTGTGACATGGCGAAAGTTCTTTCAAAAAAGAAAACAAGAGAAAAAACGAAACAACTTTTGTTACTTCCGAGCAATGGATAGTCACTGAACCTCAGCAAAATACACTGTAAAAATTCTTTTTGTTCTTTTTTAATTTAATATTTGTTCTTGTTTTTACTCGTCAATTCTAAGCAATTATTAGATCATATTAATTTGATTTGGCGAGAAGACAGTAAGAATCTTACCTTTACTGATGGCAATTGAAAAAGTATTCGTATTCTGCTTCTTTCTGCTCTCAGAGAATCTATATTTATTCGAAACATCCCTTTGTCTGCCAGTTCCACTACTCATCTGAAAATATGTTTTTTTCCACCAGGGGCGGGCAGAAGTTACTAATTTTGGAGGTTTTATTTTAGTCGGCGGTTCAGAACGAACCTTCCTTTTTCTGTCTCGTCACCCTGCGGACAACTTCTTCCGCTTCTTCAATAATAATAATTAAGGATAAGTATTTTAAAATTAATCTCATTTTAAGTGAAAATATGTGGAAAGAAACAAGCATCCTCTTCGTATCGTGTCTGTTAGCTTTGACCTTTGCGGAATCACCAGCAACAGGTAAGAGAGTTTATAAGAGCATTCGAGAAAGTGTTAGGAAGTAAAATACATTGATGGGGTTCGAACACGGAGTATATATAAATGTTTCATAGCGTTTAAATTATTTAAAAAATTATGTAATTATTCGATAATTTAATTTTTACTAAATTTATTGTTTTATTAAAAATCAAAATATTAGAATAATAAACACAAAATTTTACTTTAAAATGGTTCTTAATGTGATTTCTAGAAACAAAACGAACAAATAGTTAAAAATTTTAATCCAATTTTGGTTTCTGAAGAAAGATAAATTAATAACTGTCGAAGAATATAAATCTGTACATGAATTTCTTTTTCTACACTGATTAAAAAAATACATGTGTAAAATTCCATTGATCAGAAAGCTACCGTCGGTTTTGTCAAATCGACATCAAATAGCTTCATATTGTTCCTAGCGTACACATTTAATGACGACTAAAATAATCAAATAACTTTTCGTAAAAAAGTATGGAAATTATTGTTTTAAAAAATACGATTAAAAAATGTAGTACAAAAAATGGTTTATTTTCAATAATATAGGAAGCATAAAAGTACTTTAAATTCATTATTTTAACGACAGTAAAAGAAAAAAAAAACTAAAGGAAAAATATGGAAAGAACATTAGATTGACGACTAAAACAATCGCATTCTTTTGTGTTATAATTAGGTTCCAAATTTTATCATTTTGTATTGTTTAAGTAGACAAATAACTTTTAGAACTTATTTAAAAAACTCGAATGTTTTGATAACATATATTTAGTATACAGTAAAAACCATATATTTAGTATATGATTTTCAATTATTGATGAAAAAACGAGTTATTTGGCCTCATTTTTTTCATATGGTCAACGATATTTCATGTATGTATCAAAATTAAAATATGAAAGTAACAAATAAATATTTTACTTTAGAACAGCTTTTGATGATTTATAGAAATAAAACAAACATATTATTTCCTTCGCAAAATCAAATGTAAGGAAAAAATTAATCTAATTTCAATCTCTGAAGAAATGATAAATTAATAGTTTTCTAAGAACATAAGGTTGCATACAAAATCTCATTTCTTTCCTGATTTAAATTTAGTTTTCAAGGGAATACATGTATTATGAATTTCCTTAAAATACTATAATTTTTAGTCGGTTTATATATGAAAAGTTGCAAATTAATTCATAGATTCTGTATACATCGTTTTTTTTTATAATTATATAGTTATTTTAGAATGTTGAGAATTTCTTATTAGACATATTTTAATATTTAACTTTTGCAATTCAATTGCAGAAAATAACAGCAAAATGTTGTACTTATTTAGCTGATCATGAATAATGGAACATAAATTAATATCGATATTCATTATCTAGTTTATTAAAATTGACTCTCTTGACAAAGATATTTACATATCTAATCAGAAAAATACGTGATCTATGATAACATTTATAGTTTAATATAGAATTTTAAAATACAATGAAAAATATGAGCTAAATCTAAATTACAATTTGTCTTTATTATATTTACCCTTATTTTTGATTATTAAAAATATTAATTACTTAAAGAAACTCTGAATTTTCATTTTATTTAATATTACAGTTGTTATAGTTCACCAGCAAATGAAAGTAATTAATATAGATAATGATATTATCAAGGAGAAGATTGCTTACATTAAGGAAGCGAGGATATAACTTAAATGGAATTTCAGGTTCATAATTGTTAAATAAGAATACATATATAAGTGTATTCAATAACTATTTTGGAAAACATTACAAAATATTAATCTTAGTGCCTCATTTCTTTCTTCAAATTTTAATCTGATTACATTAAGTAAAATTATTTATTATGAAAATATAACTCAAACACTTTTACCAATTCGATGTGGGGGTGCTAAATGATGAAGTAAAAAATTTTTTATAATACAGACAATGATCATTGATATTTTAATCTTTATTTGATCTTTTAACTATTATTATATTAGCTTTTATTAATGACAATAATTCGAATGTAAATTTTTATCATCTATTTCAAAGGAATTTATTTAAAACTAGCATAAATATAACTGAAATAAATAATTTACTATACTTTTATTAATGATTACACTTTTTTATTAATATTTATTAATGAAAAACTTTTATGATAAGTAATTTTCTAAAATGTCACATTTTGCGAGACATTTGTTGCATAGTATTATAATGATAAGTGGAAAACAAGATAATATTTCTCTTTGTAGTTTGACAACAAATCTAATAAGTACAACTTTCACTTCGAGAATTTAAAAAAAACTTTGTTCAGTTCTATTTTACCTCAATTTTTATTGTTTTTGCATATTATATTATATAATGTTTTAATAGTAATTACTTGTGTGTTTCAATATCAATTCTGAGTCTGTTTGTAGTAAAGAGATAAAAGAAAATAATCTTTAACATTCGGTTGTTATTATTTTTACAAAAAAATTTTCAGTAATTTTAAAGAATAATTTTAATTAAAATTCAAGAAAAGTTAAAATTTGTTGTTTTTAGGGACTTATCTTAAGAATTATACACACATTTTTCAACCATGTTTATTTTATGGTAGTTACAAAACATATATAATTTATAAGCAATCTTGTTTTCCTTTTTCATAGGAATGCATTTACCTAAAAACTCTTTCTTATTTTTTATTAAACGAGATTATTTCAAAAATTAAAGTTTTACAAAGAAGGAAAAGGTTTAATACAATGTAAATATTTTATGACAAGTTCTAAACTAAGAAACAAATTAAATCGTAAAATTTATAAAGCATTCCACAAGCTCCAAAGAGAACTGCTCCCCTCAGATTTCATGGCTTTTAGTGAACGACTGACTTTATTAGAAACGCTAAGTTTTGATCATCACTTTGTTCGAAAGAGGAATTTTGTCGACATAATTTGCTCTTGCACAAGAAGAATGTCATTCAATAAAGCTAATACCGTGAAGCTTTGCGCTTTCCAGAAGTTTATAGATAAAAATATAGTTGTTCAATCCAATTATTTTATGCAACTCAATATGAAAAACAGGTATATTTGTAAAATGCCTTAGTCCAGGAATAGAAAATATCGCCAAATAGCACGATTTTTTGCCAATCGAAAACTATTTACTAAACACCATTAATCGCCTGTTTTAATGTTATTCTTTTTAGATAATTTAATTTAAATAGCTTTTTTTGTTGATAAAATAATGAATTTAAAATACCTTTATATTTAGTTATTTTTATCAATAAATTTTGCTGTAATGGTCTAAAATATAAATGCCATCTTTTCTTAAAATTAATTTCTTGTTCTAATTTTTGTAAAATATGTATTCGGGAACAATATCAAACGATTTGGAGTCAATTTGTAGGAATTCAAGGCAAACTTCTCTGGTCGAACAGATTTAGCATACGTTCCGATAACCAATAATTTTCAAAAGAAAATATGTTTATTATTCAATATTTTATTTTCTTCCTTCATTAAAGAGATATACAATTATATTTGGAATTTCACCAAAATCACAGGAATTCACCTTCCCATAAATATTAGGAGGTTGTGTGTATGTCACTTAATCGAGTTAATTAAAGCTTTATAACATATTTATTAATATAAGAAAATAAAACGTGAAAAACATTCAAACATACAGATCTCGCCAACGAATACAATGCTGCTCGTTCAGATTTTTGGAGCGTTGACATTCAACATGTTGCCACTGCTGGTTTACAATTTTTAAGTATTGAGTAGTGCTGCCACAGCTTAAATAATTTAGATTTTTTTAATGTAGTGTATCAGTGCCACCTTCAAAATTTATGAGTATCTTATTGATATTGATATGAGAATTTGCTTAATCACATTAATTTATTTCAATTAATTTCTTCCTCCAATTAATTTGGCGGTTAATTTGTCTCATTTAATCAGCTGAATTCGTAAGCATTTCAGAGAGCATTAATGAATTGTTTTAATTAAACGTGAATTAACATATGAGGAAACATTTTTATTATGTTCATTATTTCTTGTTTGCTACATTACTCCTGAGTACGTTGTCCAATAGAAGGATAGCGATCTGCGAAGCTAAAGGTATACAGGTTTGAATATAGTGACTATTGAACAAAAGGAGCTGGACACTGTGTTTCTTACTTTCTGCATGCACTTCTGTTTGGTTAAGTGTTCCGCTTTATCTTCGACCAGTGAGCATGATAAAAAAAAAATGAAAGCTTACACCAGATATTCAGATTGTTAGGTTTTTAATAGTTAGGCTGTCTGCTGTTCGCGTTATAAAATGTTACATTCCGTTCTTGCTATTGAATGGCAAATCAGTATTCTTGAAAGTGGAATTTCCCCCAATTGTTGAGGCTCATCATGAGCTAATGGAAAGCAATTCAAATCGCATCATAAGGTTCTAGTTTCGATCCTACTTGCAGTTGCTTAAGAAAGATGGATGTTGCGTATTCTGAATGCATTTCAGTTCGAGGTGGGTGCTTGGGAGATTTCCTTGCAGCTCATGAATACGCGGTCTGTTATGTAAGAAGAATATTTTCTCTCTATGAAAATGCTAGAGTATCTGTAGTCTCATTACTTACGAAAGCCTTTACCTACCACTTCGCGGAGACAGAGCTCAATGCTGTTAAGGCTTACCGTGGCCTAGAGGTGAGGTAACTCTCTTCAGTGAATAAAATTCCGGTTTTAACCCTGTCACAGTAAAGCAACGAAGGATGCATACCGCTTTTCTAAATATGCATCTTTTGGGGTGAGTACTTGAGAGTTTTCCAGGTTTCACTAGGGTTACGTGAACACAGCCCTCATCTATAAAAAGTTTTTCCTGTAGGATATTCATGAAGTGCATTTTAAAATGTCTTACCGCAGGATGAAGCTGTATAGGCTGTCTTTTGCGCGCAAAGTTTAATGGCGTTATTTCGATCCCAGTCCACTGGTGAACAACACAGAGCAGCACTTTTGTCCTCTGCATATATGTTTGTTGAAGTGGGTGCTTGGTATTTTACCTGGTTTTCTTCCTTGCATCACTTGAATACGGTGGTCTAGCTACGAAAAAGCCTTCCAATAGAAAGTTTACTCGAAGGATATAGAAGTGCCTTAAGCCTTCACGCTATTCGTCACGCGGTGCCAAAATTCCATGTTGTCAAGCAACGGAGAATGTTCATCTGTCCAATTTTCTCCCACTAAAGGGATGAATACCGTGGAAAATCTTCCTAACGACGAAAACAGCTTATTGATATATTTATTGTGTTATGTCGAAGGAAGTGATTCTTACTGTTTAAGAATAAACCCGGCTTAATCGAAATTCCTGTGTGCTCGGTAATGGAAGCTGCGGCATGTTAAAACTGGTGGTGGTTGCAGTGTCCTCCAAGTAAAATGATATCCCTGGGAGAGGCAGGTCAAAATTGGGGGTCTTGTGCTTGGCATCCGTTTCAAAATCACGACGACTCCATCCGGCTACTTCGATCTAACTGGTAGAACCCAACTCAGGGCTAAGGACAGGAAAGCATGTTGGTGCAATAGCAACTAGTCAAGAAAAGGAGTTCAACTACAAAAATTTAACGAAAAGAAAAGATAGCAAGCATATATAACATGTAAGTATGTCCTATTCACTTTTTACTTATTTTAATAAAAAGAACATTTTAAACTTATATAAGTCGTTTATCTCATGATGTTAAAATTATCAAGCACAAATCGATTTCTTTCTAAATTTTTGCTTTCGATTTTTATTTTTTATACTCACAAAACAATTTAAAACTAAGAACACCGAAAAAAGGTTATGTGAGCTACTTTAAAAATATCATTCATACTTATTTTGTTTTCCATCTCTTTATGACCATCAACATAAATTTTCGAAAACTTGATTCGCTTGATTGCCTAAGTTAGGCTAAGATTCTTGCATGCAAATTTGCATGTTTCACTTGCAGTAAACAAATAATTGACTGGTGCTTAATGAAGTGATGATATTTTTGTGTCTTTCAGAAAATGCAATAAATTTATTTTCTACACAAAATGATCATCCTCCGTGAGATACCTTCCAAAACATCATTCGATCTCAGTCATTCATCTTGCAAAAGAACACGTGGATTGCGGAATTCGCGCGCGTTTGCCCTCAGTGTTTTTCTACTCGAGAATGCACATTATTTTTTATATCACGTAGTGGACAACCTGTCTAGGGCTGTTGCGCATTTTTGTACCCACCTCGAAAATTAAAATGCTGTAGGCCTTTTCATGTCTAGTCATCAGCATTTACATGCCTCAAAGGAGGAAACCCGGAAAACTGCCAAGCACTCACCCAACAGGTACGCACGCAGGAATCGGAAGCGCAACATAATTCTCCCGTTTTACAAGTGTGGCTGGAGTCAAACACGGGATCTTTCGCTCTTTCGACTTCGCGTCATGGACGGCCTAAAAGTCAAGATTATTGTATGTGTTTTTAACGTCTACCACATAGTTAGTGTTCGGAAGGGTTTTTCAAAGACAGAGGGCTGTATCTACCTTATACAAAGGAGAAAACCAGGAAAACCTCCAAGTAATCACCCTGATAGATACGCGTGCAGAAAGCATAAGCGCAACATCATTCTCTTATAGTTCAACTGTGGCTGGTATCGATCCCAGGATATTTTGCTCTTTGGACACCCCATTATAGACTGGCAAATCGCCAAGGCAATTTTGCAACTACCATATACCTGCTTTCAGGGATTGTTTTTCATTGACGTGTCGCAAGGTTGAAAACTCGAAAATATCTCAAGCACTCACTCCTACAGAAGCTCATGCAGAAGCGCAATATGCAACGATTAATTTATTTTTTGACATCGTGTCATGGACAAATTAATAGCTGAGGCTCGTTGTAAGGCCTTTTGCAACCATGTTGCCTTCCAGGAGGATTTTTCACAGATAGCGGGTCTTATTTACGTATCGTAAAGGAGGAATCACGGAAAATTCTTAAGTACTCACTCTGAAATATAGGGTTTGAAAGGCAGAAGCCCAATATTCATCTCCCGCTGTTTTACATAGGCTGGAATCGAACCTATATTTTCCCTTTAATCAGTTTTATCCAACCACTAAATTACAGTAAGGCCTTTGATACTGTTTTTTCCCCAAAGCCTTATAATACTAAATTTTGGACTGAAACTTGGCTTTTATATTATATGATCTATATAACAAGAATTATCATTTCATACACGTAATAATACATCACAAGAGTTGTGGCATGCGTTATTCTATAGGAACATCACAATAGTTCTCGTAATGGTAAGAGACAACAAGGAAAGTGCAAGTTTCTCTTAGCACAAGTTGCGAGATAGACTTGACATTCAGATTTCATGAATGAAACTGTTTTGTTTGAGAATGGATAGTTTTGGTCGATAGAACTTAAACGATAATTTATTTTAAGTAAAAAATACACTTTGATTTATTGTTTGGTTAAAATCTTAATATTTAAATCGTGATCGTCCTATCACATATAATTCTATAACTGTAACTTGTCAATACAATTACCATGGCCAATAGAATTAAAAACTTCCTATTGAGAATATTTGGACACATTTTCGAGAAACTGATTCCCGAAAACGAGCTCTTTTTTTAGTTTTGGATAAATCCATTCCTGTAACATTTTCATAATAAGGCCTTCAAAATTTGGTGGAATGTTGTACATTAGACAGTTGGAATTTTTAAGAAACCTTTATTCTTTAATGGATTGGTTTTTATTACGTATTTTTTTTCTATGTTTTCTATAACTTACCTTAACAAACTATTAAAGCATTCCATCATACTGCACAATACAGTACTCTTATAACGCGATTTCATATACCTTGTATAATACGTGTTTCCCCCCGTATAACATGTTGATTTCCCACGCTATATTTCTATACAGCGAAAATTATTATGATTTGTACAAATCACCATCAATTTTACGTTGCTCATTGTGTCAATTGTGTTCGTATAAAATAAAATAATATTATATTATTGACCTTGGAACATTCTGCTAAAGTAGATGTCGGTGAACGTAATTTTAGATAGTTCCTACAGTGAATATAAACATGTAATAAAACTGTTTGGAATAATTTGATTTGTATGAAATTAACTGTTTTTCATTCACATTTATGTATTATTTTTTTATTTGAAATATTTATAATTTCATTTTAGTAAAACGCTCACATTTCGTTCATAACATAGTTTAATATTCGATGAAAATCCCCTTTACTAAGAAACATTATGAATCATTTGTATATTACGCGTTGTACGAGGTCATACGAGCGTGTTTTGTGAGAATGCTCGTTTTCCTATAAAGCAGAACTAATATACTGTGTTGTAGGGGGGGGGGATAACTGTATACAAGTAGAAACAGTTACTATTTACTTTAAATATTTAAATGATTATGTTAACTTTCGATAGCTTCATCACTTCTGTGAGTGGTCCTTCTGTGATATAAAATGGTGTCCAAATTAGTGCCTACTGTATTTGAGGGTAATTACTTACTGTTTATTGATCGCATCAATGTTATTTGGCATAGAAAATATCATATTTACACACAGGATTGCAGGAGAGTAACGGACTGTATCTAAGGTTAACCACTGGTACTGGCTGTATCTAGGGTAGTCTACCACTTACTGATTCGTTATTTTGAACTACGGTCAAGTGACGAGGTAACATATGAGCTGTCAGGGACAGCTGAGTCGTGGTAGCTTACATTATCAGAAGGTAGCGAGTTCGTATATGTGCTTAAACAAAAATCCGTCGTGTTCATTAAAGGTTGCAGAAGGCACGTTAAATAATTGCTGGTCGCAATGCTCTCCAATTGAAATGATACCTCCGAGGGTAATAGGTCAATTATAAGGGTATCTTATAATTGACCTACTACCAATTAGAAGCAGGAACAAAGCACTGCTTCTAAATCTTCGTGATTTAGAAGCAGTTCTTTGTTCCTTCTTCTAAATCACGAAGATTTAAACTCGGCCTCTGTCCACCTCTGTTCTAAGTACAGGAAAACATGGGGGTGCAACAACAATGTGAGAGCTAGCCCCTCCTCTGCATATTCGTGTCACACCAGAGGGAGGCTTTGGACATCGCATATGAACGTGGACACGTCCCTACCCATGAAGCTCCAGCAACCCAATCAGGTTACAGGTCTTAGGATTGAAAACATTAGCAAATGTATTGTGTATTTAGATTCATAAATAAGTTTATTAAATTAAAATATTTATCTTTATTTTAGGTTATCTTAACTTTGTTGATGTTTTAGAAATTTTATGCTTGGAAATTATTAATTATGAAGTTTCATTTATCCAAGCTCATCACATTGTTACACGAAATATAATTTTATGAACATATCTTCAACAAAGTAAAAACTTTTATTAAACGTTATGAAAATACAAAATGCTTTGTAGACTATAAACTGATCAACTTAATTCGCATTAACTCATATTGTTTTTAATATATTTATTTTAATTTTTGAAGTGCAAAAAATTGTTTAATTAAAAAAACACACACCTACACACTTTATGTTGCTTTTACCATCTTGGAAAAACTCGACTCCTGCTGAAAAACAAAAGAAAAATATTTTATTAACTATGCAAGCAACACCCTCTATTCACGAGCTACAGATTCATCCGTAGCAAACGATGCCACACTCGTTGCAGATGCTAATCCACAATATCGTAATAATATTACAGAATAAAAGATTTTTCTAATGAACTTTGTAACCATTAAAAGTGACACTCGTTTGGACAAAAGTTGTTACAGATGTGTATTCTTTAAACTAATTTTTTGGATTTAGTCTTTTGTCATGTAATGACCTCTGATACATCAATGCATTTTAAACTGAGAAGGGATATTTAAGTTTGGCATGGATGTTTCACCTGACAAATCGATTAATACAACTTAAAAATTTTTTTGAGTTTTAATTCCAAAGCTGTATATTATATATAGCTATATATTTAAAATAAGTTTCGTATATAATAAAAAATAAATATTAATACCACAAAAACCATATGCAATTATAAAAAAAAAGTTTATTTAAAAATCTTTATATACTGTTGTAGCACACTGCCCGGCTGCTAAGATTTCCACCTTTCATCACTACAAGGGATGAAATTAATGGCATCGTATATAATAGTGCACCCAGTGGATGTGCCATCATAGCCCCGAGAGAGTGTCTTTGTCTTTTAGAAACAGGGACCGAGCAGAAGGCAATCATACTTGGCCTGTTACTAACAGAGATATCATTTCACATGAAGGACATTGCAGTCACAAGTTTAATCTGGCACTGTCGCCATTAGCGAACGTTGACACAAGCCATGGTCACTATTGGTATGGAACAAATGCCATTAAATTTGGCTGATTTATCGGCGAATTCCACTCGTTCTGATAAATGTTACTGGAAATCATCGATTGATACGCGAAATCTTGATACAAGCAGCTAAATCGTGGTTTCTATCGACATAGAATAAATTCCAGAAAATTTGGCTGATGAATTGGTGGATTCAATTCGTTCGGGATTGTTCTGATGAATGTTACTGGAAAACATCCATTGATGCACGAATGCGATAATTTCCAAACGATTTCAAATGATTTGATATGTTGACAGACGTTTAGCTATGGTTTCGGATACATCACATGCAACTTTTTCATATGATAATTCGGTGGCATCCACTTGTTCGACTTGAAATCTAAAAGTTTTTGAAGAGCACATCTTGTTCACAAACTTCTACTGATTGCTCCGCTAACGCTATTGTTCTACAAGTCAGCTCAAATTGATTCGAGCCTCTTACGCGTTGATAAAGTTTTTTAAACATCGTCGAAAATAAATGTGGATATATAACATCAAATTAGGCTGGTGTCCCTGCGGCATTGACTCCTTCAATTGGAGACCGAAAATTCGTCGAAATGTATTTTGCCTGAAAACGTGCATTATTTCGGAAAGAACAAAACGTTAAAAATAAAAAATAAAAGAAAAACACGATAAAAAAAAACAGGTTAACAATATAAATAAATAAATAAAAAAAATAAATAAAACACTTCACATTTAAATGTCAATCATGAAATTGAAAGTTGAACAATTGAAAGTTTTTTATTTGCATTATTTAATCGTATTGATATATGCATATAGAGGCTGACAATCACGCGTAACTAAATATCCTCAAAATTCCATTTATTTCTTTTCTAAATAAAATGCACTATCGTGCATTTCTACAGGCCTGCATACTTGCATGCAGGAGTTCACCAATAACATGAGATTTTTAGGGTTACCTCATAACATGCTCATAATTCGGGTAAAAATCCAAATTAATCTAAAAGAATACTTAATAAAAATATTTTATGTTCGAATCTGAGAATTCTTTTTATTAATTTCAGTACTTATAATGAAAATTAAATAGAATGGAACCTAGCATATTAAATATATAGCAAAACAACACGATAAAACGAAACCTCTAAAGGGTTTTTGAAAATCCCATTTCGTTAGAGAAACAGGGAGTGGAAAAAATAGGTTGATGACAAATTCTGGTGACCTAATTCTCATTCGCCGCCACGAGTCAGTCAAAACACGCGAAGAGAAAGAACTTAATTTTATTTATTTATTTTTTTCCTACTAAGGTTAATTCGTCGCAGTCTTCCCGTCGCCACGGCGAAAGAAAAAAATCTACATGCAAGTGCCTTCGAAGCACGTTCGATGATTTCCATTACGCTTCAAATCTTAGAACTGCTTATAGAATTCAGCTGATTATTTATCACAAAAACTAAAAATTATTTCTGCATATTCTGTAGTCGTTAATGGCGACGTTTTGGGCATAATCAAAAATGAGTTTTGGTTTGTTATTCTCTCCAACATTTTTATAAAGTTTCAAATCAATTATTTTTTTTCTTTTAAATATGTTTCAACAATCTGATTTTAATTTTTTTATTTCTTTCGAAATAAAATGCCATCATTCATGCATAATTTATCTATTAAATAGTACAAACAAATCTTGATTATAAAATATATATCTTTGCCATTTTCACAATTTAAACTTTTTTTCTCTCACAATACGATTTTTCCTGTTATTTTTTATTAATTACAAATTTTTTATGCTATTTTCCAAGTATACTTTTGAGTTATACTCAATAGATTCTTCAAAAACAATTTCAAATGTTTCTTAATTTATAAAATATCTTGAAAATCTACAAAGAAAATGGATAAGAAAATATTCTAATATTTTTTTTTTAAAAAAAGTTAATTATATAATCAAAATATCTATTTAACTCAAGCTGGATTAATTATTTAAATCAAAAAGCCTCGTTCATATGCGGGATATTTAGAAGGCAAACAGTATAAAATGGATTCCGAACTGTAACAGCATCTGAACTTAAGGTGGGATTTGAAGCCGCAGACCGCTGAACCGAAAACAAGACTGAAAGCGATTCGAGTACTAGATGGGCTCAAGATTAGTAAAATACAATATTACAACAAACATTTAATAGATGAGTCTGTCATGAAAAAATGTAGTGATAAATTTACGGAATATTCGAAAAACAATCTACTTCTTCAGTAGATTTTAAATTCAAATTACTAGAATGACACTTTTTGAGGCCGTTGTTGTTGTTGCACCAGCATGCTTCCCCATACCTAGTTCCGAATTGGCTCTACCAATTAGGGAGAAGCAGTCGGGTAGAGTCTTCTTGTCGTGATTTTGAAGCAGGGATCAAACAGAAGACCCCCAATACAGCCCTGCTACACCCAGAGGTATCATTTCACTTGGAGGACTTTGCGACCACTCCCAGTTTTAACATGCCCCAGATGCCATTAGCGAACACGACGGATCTTCGGTTAGACGGGATTTGAACTCACTACCTTCCGATAATGAGAAAGACGCTTTAGCCAACCAGGCCACCGCGGCCTAGAATTCCGGAAGGATGGCATTGGATTCCCAATGCCGCCAAAGAACTACCGAGTACATGCGATATATGTGCTCGTTAAATCTGAGAAATGGAAAGTGCTGTAGTAGTAATCAGGTGCAATGGTTTGGAAAAAATTTCTTCTCTCCAGATCAAAATTGTGGGTGAGGATCCTTCGGTGGTGCCACCGATCGGAGGAGTCTTAGAGTCGAATTTTCACCTTCATGGTGCTCTGGTTAAACGAAAGGCACAAACTTCTGACTTAATTTCGCTTAGTCTTCGATTAACGAGCTTCGCTTGTCCAAGAATCATAATTAACAACAGTAATGTAAATTAGATTATTTTATGATTATTTCAGATAATGATTACTTTAAATCGTAATTTGTCGCATTTAAAATTGGGAGATGGTAGTGGCCTAGTAGGTAAAGACGTTCACATCACCGAAAGTTAGTGAGCTCGAATCTCTGCTTAGCTAAAAATCTGTCGTGTTCATTGAGAGCGTTTGAGGTATATTAAATAGATCACATTAGCAATATCCTTCAATTGAAATGAGGCCTCTGGGGTGGACAGATAAACTATTAGAAGTCTGCTTAATCCGTGCTGGTAAATGAAGACACTCACCCGGTTACTTCTCCTAATTTGACATCATCGGATCCTCGCGGACGAAACTGTCTGATTTCTTTTTCTAAATGGAGCTTGAAAATAATCCTCTGTTGTCGTATTGAAGTGAAAGTATTTAAACTGTAGAGCCCAACTGTGGGATGCTGGTGCAACAACAATATTTAAAATTGTAAATGCAATATAATTTGTATGTACAGTGAAAGTGTCTATACATGATTGAACTTTAAGTCAATATATTTTAACATATAAAATATAGTTGTTGGCAGCTACTTTATCTATCATTAGATTAAATTATTTTATTGCAACACATTTTCGTTAGCGCTCTTGCCTTCGGTTCAACAGTTCGTGGTTAGACATGGATGTTTGTAGTGGTTCGGAATCCACTTCAAGCCGTAGGTCCCGGTCTAATTAGCCCTCGTGTGCAAAAAATGACCGTTGATCGACAAACAAACAAACCCATTTTCAGCCGCCGATTTCTGCATCGATCAAAGCCATTAGCACAGCCAGCCACTCCGTAATTTTTAAGAGAAATCAAGTGACGCTATAGACACCTTAACTATCATCCTCTTCTTCACAACTAAATAATGTGATTGAATATCAGAGGGGGATATTATAAATTCAGGCATTAATCCTCATGATATTGAATTATTCCAAAATTCCAACAGATTTCTATATATATATATATATATATATATATATATATATATATATATATATATATATATATATATATATATATATATATATATATATATATATATATACATATAGTCTGCTCACTGCAATTTTTCAAAGACAATTTCTTATAAAAGTACTTTTTTAGTGATGCTAAAATTTCTTTTCAGAGCGATTTATTTTAAATGATGCAACTCATTTGTTTTGCATGCTTACCTTTCCAAAAAGTAATAAACAAAAAAAGTATTGGTATTCCAACAATAGTTTTTAAATAAATAAATAAAATCATATGATATTAGAGATTTTAGATGATGCAGTCGGACTTCACACCAAATAGAGTTCAGTATGAAAAAGTGGAGCAGCACACCCCTATAACCAGCCTAGCTGGCACGAGATAGAAAGAAAAAAAAAAAACGTTTGTAATAGATTTTGAAATGATTGACGATGACCTGTACAGTTGCTTTTGCCGATATGAAAACAATTTAAATGAAGAGATATTCCATCTCGGAAATCTTCAAAAAAGGAAAATTTATAATTTGATCTTTTTAATCTCCTGGAGTATAAAAATATATTCATAACATTTCCCATTTTTTTCCATATCCACACAGGAAAACTTTTCTTAAAAAATATCCATATTTAAGAACTTTTTTAGATCTTTGAAAAAATACTCTTTTGGTCTATTACAAAGTATATGTTTACGCCATTACCAATTAAGGCTGTAAGAGAAAACTGGGTTTATCCCTACAGGAATTTTGAAAGTTTTGGCAAATTTTTCAGATAATTTGGAAATTTTCGAAGACTTTTTTTATTTTTAATTTTTTAAACGAAGATTTATTTTAAAAAAATCCCTTTATTTTGAGATTTCGGCAATTAATCACGGTAACAGAATGTGTAAAATGTAACAGAACAATTTAAGAGAATGTATAGAAAGTTTGCGTAATATGAATGAAGTTTTCAACAAAAATGTTGGCAATGTTTAACTGTTATAACAACATCCATATTTGAAATTATGTTTTGTTTCTTAGTTCTTGAACAGAAATAGTAATTGATTATTCATTAAATATACTAAAATGAAAGATCGTTAAATTTGTTTTTTACAAACTGCCGTTCTACGGAAGTTTATAAACAATTTGGTAAATTGTAGTTTTGCGTAGTTTTAAATTTACTTCACTTCTTATATATAAGCCAAAGCAATCCATTAAATAAATTAGGAATGGATGAGTTTACTGTCTCAATATTTCCGGGAATTTTACCTCTCTACTTCCTTTTACTCAGTTGTGTTAATATGTGGATGAAAATTGTTCCAATTTCAGTATTAAATAATTTAATAACTAAAGAGAATCTTTAATTTGTGACTAGAACTAAAAGTAAAATTTTATTTCATTGAACAAAACAGTGTTTTGAAAATTACATAAGTATAGTTATTTTTTCTCCTGTACACATATCGTTATTTTTTCCAGACCCTAGAGTGCACGTTTTGCAGTAAAAGAAACATCCAGGAGCATTTCTATCTAGTATTAAGCCCTATTACATTAAAATTGCCGATATTCTAGTGGAAGCAACTATTATAGGCTTAACATTACGTGATGTCACACCTCGAGTTCCGGCAATTCTCACTCCTTGTCCAATGAATGCTTGATATTTCTTTCAGGTGTGTTGTACAACAACTGTTTTACTATATTTAACATTTGATCGCTATTCTGGCTAAGATTTTAAAGGTTGCCATATTTTACTTAAAAGATTCCAAGTTTCATGATAAATTCTTATTTGGAAATTTTATTTTTAACCAAGTTTTTAAAATGCTAACTAATTCAGATGAACATTTAAAATAGATTTCCTTTGTTTTGTTTGAATCAATTTCACCCTTCAATTTTAATAATATTTTTATGGCATTTTTTAAAAATATGTTAAAATATATCAATATAAGGAAAATCTTCTATTCGCTTCACAATTTATTATAGAAATAAAAGAAGTTCTTCGATGTTATATTTATTAACTGAATTTATTATTTTCTTCCATTGTAACTTTTTTGAAACATAAACATATCCTTGAGTTATCATTTTATAATTGTGATTATGATTATTATTTCATATTTTTTGCTTCCTTTAATCATAGCATTATTTCATCGTTTGACAAGATACGATTGCCTGAATGTACATTTTTTAAAAATTAGACTTAGTCTTTAGTTTATAAATTCTGCATTCTTTAACTTTAGACATTCCATGGATAAGAAACATTGATGGATATACTGCATATAAACTTTAAGTAGTGAAGATTAAAAAAATATTATGAAAAAAATGTGTCAATGCAATTTTTATTATTTATAAGCATTTTTAAAAGTTCAATCAGATATTTATGTCTAATTACAGAAGAGATTTTGTCTAATTACTAGAAATTTTGTCTAATTATGTCTAATTACTTAATGGGAATTTTAATTGTACATATTTTATATATATAAACAAAGCAATTTTATTTTAATTTCTTAAATAGGCTGAAAATTAAGTATTTAATATGAGTATCATTTAATGGAAATTCTATAAGTCTGGTCATTGCAATGTTTTAACTCTATTTTAGTCGTTCAGATTTACAGATTAAATATTAAAATGGTTTTGAAATAATTCTATTTGACTGTATCAAACAAAATTAAAAATATCAGCATAATCCTAAAAGCTGTACATCTTTTACAAAGTAATTATTTTTCACAATTTTAAGTTTAAATTTTTAGGTTTTTAAAAAGTATAAAATTTAAATTAATTAAAAAATAATATGAAGTAAGAAATATACAATATTTTAATAATAGTAAATTTTGTGCGACATTTTTATTAGATAAAAATACATCCTATTTAGAATGTCTGCATAAATATTTTGAAATGCTTTCAAATTATTTAAACAAGATAATTTAAATTCTAAATTCGTTAAAATATGTAGTGAATTTTAAAGCAGTTATATTCTTTCATATTGAAATTAATATGAGTATTCTAAATTTAAATTTGCTATTTTAAAATTGAAAACTTCACGATCGTTCGTTAACATTGAATTATGACAACAATGAAGAAAAATAAACAACCATTTCATGTACTATTTCTACTTGGCTAAAAAAAGGCAAAACTTGATCCCTTTTTAAAACCGTTGGCGATATAAACTGCCAGAGTTGCTGGTGAATGCACAAAAAAGAAAAAGTCGCTTATTTTAAGCAATTTATAACGCCGATAATTTTCTTTTGGTGTGAAAAATGCGAAAATTAAATAATATTCAAATTCTAACTGCCAGTTGTGAATACATTCTAAAATATCATTGGACAATTAGTGAAATTTGTAGCAATTCGTGCTGTGACGTCATGTATTGTTAATTCTATGGAAGTCGCTCCCACTGGAATATCGGTAACTCTAATATAATAGGGGCTTAAAATAACATTGGTCAATAATTGGCGATGAACACATTTGAACACATAGTGGACAGTCCGAAGCTGTTGAAAGCATTTGATTCTTCGTTTCATTTTGAAAAGAATCGTATTTTAGACCATGGATCACATTCACGTGCCATAAAGCAGGATCCTGGAAAACTGCCAAGCACCCACAATGACAAAAACTTAACGAACAAAAAAAAAAAAAAAGGAATACCAAACTTTATTGCTATATAGTAACTAAATTCAAACCAAACACGTGTTAAAAACAATAGTTTTCAAAACATGATACAGTTTACGCTTGTTTTTAAGAAATCATAAGAACCAATAAAGTAGTTCTTATAATAGTCAAATAAGTGTAAATTATTATAATTAATTTATTTTTTGCCAAATATCTCTTTCTTTGTCAATAAAATATTATTAGAACAATTATTTAATGTCTATTATATTCGACAAATTCATACAAATAAATTTCATATTAAAAAAAATTACTTGTTGAAATATCAGGCAGTGTAATTGCTTATTTGTTTGTTTCAAAACTCCATTTTTTAAAAGCATATTTTTCCATTTTTTAAATGATTAAAAATGTAATGAATTTTAATCACTCCATGCTTTTTTACTTAAAAGTTTCATCGCGGTTCAAACAAGGCGGAGTTCAGCATCGAATGTTTGAGTATCGTTGGTGATGAGAAAAAAATTTCTTAATGATTTTTAATATTAATAAAGAAATATTTTTTAACTATAATTCATTTCCGCGTGTAAAAGTTTTCAATATCATGAAAATTATCTGTCATTCTAAATAATTAGTTTTCAAATTTTTAGCGATATTGCTTTCAAAATTTTACATTGAAAGTAGAATAGAAGAAAAAGCAAAATGAAAAGAACAAGATAAAACAAACAACTTTATGATTAATATAAATCTGCAAGGTTGATTTTAATTTTTTTATCTTATATTCTACGATATTTTATGCAGTATATGTTGTTGTCGTGTGCCAACTAGGCTTGCATTATGGGGAGCGCTGCTCCCCTTTCCCAACCGAACCATATTTTGGTGTGGAATCCGACTTCCTCAGTTACACACATGCCATAGGTATAGGGTAGGCAACCATTTACAACATATTCATAGAAGGAAAGGATACAGACAGGATAGATAGATAGAGAGAGAGAAAGTATATCCATGCCCGAACCGGGATTCGAACCAAGGACCTTCCTATCTGACGTCAGGCAGGTTGACCACTAGAGAAGTTGGGTGGCTGTGCAGTATATAAAAATGTCAATAGAATTAAAACATGATTGATGACATTATCAATAAAAAAAGAAAATGGTTTCATATGCCATTTAATTTTCTTCGATATTTTATATGTATTTCATCGCAATTGAATCAACCAAACATTACATAAGAATTGTTTGTTACCCCAGTGGAAACTACATTAATATATATCCAATGGTCTCAAATTTCTATAGTTTAGTACCAATTTATAAAAGTTATCAGTATATTTATCTTTCATTTGAATATTTGCTTTATTTTCGTAAAGTTCGCTTTTCAGGTTGGTTGGCTATATGGTAATTTTTTCGTTTAAAGAGGCTAATTTCGACTTACATTTTTGATTTAAAGTGGATTTTATATCATTGCAAGCATTCATACCGAAACTGCGAATGGAATCAGCGAACAGTTGAATTGAAGACTATACTGCTATTAATTTTGGGAGTTAAAAATCTGCTCAAAATTTAATAACATAAATATAATGAAATGATATGGTCCTATTTATATTTCGCTGGTACTTCAGAATCTTACATTCCGAATTATATGCATACTAGTTAAGTACTTTTTAATTAGCGTTATGATTATTTTTATAGAAAAATGCTAATCTTTACGAATGATTTTAAGAATTTCAGATTAATAAAACAACTTAAAATTATTATAGCAATTTTTAATACGGTTGATGCATTTATTATAAAAATGTATAATAAAACCAGTCAGCTTATTCGAGTTAATTTAAGTATAGCAGTTTGAAAAGTTCTGAATGTTTTATTTCTTGCTAAATTTACATTCCATTGATACATCTGTATACACACACAATTGCTTAAAAAAAGAAATATTAGAAAAATAATAATTATCACTTTATTCATTTGACTATATATATATACATTTTAAAATGATTTTAGTTTAAGCGTCATTCTTTACTTTCAATGGTTGGCGAGAAACATTATTTGGCACAAGTTAAAAAATATTGAACTTTATAAATTATAATAATTTGAATAAATTATTGGTTTTTAAGTTTTTGTTATTTTACAGAATGCAATCAAAAATGTTATTGGAATTAAATATGTGTGATGCCATGATTTTTTATGGGAAAAATAGAATGTAAAAAATTTATAAACTTCTACATACAAAGCCTACATGTTTTATAGAAATCTAAATATGAAATAATTAAATGGAAATTTTATTTAATAAAACAAAATATATATTAATAAAAATTACTAAGTCTAAAAAGCGTACATAACTTAAATATTCCTTTGAATTTTTTTTTTCGATGAATGAATTCTTAAACTTCCAAATTTTAAGTGAACTTTAACTTTTTTATTCAATGGGAAACAATCAAAAAACAAAGTGTTCTTGCATAAAAGATAATAAATTAGAAATATATTTTTAATTTTTGGACAATTTTTTGTTTTATTTTAAAGACAATAATTACATTTTAAAAAGCTGTTTCTTAAAACCAATGTTTTATCTATTAATTAAAATAGTTACTTAAAAAATCTATATTACAATAATTACGTCAATAAAATAATATATTTTTTAAATTACTACAAAAATAATGAAATAATTGTCTTAAATTTATGAAATAATTTATTGTAAGTTTTGAAATATAAAGAATGTTTTTACCAAAGCTGTATTCAATAAAATAACCACTGTAGTAAACTATTAAGGAAAAATAAATTTGAAAATAAGATAGGATAGATTTTGTAAATTTGTAAGTTTGAATTGTTTTTATTTCCTAAAAATGAATTTGGTTTAATAAAAGTATTACGTGAACTGAAATATATACATTAATGTATTAAAATTGATGCCAAATAAAAAGAATACATGTGTGTTAAAATACTAAAATTGTTTTATAAATTTAGCATTTCCTACAAAAAAAAAAAACAGAAAATGTTTCATGTATTCAAAGTATTAAATAATCTAACTAATATTTGTCTTTTTTTGAATTTTCAATAAAATTTTCTAAAGTAAATCAAGGGAATGATAACAAACTAAACATAATTATCGTGAATAAATCTGTTTATCTAATTTATATATAAATATGAACTTTAAAATACGGATAATTTAATAAAATAATCACATAAAGCTCATTACAAAATTTTAATTCTTACCTTATTAATAGCTAATTTTAAAAATAAAAAATATTATATATATATATATATATATATATATATATATATATATATATATATATATATATATTTGCTGCTACATTATATTATTTAGTTTTAAATATTTATAATTTTTTATGAAACCTTTTTAATTTATTAACAATAATAGTATTAAAGCTATTTTCACCAATGAAATTAACAATTTTGAAGAAAACAAATTTTTTTCTTCGTCATTAAACTGAAAAATAAATAATATGAGAAAGACTGAAGCAACAACTTACGAACCAAACAATAATGCTAAAATTAAATTGAAAATTTTGATTCAGAAACATTAAAATTATTCCTTAGATTCCACAGTTTGTATCTCTGATTATAGAAAAATTTTACTTTACCAAGTAGAAAATTCATTGCACCTTCAATGGTAAGCTGAATTTCAAACATATTTCATTTGTCTTCGCCATAAAGATTTGGATTACAGATTACATATACTCAAAAAAGTGGCAAATGCCTTTACCATGAAGAACATTTATTTTCAACTAGTAAATGTAGATAAAATTTCTTGTAGAACTCAACATGAAATACCACTCAAATAAAAAGCATGCCTATAATCATGAAAAAAGAATGCATTTTCAAATGCGTTAATGTAGATAAAGTTTTCCCTTGAACAAGCAATCAGTAAACGGTAATAACATTTACCATAGAAGACAATTTTGCTTTCAATTGCATAAATGTAGGTAAAGGTTTTATAGAACAAAGCACGAACTGATACTCAAAATACAAAGCATGCCATTACCATGAAAAAAAATATATATTTATTTTCAATTACATAAAAACGGATGAAAACATTCTCAAGGAATACCGCACAAACCGGCAATTAGAAAATCATGCATGCCATTACTATGAAAAACAATTTTGTTTTCAATTGCTTAAGATAAAGGTTTTCTTATAGAATACAGCACGAACAAGCACTCAGAAAAACGAATCATGCTTCTATTATGAAAAAGAATATGAAGAATTTATTTCCAACATCATTAATGTAAATAAAGATTTTCCCATGTAACATAGCACGAATGGGTATTCAGAAAACGATAGAAACCATTACCATGAAAAACAAGGTGTTTCCAATGGCATAAATGAATGTAAAAGTTTTACCATAGAACATAGCACAAATTGGTAATCAGAAAACGTAGCACATCATTACCATGTTTTAAATTATTTATTTCTAATTCCGTAAATGTAGATAGAATTTCCCCCCTGGAACATAACACGAACACACAGGCAGTTAGAAAAAAAAAATGCTATTTCCATGAATGTATTTATTTTCAACTGCGAAAATGTAGATAAAAGTTTTCTATGGAACAGCAAGAACAGGAAGAACTTTGAAGTACAATAAGTCGTAAAAGACATTTTCTTTCAAATATACATTCTAATTATGAAAAATTGCATTAGCATTTCAGCTCAGCTACTGAAGTTAGATTTTCCAATGGAATAGCAGCTGCCACTGCTAGAGAAGAAACGGTACACAGTGCAGAACATGGCAAATATTTCCTTCAACCTCCGTTGCTGCATGAAACGAAATGAAGGCAGAATCTTCAGAAGCCTCATGATGAGCACATCTTGAACCACCTGCAGGACGATTGTACTAATCATCGCGAAATGAAGGAGTCGACTTTTCCAAACTTATTCTTCTCTTTGAAATTTACGCATCATTTCTTGTAACCCATTGAAGCGTTTAATGCAACAAACACATAAAACTTCATTTGTAATGGATGGTAGAGGTCAAAACAATTACATTTTCGCCTTCTTCATCATCCAATGACTGTAACACAATGAATGTTGCTATTTTAAGAGGGACTCTTGATATATGTTTTCCAAACTGTTGATGTCACATTATTGCATTATGAGCTCCTCTATCTCACTATTCATTTTATTTAAATATTGTTATACATTTGCTTTTATGCATAGCCCCTACATCGAATCAAAGTCTGTTCTTGTATGAACAACTTCATTAGAAACGTGACTAGTTTTCTTACGTTCAAGTGAACTGCAGTCATTTACTGTTCAGTAATTGTATCGAACCATAGTTTGCAACATGAAAATGTTACTAAATTCCATAGCATTTACACTCGTTTACTTCTTTTCTGTGGTCAAAACAGGTAAGGGAATTCATTATGTTTAAACTGTCTGAAGATATATTTTCATCTGGTAATATTTTTAGTACTAAAAGTTATAAGACGAGGACCAAGATTAAAATGGATTTTGAGCCACTGCAAACATCCAAACCCCGATGTCGGATTCGAATCCACAAATTGTCGAAAGTAAAGCGCTAAAAATTCGGTTTACATAATATGTAAATTTTCTTTTATTACAGAACCACCCCCCCCATCAACTGAAGTTAAAATTGCATAACTTGTGACATGCGAGATGTTGACTTGTGGCATATTGTAAGGCATTTAAATATCCACCGCATAAATTGTCTACCGGAAGGGCTTTTTATAGATAGTAAGCCTTAATTATCGCGTGCTACAAGGGAGAAAACCAGGTAGACTCCCTAGTAGTGCTGTAACGTAGGGAAAAAAGCAGGTTTATTTCCTTGAGAATTTTAGAAACTTTGAAAGACCTCAAGAGTTACGAAATTTTCCAAATCATTTAGAAATTTTTGAAGTTTTTTCTTTTTTAAATAAATAAAAATTTACGTATTTTATGCTTTCTGCTACTAATTATATTAATAGAAAGTAATGTTGCGTTAATAATGAACTTTAGAAATTTTTGTTGAGAAAATATTTTCTTTCTCTGCATGGATTTATAACGAAAGAATCATGGGAATGTTATTATTTATTCTGAGAAAAATCTTGATATTTTTTATTAAATATAATTCCTTACTCTTACTATTTTAACAAATGTCTTTGTTTTTCTTAGAAGGAAAAAAAATTAACTTTCCTACTAGATCAGATACATTTTTTCCCATATTTATATAGTTTACTTCACTTCTCTTCATATATGTAAGGCAAAACAATCCATCAAACAAAAAATTTTGGTTGAGTTTAATCTGTCAGAATTCCCAAGTATAAATAATTGTGGTTCGAAATTTCCGAGAATTTTACATTTGTACTCCCAAGTACCCCCCCCCCCCGCCCTATAGATGTTCGTACAGGCAACCAAAGGGCATTAATCATGTCCCGTTATTCAACAGTGTCAGGGATCAGACCAATGACTTTAAGTTTCATGACAAACTTTGAGAATCTCTTTAGAATAAATTACAAGGAAGATATGAAGTATCTAACTGATTGAATATCCTAAGGAAAAATTTGATGAGAGATGGATAGAAAAAAATATTTGTATACCAGTAGTCAACTTACACCGTTCGGCTTTTAACGCAATACTACATCTGTTCACTTACGTTGCATAAACACGTTTTAAACATAATTTAGATCTGATGATCCTTCTCATTTCCATAGATTTAGAAATTATTCACTGTTATACAATTGTTTTTTCGAATTTTTTACACTTAAGTATAATGCAAAAAGTTTCATAACATCTTAGACTCATATATGTGAACAAACATTCTATAACACCATTTGAATAAAGCAAGGTCAAGAAATATTTGATCCGCAAACTGTTCTCAGATTGTCAACAACTTAGTCATATTACAGCCAAATTCAATAAAATTATTAGCAGAAATCAATTTCAACTTTCATGCGTTTGATTCAGAATTTTTTTTCAATGGTTCAAATATTCTCTTAAAATTTGATTTTTTTAAATAAGAAAACAAATTTGGGGTGATTTTTTTATTATTATTTTCTACAACCGATGAATTTCTGATCTTAAAATCTCAAATATTTAAGGGGCTGAACAGATATTTAATTTTTGCAACTTAATAACACATTGCTTATCAATATATTTTTAAAATAAAGAATAACTTATTTTGCAATTGTTTTAACATAAATAAAAAAATAAAATATATATTTAACTAAAAATATAAAAAAGTATGTGGAATTTTTAAAATTATTGAAACTTTATTATGTTTCTTTTTAACCACAGCAAAGGAAAACAAGAATGATATTTGTATTTATCGATTTCTGCTTTAAATAATTTTCAATCGGAACCCCCTGTCATAAGCAAACAAATAAGTGATCAATTTTGTTTAGGTTTCTAATAAAAGTTCAATCTTACTCAAAGCAAGCTATGAGCCAATGAGCATATAAAGCTCCAAAACAATTTTTGTTGTAACCTAACCAAACAATTTTTATGAAATTAGAAAAACTGATAGTAATGAATAATATAGATAAATAATGGATTATATTATCCATTCATGTTTAAATTTTAAAATAGCAATAAATTAATGAAGATGTATTTCACACGAAAATTAATTTCTACAATATATTTTTTAACTATAATAAAATGCTATCATTTGCTTGAACTTACCAGTTCATTATTAGTTTAAGAACATTTCCCCAGAAATTTTTAATTTAAAATAAATTATAGTGGAGGAAAACAGAATTTGCAATTGAATACAATTATGTGAGTATACAATACAAGACATTTAAAGAAAACTTTACTTTAAAATATGCTTTTATGTCTTAAAAGCAAAATTGATTTTTTATACTGGTACGACTGTTAAGAGTTGAAAACTTGTTTATTCTTTTTAATATATTTAAAATATTTTCAATAAATTTTTATCATACAATGTAATTTTTAGTGGGCATTCTTAAATTGTATCATTTTTGAAATGAAAAAAACATTTTCATAATAATGACATAAAATATTGGTAACATTGTTTCTGATAATTCACATTTGTTTATTGAAAGATTTACTATTGGGATCATCTTATTGATGTAACAGATAGCATACATGTTGTATTTATGTCACACGTCTTTTTAAAAATATACAACACAATATGCTGCAAATTATTGACATTTTCAGCAAAAATTGAATTAAAAATGTTGACTTTTAACTGCATAATCATTTCAGTTAGCCGCCTTCTGCAACAAAGATCGATATAAGATATTTCTTATGATGTACTGATTTCTTATTAGGCTTGATGAAGCTTAAATTATAAATCATTTTCCAAATTTCATTAGGATTATATGAATTTTGAAACATCCATTACAAAATCAGATTTTTTTAAAAATTTGAGTTGATGTCACAGGTGTTGAAATAGTATTTCAAATGTTGTATTTGATTTACAGGTGAATCCCTGAAATGCCATGTCTGTAATTCGATGACCAATGATTCATGTGCTGAACTGGTGGATAACAGGTACCTCACTGAATGTTACAAAATCAACAATGATCCAGACAGAAATCACACAATTTGCAGAACAGAAACAATTTCAGCTACATCAACAGCTTGTAAGTTTTTCATATTTCCTTTCAGAAATTACTTTTCCTCTCAATGCTTTAAGAATAATTTTAGCATCTTATAGATTGTAAAGATTTGTAGTTATCACAAACACATTAGCTTCTACAGTTTGATCAATGAACTTATGAAAGGTACTTTGATTAAAAATTTTAGAACTACTTGCTGATTTCAAACAAAATTTAATTATTAAATTGCGCAGATGTTTTTGGAGAATTTTTGGTAGAAAACTTATATGAATAGCTGAAAATACAAATATTCTATGAAATGATCAGAACCATATTTTCAAAACATTAAATTTAAGAAACAGTTTAATTGTACAAATATAAAAAAAAATATAAGACATTATAATATTGTTAAGAGTATCATTTGTCTAGTAAAGTGCTGCAAGTGAACATTACTTTCAAACAAAATTGTTGAAAATTTCTTGATAATTTTTTTTAAACTCTGTTATTGTTATTATCCAAATATAATATTATTAGTATAGATTGAGTACAGGATTTTGGAAGCAGACTTCATTTCTAAATTTTTAAAGAATTGTTTCACCGATTTGCAGAAATTTTCCAAATTATTCTTCAAACTAATCACAAGCAAATCTGGTCTAACGAGATGGTATAATTTAATACCAAAAGGATTCACTATAGTTTGGATACTTAAATAATTTCAGAATAGTTTAATACAACCACTTTCAGTTTGATTTGAGATTTTGTCCATGCCAACTTGCACAAAACTTTTTTGAATCATTTTTAGAAAGTAGGCTTAAAATCTGTCAATAGCTTTAACTACCTGTATCATTTGACCAAGCAATGTTTCTTAGGTCATGAAAACTAAGGGTCCAATCGATAATCTTTTGATTAGTTCATAATTAAATTCTGGCAGATAGATATTTTAAGACTATTTAAAAACACTACATGATGCTTAATGTATTAACAGATTTGATTTTTATATATTATATAAAAATTAATTATTTAAGCAATAAACTAGTTTTAGAAAGCAAGATGAATAAATTAAATTTTAAATTTCCGATTGCTTCTTATTATTTTCAATATTGATTTTTAGATATAGAAATTTTTTATATAGAACTACATATTGAAAACATGTTGTACTCGTTCTATGGGAATAAAAACACTAACTAAAAATTACTTCAATATCCCCAATATAACATAGTAATAATAGTTACAAATTTATACATAAGGACAAAATGTAATAATTTACATAAAATTTAGAAACCAATACACAATACTATGAATACTTCACTTCATAATATATGAAATTCCATTTCATGTTTACTGTCCTTGTTGCCACTATACGTTTGATAAAATAGTTGCAACAAACATGCATCTTTTTAGAGAGGAAATATATTACTGACCTTTATTTTTAAAGACTTTAATAGATATATATATAAGTAAGAATTTCATTTTTATCTACCTAAATTTTAATATTTAAATTTATAGTATATTTATTAAGTATCTTCAATTTGATGAGCAATAATAAAAAAAAAATGTAACAATTTTTCAGTAAAAATTATATAAAAAAAATCTATTGCATTATAAAATTATGTAAGAGTTTTAAAAAAATTAAAATTTTTAAAATAAAAAAATGTTAGGATTTTTTTCCAAACAAAAATAATTTCATAAAACTGATTTATTACTTATGATCTTTTAAAATTATAATCTTAAGGATTAAGGATGAACTATGTTTCAATGCTATAAAAAACCTTTCTGTTAAATTAAGTATACATTTAGAATCCAAACATTAGCACCAGAGTCTAAGTAACATATTATTTTTTTCCAGTTGAAATGTATACACAAAGAACCATTCGATCTTGTGGCTACACAAAGCATCCCAAATATGACTGCTTTTACAATTCAAACATAGATTTGAAAGAGACCATCTGTGAATGTGAAGAAGATGGCTGTAACGGAAGCAGCATGCTGCAATTTTCAATACAAATTTTTACACTAGCTTTTCTTTTAAACTGTTTAGTGAAAAACACCCTAAGATAGCAATCTTGTTAACTTTTATCCAATTTGAAAGGGTCCCAATTTACTAGCATTTTTTAGAGTATTTATTTAATAAAATGATTGTTTATTGACTTTTGTTGTTTGGTTTACTTTTAAATAATTTATACTATTTTATATTTAATGAAACATATTTTTGATTACAACATAAATTTCTTAATGTAGATAATATTTACGACATTTTCTTAATGCTATGGAAATTTATTATTGTAGCTATTTATATTAACTATTACAAGTGAGATACTCTTAATGTTTGTGAATGTAATAATTAATAAACTTGATTCAAAAATATTGTTACTTAAAACAAATAATTTACTTCATTCTCAGAATTTAATTAATGGAAAAAAACAAACTTTTAACGACTTTTTAAATATAAAAACAAAAAATTTAGGGAATAAATTTAATTAATGAAAATAATATTTTATAGGGAAATAATAATAACACATTGAACACTATTAAAATTATATTAATAAATTAGTAACAAACACTAAAATAAATTTTCAATAACTTTTTTTAATATTAAAGTATATTTATACAATCAATTCTTTTATAAAATTAATTTTTTTATTGGCATAAATTTATATAATAATTAAGTGATTATTACTACTTAAGGCTTGAGAGGCTACCAGGCATGTTGGCAGGTGGTGGATAGCAGAACATACTTTCTCTTTCTTTAGAGGACAAATTCATATGAAGCCATGAACTCTTAGCAGTAAATCTGTGCCTAAGGTGAATAGTACTGTGGTCATAGTATCCTAATGGAGTTTCTAGTATGCCTGAAGAAATGCAAGAGTATCTGGCTAAACTCAGTATTTCAGGCAAAACTAGCTAGACTTTATTTTTCGAGAATTAGGATCACTGCTCATACAGGTAAAACCTTTGAGGTAGATCTGTCTTTACAGGATAAGGAAATACAAAGTAAATATACTAAAGGGATAGAAATGACCTCTAGTTCATCAGCAAAGATTAGAGGTCATTTCTACCTTTAGAGAGAAGAAAGCTATTAGTAGCATACTGCCTTTTTCGTCTAGATAAACAATTGTATACATAGAAGCCTTTTTAATAAGACCATGTAAGTAGAGTTTGTAGGAGTGAGGAAGTAGGCGCATCATTTATTGTATATGTATGTCATGTACTTTCCTGCACTCAATTGACAACTTCATTTATTCTTGATTCTAAAGAATTACATCTTAACCCCATAAAAGGGCCTTTCTAATTTCTAAAACAAATCGGGAGATCCTAAAATAGATGAAGCTAAGATTGACCCTATATAGATGGAGCGTTATGGATTTGGAGCCTGGTACAAAATGCTTTTTGCAAAGGTACATTGACTGTCAAATTCAACAAATTATCTCTAAATTGCTGTTTTTTTTATACATAAATTTGCATTTCACATAAAAATCTGCGGTTTAATGGTAATATTAATAATACTTCTATCATTAGCAGACATATTTTTCATATTTTCAATTATTAATTTATCATTTAAATAAGCAACTGAACCAAATTTATATAATAAATTTGAGTAAATATACTATAAAATTACAAAAAGTTCTAGGAAGAAGATTTATTTTTATTTACATTAATAATTACAAACATTTTTAGCATAAAAAGTATTTTTTAACTAAATTTATTTGATGAATAAGATAGGATTTAATTTGATATATTTTATTGAAATTATCAGTAACAAATAATATATTTTCTTAACATTTAGAAGAACACCTCTGATAAAAGAAAAATATGATGTATCTTAATGTAATAGAGTGATTTAAACAATTTGCCTACATTTTATAATAAGAAATATTTAGAATAAAATATCTAAAGTAATTTAAAAACACAGCATCAAATTTATTAATGTTTAATATTTACTTCACTAATTTAATAATCATTGGAACACAGCACAATTTTACTGCATGTTAATAAATTTAGAACAAGAAAACTATTTGAAATGCTTTTCATAATGTTGAAGGAAATAACATACATTTAAAAATAAAGAATTTAGAAAAATGTATGAAAGTTTTAAAAAAAATTTACTTAGATTTATCAGGAATGCTTTTTCATAAAGCACTTATATATTTTTATGAAGTATTATAAACTAAGAGCATTTTTATAAAAAACAAAAAACATTGTTAATGCAAATCATTAATATTTCTCATTTGTAACAATTTTTACTCTAAAAATACGAATTTACAATAATTAAAATGGAAAAACATTTTAAAATACATCTTGTTAATTTAAATTTAAAAGATATATTTTAAAGATCAAAAATAAAGAATCACATATAAGATATAAAAATTCAAGAGCCATATTTAAAGAAATAGTGAAATTTTAAAACACGAATATTTACTGGAAATTTAAAGATAATAAAAATTAAATTAAAAGTAGTATTTTTTAAAATAATACCTCAATCTGAAAATAAAATCTTTGCAAATTGCTATACAAAGCAAAATATTAATTTTTATTAAAGATCAACACTCTGTTCTACAATAATTTTAAATGGAAAAATATTGATATAAAAATTTAAACTAAAAATCATATTTTGAAATAATTTATTTTAAAGTTTAGTTTCAGCTTTTGTTAAATTTAGTAAGTTTTAATGAACTAAATTTAACAAGAGCTAAAACTAAATTTTTAAACATTTATATAACTTGTTAATGTTAAGATTTCTAAAACATTAATTAAAAATATATCATGAAAATCTTATTTGATGATTAAAATGGATTTTCTAACCAAAATTGTCTGATAGAAAGGAATTAAATGAAAATAAAATTGAAAAATAATGTATATGCTAAATTATTATAAATAATTCTTTTTTTTTTTTTTTTTTTTTTAAATTTTTGGAAAGTAGATAAGCTGCATATTATATGTACATTTAAGAACATATAATAATTATGTACCCAAATATCAATTATATAATTTTCAAAACGACAAATTTCAACATGAAAAAAAATTTAAAATAAATTAACTTTATTCAAACATTTTCATATAACAAAATAAAGGTACAAAACATGAATAAAAGTTTTTCATAAATTTCAATTCCTATGACTGGAAACTAAGCTTTTTTCTTTCTTGAGCACAGCATCTTTAGCTATAAAATTTATTAATAAGGTAAAAATTATAAACATTATTAGAAATAACTTGAGAATGATATGAATAACTATCTTATTAATATTTTAATTTTTTTCCCTGTTTGATTTTAAAAAAGTGTATACACTTGGCTTAAATTTATATGTGTATTGATATACTTCCTTATATCTAGCCAGCAGTTGAGCTCTACCAGTTACACTGAAGCTACTGAGTGAGAGTCTTTAATTTCGAAAAAGTAACAAAGCAGATTCCCAATACTTAACCTGCCACCCCCATATGCATTTTTTTACTTGGAGGGCATTGATACTGTAACCCATTTAATGAAACCTTGCTGCCTTTAATAAACATGAGAAATGTTTGGTTATATCAGGATTTGAACTCGCTATCTTCCAATGAGAGTGACTCTTGTGTTGGTTAAAGCAAGGTTAAAGGTTGGTAGGGAGTTCTAATCCTGATGTAACTGAAGATATATTGATAAATGTAATATTTAGTTACTCCATACTCAATTAAACAATATTATATATGGAAAAACAATTTCATTTTTCATACAACTTTTCACAAAATCGAAATTTAACTGTTCATTAATGCATTGCATATAATGCATTTTATTGATAATTGCATTGAAAAGGAATTATTTATGAAAATTAATTAGATTTATGGATTATTTCTATAATTTCAACTAGTTTCACAATACTTAATATTTTTACCCTTTCATGCAAAAACATTATCTATAAAACTGTCTTTATAAATTTTAAATAAATGGGAAATCTGCAACATACTATATCAACAACTTATCAATATTTCTTTTATATTTAAGTAATACAATTTTTTTTATTATTACATAAAATGTATCCGTAAAATTTGAATAAAATTACAAAAGAAAAATCAGTCATAGTCAATAAATCTGTATAAAAATAACAGGTTAATAATGATGCAAAAGTTATATAGAGTTTACATTGAAATATCTTTTATTTACTTGGA
This sequence comes from Latrodectus elegans, assembly GCA_030067965.1. Lineage (NCBI taxonomy): Eukaryota > Metazoa > Arthropoda > Arachnida > Araneae > Theridiidae > Latrodectus > Latrodectus elegans. Next base: position 96,973,250 of record CM057822.1, read on the forward strand.
ATTTTTAGTTAGAGATGAATTTTTCACTACAAAAATATTTATAATATAGGACAAGATAAAATTTGCTAGAATGCATTGCAAATAATTTATGAATGTTATACATATACTGAAATACTTAATTGCAAATATATGGTTTATTAGTGTCTTCAATCAAAACTAGTATTTCTCCTATTCCACAATGTGCAACATATTTATAAAAACAATTTGTAACACATGGATGCAATAATTGTATGGAAAGTAGGAAACTATTTTGTACATGTGCTTTGGCAAATGCAAATTCTATACGCATGAAGTATAACATAAACACAGGTCTATAAAAATTTTCTAATTGGAAATGATGTTTGACAATTATAATGTACTTCTAAATTTCTTAGTAAACCATGCTACCTGGTATGCAACAATGAAAATACGAGAAAGCTTATTGCAAACCATAACCCAATGAAATTTGAAAGTTTTTCTTACAGTATCAAAAGTTAAATTTTTTAAGAAGACACCCATGTAAAAGATAAAAGACAATCCAAGATATTATCAATTTAATAACACTTAAATTTATGCACAAGAAATGAAAACATTTAATTTTTGTTTGTATGACTCACTGTAATTGTAACAATGCTTTTACTAGCATGATCATAAGGAATTTGCACACACAATGCATATGAAAACAGATTTTTTAATAAGAACTATATACATATATTGCATACAACTAATAACAGATGCTATGATACTTAATAATACAATATTATATGATTTTTTACAGTATTCTGTTTATTAAATATTACAAAAAAGAAAGAAAAAAAACAGAAAATATTTTTAACAATATGAATTATGAAGAAGAAAATAAAATACAATGACTGTAATTGTATTATTTCAAACTATAAAGCAAATAAATTAATAAAATAATTTCAATGTATGTTTAAAAAATTTAATTTAAATGAAATTCATTCTTCATCTTAAAAATTAAAGTAATGCGCATAGTATTTATAGCATTTGTAAAATGCCATAATTACTTTTTTTGAAAACAAAGTACAGTAAAAATTACCTTATTTTATATAATTTTATAGTTATAATTGGAATAACTATAATTTTATAGTTAGAATTGGAATATAAATTTTCATAATATTATAAATAACAATTATAGATTCACAACATATTAGAAAAATTCTTTCATTGATAATGAAAAGCAAAACATTTCAGCAACATATTTTGTTTAGCTATTTTAAAATGAATGATAAGTTTTTACTGTAGAATATATTCTTGGTAACTGTTAAAATAACAGAAACATAATACTTACTGCTTTTTTCTCGACGAATGTGACTACTAATGCCAAATCTACTTTTCCATTGATCAAAACTTTTAGGTGCAGGGTGTAAATGCTTAGCTTTATCTTTCAATACTTTGCACTTGAATACAGAACTCCTAAACATTAAGGAGATATTTTTAAGAAAGATTTGTACAGAAAATCACAAGAAAGTTTGAAATTTATAAATTCATAACATAATGATATTTAATTGTTAACAAAAATCAATGCTTTTTAATTGTTAATAACTTGTGATATCTTAGAAAGTATTACATAAATAGTAAAAAATTGATACTTGTTCACTTTATAAAAGAGCGAATTATTTGTTTGGTTTTTTAAACATTGGTACCATTGCTTAGAAATCGAGGATAGGTTCAGAAAATTAAAGAATTTTAAATTAGTTTTGCTGATGATTTCAACATGTTTTTAAAAATTTATATTATTTGTTTGAAATACTTTATTCAACTGACCAAGACAATAAATTTTCGATAGAAACTCATTCACTATAAAATTATTCGGAATGAGTTGCCACGAGTAAATATATAAATATCTAAAAAGTGCAAAAATAAAAATATTACCCATGTTCTTCAATTATTTCCTCATTTGAAGCCTTTTCTAAGCTATCATCGTTATCTATGCACAAAGCAAAAGAAAACAATAACATCAAAGAAAAATATCAATTTCATAAAATAATAAATCATATAATATTTTTTAAAATAACTATTTGTGGAAAAAATAATTTAATAAAAAAGCACAGCAAAATATTTTATTTCAAACAGATTTTTTACAAAATACATAAAATTCAAAAGATGAAAAATAGAAAACAGTTATCACACATAATAAATTTTTGATACTTCATATTAAAAACTAAATTTTAATTATTTAAAATACTAATCACCTATTTTAATTTAATTAATTGCTTTTGTTTTACTTAAGTTAAGGCAGAAAAGCCTTCCCATAAAAACTATCCTAAATTTTAACAAGAATAGTGAATTTTTATTTGATAGTCTCTTACACTTTAACAATTTATAGAGTTAAATTTTCAAGATGCTATGTTTTAGGCAGTTAATGTGAATATTCATGTAATTCTTAATGCTTACTTCCATTACAAATCAAAATATAGCCAGCTAAATAAGACTTTCAGTACATTAGAGAACCCTATAGGCATTTTAAAAACATGTTTCAGATGCATTTTTATAATTAATTTCATTCTTCTTTAAAATATTAATCTTTGAATAAGTCAAGCTAGTTTAAAGATTCATTTGCTATATTTGGGGGGGGGGGGAATAATTTTCATTGACATATGGTAGGTACATATGTATGTGTATATACCTAAAAGAAACCAAAAAAATTTTTTTGGAGATCTTTTTCAGTACTATTCTTTGTCATTAAAAGTGCCTTAATAAGCTGAGTGTTGTTGCTAAAGAAAGATCAGTGATAGTTTCTGAGGAGTTAACTCCTCAGTTTTATTCCTGTGAGTGACAAATGTTTTCTTCACTGATCACCATTTTTGTAATAACTTCAACTTCATCATTTTTGTAATAAATTCAATAGTATGCAGCAATGGAGTTTTGCTTTTGCAAGGAAAAAGTGCTACATAATAAAATTAAAAATGATGGACAACAATCATGCTAAGAATAAAATTCAATGTTTGAGTGGTTTTCCTACTTGTAATAATCATGTCAATTGATGATAAACGTCATTTCGGTTGTCTTTCCAGAGTCAGAAGATATAAAAATGTTGAAAAAAGCTAAGCAATTATTAAAAAGAAGATTGATAACCAGTAACTGAAGAAACTGTTGAGAGTGATTTGAAGTTCTGTGTAATAGTACATTTTAACGGAAGACATTTTAAATGAAAATATTGGTTAATAAATTTGCAACATGACTGCTGAAAGAAAACAGGCATGCAATACTTTAGAGAAATTATGAAACAATTCAAACTTCCAAATGAAGTGTTTTACTGATGTTACTGAGAAAAGCAGAAGAGAAAAAAGTCTAAAGTGCTGGCAATCATTGCAAAATATGAATTCAAACAAGGGTTTGAAACATGAAATGTTAAACAAATGAAGTATGTAAGTAAAGAGTATTATGAAGGGGAATGAATGCTAGTAAAAAGACAAAATTTGAAAATAACTGACAAAAATAAAACAATATACTATACAAAGAATAGGAGGAAAGCATAGGAACTACGTCTTCATCAGAAGAGAGATGGTCAGCTATGAAAATTAAATAATATTTTCTTGTCGAGCTAAATATTACATGAATAAACCTGGCATTATTTTTGCTAACTACCTAAGCATTATATTAGAAAATATTGTTAAATCCAAAGCTACTTAGATTATTATTAATAATAGACCTGTTTTGGGAGTTTTTTTTATTATCAAGTAATAGTTATTTGTTCCTTTGATTTTAATTAAATTTTTTCTAGCATATAAATTGATAAATTAAATGATGTATTTCTACTTTCAAGATAAAAATTTATCAAATGTTGATTTTGAATATTGAAATCACTTGGTTAAATTATGTATTTATAATAATTTTATCTACAGTGGTGAAAATATATTTATTTAAAATTGCAGTATTCCACAAGGATCTAACTTTTCTAACAGCTTGCATTTCTGTTTCTACATTATTTTGAAAAAAGTTTTATTTACCAGAATCCTTTTGTTTTTTGATATATTGATGATTTTATTATTTTCAATAACGCAAATTTTTTAGGTATTTCTAAATCTATCTACCCCAATGAACTTTCTCTAATAAAAACAAATTTTTCTGGTATTACCCCTGAATTTTTAGATTTATAAGTATTAAAATTTTAATTACTTATGTTGATATTTTTGACAAAACAAATCAATTTAATTTTAAGATCAATAAATTAATATGCTAGAACAATATTTCTTTAAAAATATAAAGCAAAATATTATAGTTAATGAACTAAATCCCATTTAAAATATCTGGATTAATCATAAATTCACTAAAAATCAAGTAAAAAATTTAACTGATCATCTCAAAGACAATAATATTACAGCCAATTTTATATTAAAATATGTTGGAGGTAGGGAATCACTTGTAAAACTGAAGTAATGAGTAGTTTTTATGAATACATAACGGCCATCGAAGCATTTAAGTTCTGCAAAGAATCCTGAGAACACCTACTTTCACTTTAAATCCCTTTAATCATAATTTAACCTTAAATCTCTTTACACACAATTTAATTTTAAATTTACTGAATGTTTCTTAACTACTTTAACTTTTTGAATTTAATTAGTAATTTTTCAAATTACTCTTGGCAACTACATATTTATCCGTACTTAACTTTTGGCAACTTTATCTTTATATCAATATTTAAATGGGCTCTGATTTGTTGTTGGTATTGATACTTAGAAATTATATCTGTAGTTATTTCTACAATGGTTTTTTTTTTTTATTTTGCTTTGATATACTTTTTTACTTTAATTTTTGATATGAATATCTTTATGCTTTTTTCTTTTAATACATACAAGCATACATAGTGGTGCAGGTGAGCCCTGGACTGTAACTTTAGGTTAATGGGTTTGGAATACTTGCCCATCGCTTTTTAATGCAAACCCGCTTCAGGGGAATAGAAGATATTTAGACATATGCAGGGGTAGGAGTACTGAATTTTTTTTTCAGGACAATATTTTCAATAAATATCAGGACATTTTTCAATAATTAAACAAAACCAATATTACTTTTACATATTAATTTCTGTTTTATGAATATAACACATTTTAAAAAGAAATGCACTATTTAATAAATTCTGAATTTTTAATACAATATGAAAAATGATACAGAAATTTAAATTTTTTATACTGAACATTTTCTGAAAATTAATAAGTTACATGATAAATGCTCTAAATTACAGTAAATTTATGTATAATTGAATAATGTTCATTTTGAACTGGATGCATTAGCATTTAATTCTGATAATTTAATACTGCACTTTTTCAACTTATCATTCACAGATGCAATCTCTGCATTGGCAGAAGACACCATCATTTGTCCAACTTTCACATCACTTATATTATCATCACTAATAGCACATGCTATTTCTTTTGGTTGCATCATCCAAAAGTTTTTGAGCTGCACACTGATTATCAAGTTTATTTTTCTTTTCTTTCTCAAGTTCATTATTTTCTAATAGGTGCAATTGTTTAAACTTTTTTTCACTAGTAGCTTCTATGTCTTCCTCATCCTTTCTTTTCTTCTCTGATTGTTTTGCTTCTTTTGATTTTTCCATATATGATCATATTCTGCATGAGATTTCTGAATATAATATCCACAGCAAATCCATCAATTTTACAATAAATTTTATCAATACACTTACATAGTGCTCAATGGATTATGTGTAAGCAACATACCCAAATCAATTAGTAATGGTAAACTTTGCTTACTCAGTTCACTATTTTTTTGCTTTACAACAGCTAAATTAACTCTTGGTCCATCCATTGACAACTGTGTTAATTTTTCTAAATTCAAACCATTATTTTCAATAAAATATAATAAAATTTGTACAATTTTATTGGTTTCAGCATGTTTTAAGAAATGTGATTCGAGGTAACAAATGACATTTTTTCCTTGATTATCAGACCAATATGAGATGTACATATCCAACAATTTCTTTATTTGTTTTGTAGTAGCTTCATCAAAAAATAAAGCAAAATATGAAGTGCTGATATCCCAAAGCAAAAGAGTTTTGAAATATGGAGCTAGTCCAAAACTAATCAAATATCTGACTTTTTTGTCAGATAATTTGAGATATTTTGCTACGCAGGAGTCAACAAAAAACTTTCTGTAAATGTTAGCTAAATCATTCAAAGATGAAAAAGAATAACTATTTTTTATTGCCAACAAAACTAAAATGGTTTCAGCTTCAATGGTTTTCTCTGATGTCATTTTGGGAAGCCATGATTTGTTATTCATTACTCCTCATTCAGTTCTAGTTACGCTCATTACTACTACAGTTGATGTCGAGAATTCAGATGAAGTTGATAGTAAAATGTATTTGATTCTTGTCACAGTTCCAGCTTTTTCATGTTTTAACCCACCTGCATGAGCAAGTACTTGTCTAAAATCCTTATTTGAAACACTGAATTTGCTTTTTTTACACAAAGCACTCAGCAGAATGTACATCAACAACACTTCTGAGCAATGTCTTAATTAGACATTTATTCCCATCTTGCAGTTCCAACCATTTATTGAAAAATTTCGTTTTCCTTGGAATTTTTAAAAGAAAATTAATTGTTTTCAAAAAATAAATTCTAAACTTGCCAATAAACGTTCTTTAAGTCATCCATCAAAATCGTTCAAAATGGCACGATAAAAATTCTATGCATGCGAATAAATGTAGGTGAATAATTCTCACAATTTCACTATCATTGCATAGTTGTGCAGTGCTAAAAATAGAATCTTTTGCCTGTAAAAGCAGAAAATAGAACTTAATGGTAAACCCAAACCTAAATTCTTTGATGCCAGACATTCGCGACCAATAGCTGAATATGAGGCGGAGACAAATGTATGGTAACCCTATTTTTGGTTCGAAAGAGAACAAAAAAAGTGGAAAAAATCTCTTCCTTGTTGAACTTAGCAGTGGAAAGAAAAAATATATTCCACTGGAAGAAAAATTTACTACTGAAAAATATAAAATTATTAATTAGAATTAAACTTTCAAAGGAATGTAATAAAAAATTAAGGAATTCCAGGATTTATTTTGAAAAATAAGGACATTTCAGGACGTTTTTTTAAAAAAATTAGGAATTTCAGGAATATTAGGACAACTCCGAGCCCTGCATATGTCTTTCATGCATGTCAGAAGTATAGCTGACCACCTCGCTTCTCATGAAGATACGGTCCCTATGCTTTCCTCCAATTCTTTGCATTATATATAGTTTTATTCTTGTCAGTGATTTTCAAATTTTACCCTACTAATGTTATTGTTCTTATTCTAATCAATACTGGTTTATCTCTTTATAGCTGCTTTTGTGCTAGTTAGACAGCCTGTAAAATTTATTATTTGGTAATATGGAGGAATATTTACCATGGGCAATATTATCACAACATATTCTAAAAAAATGAGTGAATTCTTAAAATATTGTTGGAATTAAATTTCAGTAGAAAAAATTTTTGGAATAAAAATATTTTCATTCTTTTTTATATTTGTATTTGAAATTGAATAAAAGAAAGAAACTCAATTTTATGGTTAAAAAATGTAATCACTACATTTGAAATTGTAAAGATAAATACAAAACAACTATAATTTGATTTTTCAAATTAATGTTTGCTGAGACACACATACACACAATTTTTAATAAGGTGGAGAAGAGGGGAAAAATTAAGTAAATAAATAAGGTTAATTTCTGAATGAAACACTACTGCATTTATAAACAAAATTAAATTCTTAGATGTGCAACATTTATATACATTAAAAAATATATACATACTTATTCTACATGCTTTATAAAATGAGGGAGGAATGCATGAAAATTTAAAACAAAATATTGCGAATTATGTCAAGAATGAAAAATGCTGAAATTATATCCCCAGATATATATATATATATATATATATATATATATATATATATATATATATATATATATATATATATATATATATATATAAAACTGCAAAGAAAGAGGATATATGAGATGACCTAGAAGATCTGGACTAATTAAATTTTATTTCAGATTATCTATGTCTTCTAAGTTTGTTATGTAAAGTATGATTCTGTAGGCTTCACAAGATGCAGTTTGCTGTTATTATTTTCTTGTCAGCAAATATAAACTTAAAATATTTTTCTCTTTCAGTTTAAAATATTATTCATTACATACCATAAAGATTATATATATCATTTAAACAAGTGCATCTGTGGTTGGTTGGGTTTTATGGTGCAAGGTTCAAAAATGTCCATTTTTGGACATTGCATCTATGAATGAAAGTACATTTTAAACATTTCTCACTTATAAATTATTTTTCAATAGTTTTCATACTACACATTTTTGTTTAACTGATGGCAAAATATATATTGATCATGATTATATAACTATGAAAATTATTACAGTTATCATTATTTATAAAGCAAGTTGAAAAGAATATGTCAGTTATGGTAGCTATAAAGAACGAGAGAAGTAATTTTATAAAAAAATCAACTCTAAACACTGAACATATAAAATTAACTTAATAACTATATAAAAAATGATAAAAAAATATTTTATTAGGAAGTGAAATATTTTAAAATGTTCATGAAAATTGTTATCATATAATTCAAATAAAAAAAATCACCTTGAAATTCTTTAGATTCATCATCTGAGACACGAGACTCGTGATCAGGATCATCATTAAGACTTGCTAACACATCATCGGGTAGTCTTTTGTCTTCAATTTTCCTTTTCTACAATTATTTAATATAGCTAATATTAAACCATATTAATAATAAACACAACACAATAAATGTTTGAACAATTAATAACATTTAGATGTTACAATAGTTATTATGAAATTTCAATTGCTGTATTTCTAAGAAGAATAAAATTTCTTATAAGTTACCAAATATGTACCATTTACCAAATATATAATTTAAATAACAAATTTATTCATGCTATACATTAGGTTTTTACAGATTCAGTACTAAATGAGTTTTACAGAATGATTAAATTTCAACCATTTTATTTCTCCAATATTTTAAACTAAACAAGCATTTTAGAATGATTATAAATGCTGCAATCTTGATCTGTGATTAGGATAAGCAAAACATTAAAGCTGGAATAATTTTTATGGTAATGAAACAAAAGCATAATAAAGTATCACTGATATTCAAAAATAAATAAATCACAGTTCAAATTTTCGCAGTATAATTTTTATCTCCTGCTCTATTGCTGGGAAAAGTAGTAAATAATTTTGAAGACTTGTGAGATGACTTATAAAGTAGTTATCAACAATAGATTTTCTGTTGTAAGTAGACAGTTAAAAGTTTATTAAAGCTACTTACATTAAAACTTTTCATAAAAATATGGAAAAATTAATAAGGTCATGTGTTTTTAAAAGAAATGAAAAAAAAAATTGTTGATTTATAAATAAAAAATAAGTTATATAGTTTTTTGTGAATTTTTTAAAAATAATAAAATTATTAAACAATTGACAAATAGGAGGTCATTTTTTTGTTTTTGAAATAATTAGTACATTTTTAAAATTAATGATTGGTTTATTATTATTTGGTTTATTTTGTCGCTCAACGGTCATTTTTTGCACACAAGGGCTAATTAGACCGGGACCTATGGTTTAAAGTGGATTCCGAACCACTACAAACATCCATGCCCAAGGTGGGATTCGAACCCAGGAACTGTTGAACCGAAGGCAAGGGCGCTAACCATTCGGCTGCCAGCTCGGCAAAATTAATGATTGACTTATCAGTAGAAAATCTTTTCCAATAGATAATAGAATCATTGAATGTATTTTTATATATATGAACGAAATTTTAGATATTATAGGACGTTTTATGAAGGAAATGAATCCTGATATTAAAAGATCTTTTAGAATGGTAATATCCCATATAATTACAGGTGAACTAATTGAAGAATTAACCAACAATTATTGATACATTATTATTACCACAAATTATGGCAACAAATATAAAAAAATGAGATAGATTAAAAAAGGATTTAAAGCATGAAAAGTTAACATGCTAATATTTCAGATATTAAAGCAGGATATGGTAACAGGAAATTCCAACAGGAGTCTAATATACAAATGAAAGCATCATTGTCATATAATTTATAGTATACTGCTTTATCTTCATTTGGTTTATAATAAATGAAGACACCTTATAAAAAGCTTTACAGAGAGTTTGAATATTGTTAATGAGGTTGATAAACACCAACTGTGACAGTAATTTTCCTATTCCAAAAAATTTTAAGAAAGAAAGGAAATTTTTATGTCTGGAAGTCTAACGGCAGAAATTGTTAACACCTAATGGTTTTTCCAAAAGCATCTCATAAGTATTCTGTAGAAGTAAAATTTTTTAGATTCTCACTAGTCACATTATATTAATACCTTTTTCTTCCAGACAACTGTCAACAAGTGCAGCATTGGGTATTATCATCTATAAAAATATATTGGTTCTGCAAAGCTCAATGGAAAAGACAAACATAAGGTTTGAAAATTTCCTCCTTATAGAATTCTACTATCACTCTAAAATCAGAGAAGATATGCAAGGTGAATATTTCCATTAAAGTTAGTAGATTGATTTCATCTCTTAGATTCTCTATAGATAATAACCAGTTGAGAATGAATCATATTGAGTTCTGAATATTGACTTGTCATTAAAGAAGACACGATGCTAACTTTGATCAGCCAAAGAGTGTTGCTGGCGCTTTTAGATGCTATTACAAGAATTGTTCATGTTAAATAGTCTACTTAGTGACAGTTGCTATCATATTAAGAGCTGCTCATTTCAAATGGATATTAAAGATGTAATGAATTGGCAGTATTTAGAGTAGCTCAAAAGAGTCAAATATTTCTGCTTTTCCTTTCCATCTTCGACTGTTAAAAATGTAAAAAAAAAAAAAAAAAATTTGTCTACAGCAACCAATAGGCACAAATTGGTTAAAGTTATTCTTGTAATAGACAGTAACTGGATTCTTCTATGTAATTGAATGAAAGTGACACAAATACTAACAGTCTCCAATTGTTAAAGACCTTTTTTACAACCCTCTACAAATCGTTTTCTTCAATATCATTGTTTCGAACATGGCAGCAAGATCTTGAAATAGCTCTACCAACAATCATATCTTTATCACACCATGCATTTAAAGTTGCACGATTTTCAAAAGGTTTTGTGTTGTATCAGCATATTTTTCTGTACCTAGCACAAATTTGGGCTTTATCAGTTAGGGAGAGCAACTGGATGGGAGCCTTTGTAGTTAAGAATCAGGAACCACACAGAATTCCAAAATGCATGATCTACCACCCCTAGAGGTATCATTTCACTTCCTTATTAACCTCTCATTCTATTTATAAGTTCCAGTCTATTAGAGAACAAAACGGATCTTCAGTTAAGTTGGGATTCGAGCTCATTATCTTCCTATAATGATAACAATACCCTAACTAATAAGGTCATTATGGTCACTTTTTCAAATAAATGTGTAGTGTCTGTTTGAGAATCCAATATAATTCTCCTAGTGTTTGTACTAAATGTTAGAAATATAGAGAGCACTCAATACATTTTCTAGCAGCTCCACATTGCAATTCCTTATTTAAATGGTTCTGTTCATTCCTTTTAAATAAAATCTGTGATTTTGGAATGATTTTCTTTAAAAACTACTGTACTATATAAAAAGTTGATAATAGCAAAAAATTTCTACTTTCACCTTAATTTTTTATTTTTAAATTGTTTTTTTGCAACATTAAACAAAACACTAGATGAATAAATTGAAACTATTTTTTAAAAATTACATTACATTATATTGATTTTTAAATTAATATTGGCAAATGTTTCAGAGCTAGAAATAAAATATTTTTTTAGGGTGCAGATTAAAAAAAAAAAAAAAAAAAAAAAAAAAAAAAAAAAAAATTAGAAGATGTTTTAATAAGTATTTAAAAATAAGATAGTTAAAAGTTTGCATCAAAATTTATTACTATAAAAATGCTACAACATTTTCATGATTTAAAATGATTCATATTTAATTATTAAGAATCTTATATATAGTTAAAAGTTGATAATTTTATTTAGTAATCAATAGTCTATTTAGAAGCAGTAAAAAATTAAACTGAAAGACATTAAATAAGTGATCAAAAATAACAACTAGAGTTAAAGATATAAATTTGAAATTTTTTAATAAGATTTTTAATAGAAAGGGATAAAATGAAACAGAATGAGATGAACAGGACATCTAGTAAGAATAAGCTTACAACAACCAGCACTAAAGAGTTTTTAATGCAACTCCCTTTAATAAAGACTAGGAGGAAAGCCCAAAAAAATGGAAAAACTGAGGACTTTACCATCTTAAAAATAAAGAACTAGAAATCATTTGCTCAGAAAGGGACAGGATGGGAAATTCTTCTGAGGAAGTTCCAGGATTACAATGGATTGTCATGACAATGTGGATGAAAAAAGTATTAAATATAAATAATAACAATTTCTATGAATAGGGAAAAAATCTTCAGAACCTTTTTTCTAAAGTAATGATGTCTAGAAATGTTTTTGAAAAAATGAAATGATTTGAAAACATTTAGTAACATATAATACAGTGAATCAAGAAAATGAAACAGATATTGGTTTTACAACGAAGGAATCAAACAATTGTTGGACTTAGTCTATAACAAAATACTATGTTTCTGTAATTTAATATTACAGAAACACATCTTCCTTCAAAATAAGACCCTTGTGAAAGAACAAACTTTTGCCAACACCTGTAAAGTTCTTTGAAGCATGTGTAGAACCCCTTTTCAGCCATGTTCTTTAATTCAGCTTGTGATACACATTTAACTACATCTGAAGATTGAAATCAATGACTCTGTAAATATGTTGCCAGTTCAGGAAATAAGAAGAAATCACAGACTGCAAGATCAGATGAGTAATAAAGCAAAACAGTTGTTTCTGCAAAAAAGTTATAGACGAGTAGGGGTTGGTAAGTAGGAGCAATGTCATACAACAACACATATGACTGCTCAGCCCACATTTTTGGTATCTCTTTCTGGATAGATCCACAAGATCACAAAAAGCAACTCAAGATTTTGATGCAGTGTTTTTGTTCACACCTTGTCTCTCTCCTTCAGGGGTGAATTCCAAACACACAATGACCTGAATATTGAAGAAAATCTCTGGCATAATCTTTTCTTTGGAGTGATCTTGGCAGTGGACAGCCTGTGTTATTGATATTTGGCACTTTCCCTGCCTCTTTTCTAAAATAACGATGTTACTCAAAAGCTTGTATTCTTGATATTGCTTCATTTCTATACAGATTCTTTAGCACTGCAAAAGTTTGCATAGCATTCTTTCCAAGCAAACACAAAATTTAATATTGATTTTTTGCCCAATTGATGATATATTTTTCTATCACTAGTTATTAAGTACACCTGCTTACAAATAGATGTAGTCGCCACAAGCTTTCAAAGATTTGGTTTCAGACAAATTACTTTTAGAAAAGGGGTTGGTTGGGTTTTATGGCAGATGCTCCAAAAATTTAGAAAAAAGGGGAGAACATAGTAACACAAAAATGTTCTCGTTGTCGCATTATTGCAAAAAATATTTTTACATTCTTAATTCAGAGTGGAAAAGTTTTAATCCTATCAAGTAAAAAAATCAGATATGCATTTGGTCTGCATGAAATTCAGTAAAATATTTAACCAATAGCTATATAAAACTCATAATTGATTATTTATGAATAAAACAAGAAAATTTTTTTCAATATTGAATGTAAAGTAAAGCACAATGAAAAATATGTAGGTAAATTTTAGAAATTTAAATAAACTAAAAATCAGTTTTAAAAAATTCAAATTCATTTATAATGACATGAAAAATTAATATACTTTTTCTTCCTTCAGTTTCAAGAGTTCCTCGTGCAATTCCTTCCTTTTCCTGCGTTTTTCTTCAGCATGTGTTTTAATAACTTCAGTAGTTTGTTTTTTTAAAAGTTTTTGGTCTTCTTTAGCAGATTTAAAAGATACAGCTTCTGGAGCATCATCAGAATCCTCTTCAGAAAGGAAGGGATCTTCTATTTCATGTTCTTCTTCACTTAAATCAGATTGTGATAGATCTTCATCTTCTTCAGATGAAGACGGCAAAGGAATATGCTCAGGTGCAGAATCTAATTTCTCCCTTAATTTCATTGCTTCAATATATCTATTAAAAAAAGTTATATTCTCAAATCATATAGAAATACTGAAAATTATAATAAATTCTAAATGCTAAAAAAATTCATTATTTTAAAATATAACATAGTACATTCCTAATGTTGCATGCAGTTACGTAAAATCATTTTAAAACCATTAGAATAAGAATAAGCATTTGATCTTACATTATTTGAATTAAAAATATTTTAAATAAAATGGTATTTTTTAAAAATTGCTTTACATTTTTTATAATACAAAACAGAATCATTTGACATGGCAAAGAATACTAACTAGTACCACAAGGGACATTGAAGAATTTTTGTTTCATAACCACAACTCAAGGAAAAAACATGAATACAATGGAACATTGACCATTTTAAAGACAAGAATATATTTTTGTACATTTAAAAAAATTAATTGCCTAATTTAAAAAAGGGATTATACAAAAATACCAAAAATTTTGTTACTTTTATATAAAATATGTACAGATTATCTATATTTTGGATTATAGAATCAACCTCATTAATGAATGTACAACAAACTATTAAATGAAAATGATTAACTCTTTAACAAATTGTGATTGTGTAAAAAATCAAAATTACGTTTTGGTTCATGGTTTTGTTTTTAATGCAAAGAGAGTTTCAGTCCAAAAAGAATCAAATTAAAAAGCATCTTTATGAACACAATGTAGCACAGGACACAATTGGGCAATAAAACTAAATAAATGTGAGTAACATGCATTTTTATGAAAACTTTTATTTCAATTAACTGGGAAGTGGTGTCCACCTTAAAATTCATGTTCTAACATAGAATAATTGGGCAATAAAGTTGAATTAATATTATAAGTAAAATATAGATTTTTATAATTAATTTACATGGATTATAATACTATATACATCATTTGTATATACATCTTAAGCATTTTTACATGAATAACATAAATTATTATAAAAACATGAATTTTAATCAAATAACACATAAAGTAAAAATATTCATCCAATCATTAATTTTAGAAAAATAAAAAATTAAGATTAAAAAAAAAATTCAAATTTAATTTATCAATATTCACACATAATCTGAAAATTCAAATTTTTGAGTATCGTTCACTTTAAAAATAAGATTTTATTTTTCTATATCAAACACAAGCATTTCAAACATAAATAAATAAATAAATATATATATATATATATATATATATATATATATATAAAACTTCAAATACATTTTACTTATAAACAGATCAGGTTACTTCCTAGAATTGCAAGAATTGATTTTAATGAAGTAATTTACAGGTTAGCGTATTCAGCAACTGCTCGTTGGATTTAGCCAAAATGAAAAAAAGATTTCATGGTTAGTAGAACAACTGCATAATTTATAGAAGGACATTTTGTATGAGCTCTGATATTCAAAGTTCATACAGATTGTCAAGAAACAAATTGTATAAAAAACATTGCAAATCTAAATTGACAATGCTATAAAGCAGAATCTATAACATAAATGTCATTGACTTTTTAGTATTGTTTCTTAAAGCAAACAGTAGTATTCCCTTTAAAAAAAAAAAAAAAAAAAATTCAGAACATCCATTCAGGTAAAGGTAAAAATATAAATATGATTAATTTATGAACACTTGGTTTTTAATTAACCCGGAAATAACACTTATCTCAAAATTTAAATAAAAAAACTTTCTATACAATGAACTTACGCAAAGATGAAAAATAAGAATTATTGATAAAGCAAAGTCAATAATTTAAATGTTTTTTACATTAACTTGGTTTCAAATTAACCAAGTCAAGACACACACAATATCCTTGCTTTAATTAGGGTGCATTTGCACAAACAATGTAGCAACATTACATATAGATTGAATTTTTACAAATCAACAGCAATTTTGTATATGGTTCAAATGTTTTTGCTCTATACTTAATAAAAAATTAGTTAATTTAGTTGATTTAAAGTATAGTACAGCTAAATTTTTTTATCTTCTTTAATATCTAACATAGGAGTAAAATAAGACAATGGTAAGCTCACTAATTATGGACATTTTTAGTTGAACTAATTTAAAATTAATTTCAAATGTATTTTATAAAATTTATTTAGCAAAGTTAAATTAAATATAAAACTTTTTTGAAGCAATTAGATATAGATAAGTATAGGGCTTAATTTATCACCAAATATTATGATATGCAATTGATTGATACACTATCATAATTTCTTCATATATTATTCGAAGAAATTGATTTGTTATAAAGTGATTTATTCGTAATACAAGTTATGAGTACTGAGTATTAATCAAAACATGCAGAAAGAAAAAAATTATAGTAAATCATAGTAAGATTATTAATTTATTTAACTGATTTAGGAATTTTTTTAAGATTCAATTATGAGAATGGAATTACATTAAAAGGCATTATATAAAATAACATATGACATTATACAAACAAAAATTAAATATAGAACAACAACTAAAATTACACTAGCAAGAAGTAACATATATTGGAGAATCATTCAACCTGAACATGAAAAGGAATCAAAAACCTCCAAATACCTGAGCACATGTGCAAAGGAGCAAAACATCAAAACAAGCAAATAATTTATGTTTGTAATTCATACCCATGCTTGCGTCAACTTAATATTTTCCTATTATGGAAATTTAATTGTGATTTTGCTGTGAAGGATAAAATTCTGTTTCCTATTATTTTATGAGCATTGAACTTTTTATTATTATGGTGTATTAATTAACTACTTGAGTAATTATAATTTCATTAAAAGAATAAGCTTTTTTATCTTATGACTAAGTTAACTGCTACTATGACTGAATATTCGATGTAAATAAAAACAAATGCTGTTACTGGATCTTTCTTTAATCAAAACTTTTAAAGTATACATTATTTAGTTCTGCAGTCTTAAATAAGAGAAATTGTACTTATATTATTAAAAATGAATACCGAGGATGCTTTCGATATTCGTCAACAAGTGATTCAGAATCAGGAAGAACTTCAAAACGTCATGAAAGATTTGGAGAATTGGGAAAAAGATATGAAAAAGAAGGAACAGGAATTAAAATTTATCAAAATGTCAGAAGATGATGTAAATATTATTTCGTATTTTTAGTATATGTATATACAGGTTGTATATATTGTTTCATATGCTTAGTATATGCATATGAAGTATTGTAATACTAAATTTGTTAAATATATCAAGTATGAAAAATAGTTTCATGTTTCGAAATCTCGATAAATGCCTTGGTATAAAATAACAATTCTTAAAGCATTCCAATTTCTTTGTTTTGACGATGGCAAATTATTACAAAATTATATAGAATCATTTTATATATAATTGCTTTTCACAAAACATAAGGTATTAGCATTTTCGAATGTAGTAAAATCAAAATCTATTTTTTATTTTAAATTTTAGCAATATTTTTTTTAATTAAAAATGTACTGTGTGGTCTCTAAAAATATACTATGTCTTAAATTTGGTTATTTCTGAAAATTTTCATTAATATTATTTGAATTCCTACTTATCAGTATAATGGGCAGTGATGTTCATTTTTATCTTTTACTCTTTTCTTTCTGGATCAAATTTACTGTATGGTCACCATTGGCGTGTTTATTTAGTATTTTGGCAACCCTATTAGTCATTAATTTTTACGGAATACTTATTGATTTAAATTCATTAATATAAAATTTAATGAAAAAATTGTATGGATAATTTAACATATCAACTTTATTATTTTACCATTGATATTTAAAATCTATAAAACTACATTTTTTGTTAATTTCGTAAAATTAGTTGAGCATATTGTTAGATACTAACAATGTATGAAATATTTGTCACTGTTTAAGCCATTTTTCCTCCCATCGTTTTTCCCGATCGGAAATTCATCATACCTTTACATCTGACGACTTTGTGAAAATTTTGCCTAGGGTGATTGTACAGTGAATTTTTACCTTCTTTCTTTTGAGTTAAGACTGAAGATTATATGTGAAATAAAAATAGTTTCCATTTCACGTGCTCAAATGATAAAATTGCCAAGTGCCACAGTCAATTTTAAACAAAATATTTCTGCCTAAGATCAGCGAATTCTGTGATGGATAAAATGTGCCAAGTGACTGATAAAGTGCGGCAAGCAGTCTTAATGGCCTGGAATGTGTTTGCATAACTTGATTTTCATTTTATGACATAAGGGGATTGTATGACATTTGTGAAATTCATTTAGGAATGCACGTCCTTGTAGAATGTAATTGTAAATAAAGTAAAAATAATAATTATGAATGACTGCAACGAAACAATCTAGAAGTAAATACCCATATATATCCAAATTGAAGTACAGTTAAATTTGGAATTTTTCTCAATCCCCCTTATCTTTCAATATTTACTTAAGATATATTAATGTGATATATATTGCACATCTATGTGACAGGAGAGAATAGAAAAGTTGTAAGGAATCAATACAATTGTTAGAAAACTCATGCAAGGGCTTTATTATAATTAATAGGAAATATATTAATAAAATTTAATTTACAATACAATAACTTTAAATATTCTTTGTACATGTGTCTTGTTTTAGTGTGATATTTGAGCTTGGTTTTTTCATATGGAATTGTCCAAATAAAGCTTAATACAGTTACTCTCATTTCTTTTTCAACATTAATATTCAAAGTATATTTGTTCTTTACAATAATATACTGCCTAAATTTAATTGGATTAAGCTCTTGGATGCTCAAACTCTAAAACAGGTCATCATTATTGACTTATATTCTCATCATTATCGACTTATACTGAAATGAAACCAAAATCCAAGTCATTGTCTTAATATTTGTAGCATTTAACTTCTTTACATGTACATCACATGTTGATGCATAATTTTTATAAGTACTTGGATTATTAATATTTTTTTATAAAAAACCTGTCAATTAAAAAAAAAATTATACACCTTTTTTAAAGCATGATATGCACATTGAGCAGTAGCATGATCATTGATGACGAAAATATCTGTTTGGAAAATCATATACTTTTAGTGGTCAAAGAAGAGCACCAAAGAAATGCTAATTCTTCTGTTTGTAATTGGTTTTATTGAATATCTACATACATGAACAAGTAGGTGCAATGAAAACAGCTGATTAAAATTTTTAAACAGGTGTCTGTTGGAGAATAAACTGATATCTTTCTTAGCAATAAATTAAGTTGGAGGCTGTTTTCTAGTTTTTTCCTGACATTTCTACTGTATCTAACAGTTTTTTTGTGTATATGACATTTTGATGTACTATAACGTATATTTTGGAAACTTTACACCTCAAGCATAAATACTGACTAAAAACTAGGGATGGACAAAATTTATCAGAATTGTGTTATTTCTTACATTAATAACTATTGTGAAATAAAATATAAAGCATTGAAGCAGTAGAAAACTTTAGTTTTAAATTAACATTCATTGCATTAAAAACAGAAAAAGGATTATTTGCAAAAATAATTATGTCAAGCTTATTTTTACTGCCTCAATTATGAAATGCATTCCAGCTTTGGCTTTGTCAAGAGGTAAATCACTGAAATGTTATTCTCTGAAATTTCTGTTGTTGAGCATATTGTAATGAGACTTGTAACTGAGTAAATAAAAAACCATAGCAGATGCTATTGGATTTATAACAAGTTTCACTTCATGTTTCAAATCAATTTTGAGAGCAGGATATAGTAGATGCAAAAACAAAGTTATATTGTGTGTGTGAGAGAGAGAGAGATTCTCATTGCGTAAATTTGCTGACCTCATATAATATGATGCTATTTTTCTGCTATATACATGCTATTTTTCTGGAGTATTATACTTTAAGTTACAAGGTATTTCTAATATTGGAAGAAGTGACTTAGTGCATCAGTGTGTTTATTATGAAATAGGGCAACATGTATGGATCACATTATATGGATCACTTAGAAATTTTAAGAAAAATTAAATTTATTTTGAAATGAAACTAATGTAACAGCGTAATCATAAAAAATGCAGGACAGTTATACAAATTTTACTTTTAAATCTGTAATTTAAGTTATTAATTCTTTTTGTAGTTACAAGGCAAAAATATTGCATTTGTTGAGACAAAATTAATTTTAAGTTTTCTGTTATGTTTCTTTGAACATTGGGGAATGTTGATGGATATTTAGACAAAGGCTTTTAAGGTATGCAGTTCTGCAATCAGAAACATTTGTGTAATTGTAATTGCTTGCAATGGTACAAAGAAAAATAAATTAAAGACTCAATGAGAAGAATAAACTAATAATCATCTCTAGTAAACCCTTTTTAATTGATCAAATTTCCTGGCTTCATGAATCATAGTGAGTAATTACTCACTTAATCTATACAATTTTTTTTCATCCATCTTATTTTTATTATATTTATTCATTCAATAATATTTTCTGTATGCTCTAGTTGAAATTGTGTTTTACATGGTTTGGATATTACTCAAAATTTTATTGTTGCTTAATTGAAATAATCAGTGATAGGATAACATTTTACATGGCAATGATTAGAATTATGGTTTTATTTGTTCCTAAATTTTCTTTGAATGCAAAATAAATTACATTTATAAAAAGGAAAAATTTAAACTGCAAGGAATTTTCTGAAAGCTTGCTATTTTACAGTGCATTCCTCCAATCAGGAATACAACATCTAGATCAAAGAAGAAAAATAAGCAGAAGAAGCAGAAAGATAAAGAAAAGACTGTTCAACCAGAACGCTTGTCTAGTTATAATTATAATGCTTGGGAAAAATTTGATGTTGTAAGTTTTTAAAAATTGTAATCTAGATATGATTTAATACATATCTCAATCTCTTAAAGTAGATTTTTCCATATTCTATTTAAATTTTATTGTTTTATTAAGTAATTTACACATTCCAGTTTTATAGTTTTGTACAAATACATTATATATTTTGAAAATCACATATCTGATAAAATATCATTGCATTTGGCTAAATTTTAAAGGAAATATTTTAAATATGAAGATAAATAAAATTAATTTTAAGTTAAAAGTAATTTTTGTTCAAAGATTTTTGATATTAATAAATCCTATATTTAATTAAATGATATGCTATCAATTTCTTCATAGTAGTAATAACTGCAGACAAATTGTATTTTTATTTGGTTTTAGTATAGTTTTTTTGATGGATCTAACCTTTTCTTTCTTTTTAGACATTTTGCTGTTTAACTTTGTTTTATATTAAGAATATTGAAGTTTTTCCATTATTTTTTTTATGTATGTACCATGTTTTTCATTATATAGGTATTTATATGGAAGAAAAATTTTTAAATAAAATTTTATATTTTTTAACAAAGTAAATTTTATTTGCATTAACAATATATTTGTGTTTCTTTTCTATATTTAATTTTTCAAATTTCCTTTTAGGAATCTGAATTGAAGAAATTAGATGAAGAAAAGAAAGAATCAAGTTTATCATCAGAAAATAGTGATTTAGAAGAACAATTACAATTGCAACAAAGAAAGCAGCTTGCAATTTTAAAAAAAGACAAAGTATTTTATCATATTTTATTTCTTTATATTCTACCATTAATATTTTACTTTAATTCAGTTACCTGTCATTAAATAAAGTTATCTTTTTTTAAATATTTTGTTGTTTATTATGTTAATTGTGTCTTTGATATTAGAATTTTTTGTTAAATTGTTGCTTGAATTATTGCATTTATTTATTAATTTTAAAATTATTTCAGTTATGTGATTTGGTAGTACAGAAGCATAACTAATTTTGCACAAAATATATTTTGATTAACATTCTTTTCAAAGATTTCAGAATCTCCATAAAAACCTACTCTTTTAGTATAATTTTATTTTAAAAATATTGAAAAAGGAATAATTTTAAATTGTATGAAAAATTTATGTATTAAATATGCATTTAGTAGAGAAAATATGCTTACAAGAGGGCCTTTATCTTTTGTATGATAGACAAATTTTGAATGGTAAAAATCAAGACTGAATAAAGCAAGTTATTTATTTAATCTAATTTATATTTATAGACATGCATAGCAAATTTAATACAATATCAAAATAATTGACATCAGCTGTATTCATATTTGAAAAATATAATTTTTAAATTTAAATAATATAAAGAAGAATCTTCTGAAAATCATATTAACACTTATTTCTATCGTATATTATAAAATGCCTCATGATTTTCAGTCAAAGTAAGCTAATGAAGTTGGTACTTGAGCTAGCATTCTCCTTTGTTCATCATATCATTTGAAGGACTATGGACTGTGTAAATATTTAACATGTGCAAACTTTCTATATGAAATGTTTAGATTTAATCAAAGAAAATTGAATCAGGTAATGTTACAAATCTGACTTCTAATGCCCTTTAAACCAAAATTTGCCCATCAAGAGATTTCTCAAGTACTAATTTTTGATGTGCAGCACACTCCTAGCATTGTACTGATCATTTAATTCAGTGTTTTTGACTGCAAAAAGGTATTTAGTTACTCATTGGTTAACATTAAAAAATGCGTGATTTAAATATAAATTAATGATTTGACTAAATAAGACTTAAAGATTTGTTTACTTACCCTCATGAAAAGTAATATATAAGTGCAATATATGTAGAGATGAAAGAGATCAAGTTAAACCTTTTTTTAATGTCATGAATGATAAATAGATATCAAGGAAAACATTTGACAGTAATTTGATGGGATATACATGCAATACATATATTTTCTATTACAAATGAAATTTGTAATTTTATTAAACAGTTTATCATAATTTTATATTATTTAAATTTAAAAATGTATTTAAAATATTCCTTAAACATATAAAGATAACTGTTTATCAATACTTAAACATATAAAGATAACTGTTTATCATAATTTTATATTATTTAAATTTAAAAATGTATTTAAAATATTCCTTAAACATATAAAGATAACTGTTTATCAAACTGTAAATGAGTAATATAAAATTCTGGAAGAAAAAAGAATCCATTGAAGATGAGATTTATCCTCTTAGACTAATGATTGAGTTGATGTGAAAATTAAGGATTGATGATCATCATTTGGCAGCAAGAAATTATTGTACAAGTTCCTATTCAATTTTAAGACATTGTTAGTGCTAAAATTTAAATTTTTTTTCTTATACAAAAACTACTCAATAATCAATGGAATGAATCCTATAAAGTGAAACAAGGATGAAAAGATCACTTCAAAATTGATAAAGTAACAAACCAATATGTTAATAGATTTCTTTGCCTAATGTAATACTTCATTAATTTTTTCCAACTTGCCAGTTGCCGAGCTGACAATGGAACACTCTGCATTCTAGCCATTGGCTTAATAGTTCTTGGGTTCAAAAACCACTTTCGTTTTGGATGTTTTTAGTGGTTTGAAATCATTTTTAACTTGTCGGTCCTTGTCTAGTTAGCTATCATGTGCAAAACATCACTGTTTAGTGATTGGCTAACAAAACCAAATTCATTTTTGATTGGCCTGTCAGTTAATAAAGAATATTGTTCAATTTCTCTATTCTGTTTGTAAGAAGAAGATTATTAGAGAACAATCTAAATTTTAATGAGATGTGTTTTGTACCATCATAATGCACATTGATGATATTATTTTTGAATTTTGATAAGTCATTCAACACATAGGGCTCCCACATGCTTTGTATTAATTTTATATGACACTGGTGAATTCCTATTTCTATTGCTAAAACTGCTTCTTTATGATTTTTGTTTCGAGCCCATTGATATATTAAATATTAATTTTTGAGATTGTAGATATTTTACTGAAATGAATAGATTATTTATCTAGAATTAAAAAAAAATTATACTGCAGTCTAAAGTAGTAAGCAGCCTATTATGAAGGATATATGAAAATAATAGTAAAGTAATATTAAATTTTTTCTTATCGTTTGATGGAAAAAAGTTTGAAAAGCAAATCATTATTTATAAAAATGTATTACTACATAAAAATTTTAATATTGATATTATTTTAACCGTATATTGAGGTGAAAATTAAGTTGGGCAATGGTTTGAAGCTTTCAAATTATTCTAAATTTAGAAGTGAATTTATTGCATAGAGATATTGAAGAATAAACATCAAGGAAAAAGGTTTAAATGAACACAAAAAAATGTTTTAAACAAAAATATCTGATGTTTTAAATACACTTGTGTGTTTAATTAATTTCATCCTAGTAGGAATGTAAATAAATTTATAGATATAGTCAGGTATGCACCCAAAAATGATTGTTAGCTCTCTGGTTTTCTGATAAAATATTTTATCATCTTCTCATCATCTCAGGTATGGATGATTATTACAGTTTGAAATCTACTTTTAACTCTAAACAGTAGATGATTTAGTCTTTTTGTGCTTAAAGTATTTAATCAAATCCAGGGAATGCATTTTCAGTTTGTATTCTCTTAAATTCAATTAAAATAAATTAATGAATAATAATCCCCTCTAGCTGATTTAAGCTTATATATATCTAAAAGCAAATTTCTGGGTGATTACCGAATTTGAAACATTATATTCTTTGATCACATGTTTTTGCGTGATTCTCTAAAAATAATAATTAACTAAAAACTACTTTTTTATAAGTAGTAATAGTTAGAAAAAAAGAAAAAGATATTTTAGTTGAAATTAATGATTACATTTATTTTGTTTCCATAGCTGGCCAACTTGTCTAGTGGTCAGCGTACCTGAATACGGATAGGAAGGTCCTGCATTCAAAACCCAGTTTAGGCATTGATGTATTTTCTCTCTCTCTATCCTGTCTTTGTCCTTTCCTTGTGTGTGTGAATGAAGTATGAATGATACCTACCCTATAAATGGGTCCCTATGGCATGTGTGAGGGTGCAATAGTGGCCCACCCCCTGTGGTGCTCCCGGGGCTACGGCTCGGCAGTAAAGAGGTCACTGTTTCTGGCCGGTTCCTTGGGTATCAGGGAACAATAGATTAATAGACTATGTTGTAGTTGTGACTGCGTATAATCTGCTATTGGAAAAAAAAAATGTTTCCATTTCTATCATCTCAGATTTGGATTTTGATAATTGAATATTTTGATTTTCTCTGAAATTGTTTTTATGCATATTGTAAATTCTTGGTAAATTATTAGAACTGAGTCAGGTTAACATTTAAGAATTATAAATCTGTTATTGTATACAATATTTTATTAACTAACACAAAATTTTTATTACTTAATAAAGTCATTTTTATTCTAGCCATTAACTCATTTAATACTCTTAAAATAATCGTCAATTTTTTAAGTTAAAAATATATTTTTATTAATTTAACAAATTACTATCATCAAGTGAAAATATAATAATAATGTTATACATGAGTAATTCAACATAAGAATGTTTATATCTTCTGGAATTCGTTTTCTAAGAATCTTTATGATGATAATTCTAGTCTTCTTGGACTCTTTCATATGTCATGACAATAAATTAACCCTGAAAAGGCCTCTTAAAATGTGTGGTTGATCAATAAACAATAACTCTATTATATATTACTGCCTCCTGGACAGTTCCTTGAAACATAATGGAACTGTAGTAGTATAGGTGCTCCTATACCTTAAAGGTATAGGAGCACCAAATGAGGTGATGCTCCTATGCCTACAAGGTATAGGAGCACCACCTCATTTGATCAGATGATGAAGATGAATAGTTGAGTATAAACTGTGAAATAAGAATAATTGCATAAAATCAGTTATCTGAAATTAAATGTAAGTAATTAATTGATGTCTTGTATACTTGTGTGTTATTTTGTACTGATGCCTGTATATAGTCATTAAAATATCTATGATTGTTGCTTTTCTCCCCACATATCATATATTTATTGCTGCTTTTTTTCAATATTTGTTTAACTAAGAGTATGAAATCATATAAATTTAAAGCAACTTTAAAATATATACACATTTTGATACTTGCTTATTTTATTATTAGGGAAATGACTTTTTCAAAAAAGGAAGTTATGATTCAGCAATTAATTGTTATACTGTTGGAATGGAATTAGATCCGGATAACCCTTTACTACCAGCAAATCGTGCTATGGCATTTATAAAAAAAGAGCAGTAAGTTTTATGTTTCTTTTAATATTTCATTATATATATATATATTATAAAAATTAAATCTATTTAAGAAATAAACTGTTGTAAGTTGCAAAAATATTCTTTAAAAATAAAATAAATTAGTCATAATATTTTATTTTATATTTTGATATTTTTGTTTTTGATGAAGTGATTGATAACAATAAATGCAATAATCTTAAACAATTTTATAACTAATTACTCAAGTACTATTTAGTATGAATTAAAAGTATTGCTTAAAATATTTCAATAGTTTGAAGTATGTTGTAAAAGCGAAAACATTTCTAAGAATAAAGGGAATTTTTTGTGCATTTTTGTTTCTAGCTGTGTTTTCAGTTATATTATTTCATATGTTAAAAATATGTAAATTTAATAGTGGCAGCTGACATTGTTACACTCAGTTTGCTTAAAAATTGCCCAAAATAGTTTTTCTTAAACTGAGATAATTGATTTTTGAATTTTTAATTATTTTTCAGTAGCAATGTATATGAGAATTTAATATTTTATATTAATTATATTTTTAAATTGTAAGTGTTTTTTTTCTCACTTATTCTTAAACTGTGATTAATAAATTTTTGAATTTTGAATTAATTTCAGTAACAATGTATATCAGAATGCATTTCATATTTTACATTAATTATATTTTAAAAATGTAAGCTACTTTTTTGTTCTTTCTTTCATTGAGAGCAAATTTCATCCCTGAATTAAAATCTGATGATACCAGAAATTTCAAATTGAATAGATAGCAATATATTGGTTTGCATATATCAAGAAAAAATTGCAATGAATCATAATTCATAAACTTTCTTGTTGAACTTGATGTAAATGCTGATTCACTTAGTTGAAATTTCTCAATGTTGAATTATATATTCTAAATCGTAACATATCAATAAAAATCAAACAAATATATTAATTGTCATCAATTTTTATTTGATTTGAAATTGTAATGCAATTTATTGCATTCATCTCTTTTTAATCAAGAGCAGCTCATTCTAGATATTTTACAAAATGACTTTATTAAGTAATAAAACTTTATTTTCTTTCCATTCCTAACTTTTGCTAAGTAAAGTACTTAGAAATATGGAATGAACTACACTGTTTCTTTCTATATATATTTTTATCAAGTTAATTTCATGTGATTTATACATTTTTAATGAAATACTATGTTATTTTTAATGTGGATTATTTAATATAATCTCAAATGCACTTTTAAATTAAATTAAAAATTAAATGAATTTTTCATAACTTCTTCACATTTTTTTATACTTGTTGCAAAGAATATTTTAGTTTCTATTTGGTTTCTGAAAATAAGATGAAACCCTAGTGAAACTAAGAATAAGGCTCTAGAAATGAATTGGATAAATGAGAAAAACTATTATTTTTAAAAATATAATCAAGAGTCTTAACAAAATCTATTATAACTACTATAAAATTATTAAGTTTATATAATTTTGTTGTTTTTTATGAATATTTAAACTATCTTATATGTAGTCATTGTATCAAAATGTATTAACATATAAATTAAGTATATTATCACAGGAAATAAAGTTTTAATAACCTTAAGATTTTAGCTTATAACAAAATGAGTGGTTAATAATACTTTTAAATTAATTTACATTAAAGCAGAATAAGAAAATTGGTTTTTTGAAATAAAAATAACAATCAAAAATCACACAATTGATAAGTAACAGAAGGAATTTTTGATAAAATGTAAATTCCAAATCAATAAAATAATATGGGGGGGGGAGTCAGATCATTCATTGGTATTATAAAGATATCTATAATTGATAAACTAAATAGAAGTTGAGAAATTAAGTTGCAACTGTATCATGAATTATGATTCTGTTAAAGGAAAAAAATTAATGCATGATAAATTGCTATGTGCTCTTCAAAAACATTTTCTTGACTGATAGTAATAATGCATTCATTTCTCCTTATTTCAATGCAGGTTACTTTCAGTTCTGTTACTTTAATTTACTCATATTATGACAATATTGTTTACTGTTAAATTTTACACGAATGACTAAGTGTTTCTAAAGTAAAACTTTCATATTTTTAAAAGAATAAAAAATGATAAAGATTTGCTGCCAATTCTTACTTTTTGTGTTTTCCTTTTATTTGGTATATTGAAATGAAGTAAATTTTTTTAGCATATTTTTTTTTCATAAAATCTGAAGGAAATATTCAAAAATCACAGTTCAGTTCTTTGAAAATAATTTTATTATAATTCTTTGCTGATTCACTGATTTCTTTGAGTTTTAGAATATATCAGCAGTGAAAATTCACAATGAAGATTTTTCAGGGGCAAGCTATTATAAAACTTAAGTCAATCATATATAGTGAATCATATATTTTTAATAAACAATTTTTTAAAATTTAGATATCAGGCCGCTGAAAATGATTGCACATTATGCATTTCTCTCGATTCTACATATGTAAAAGCATACTTAAGGAGGGGAACTGCACGTAAAGCATTGAATAAACTTTCCTTGGCACAAGAAGACTATTTGAAAGTCTTGGAACTTGAACCGGATAATAAATTGGCTAAAACTGAACTTGAAAAGCTGAAAAAGGTATTTAATTTTTTAAATGTTTTTCTGTAACAGTTTTTATGTTAATTGAAAATTAAGAACTATTATTTTGAATGAGTTAAGGGGGAGATATTCTTTTATTTGTATAGCTTTCTTGTTTTTATTAGTAAGTTTTCTTGTTTTGCTTCTAATATTTAATTATTTTAAAAATATTAAATATTAGAAACAAAACAAGAAAATTAAAACAATATAATTATTTTAAAAATATTAATTTCGAAAAAGGAAATTTATTTATATATTTCTTTAATTATGCCAACCTAATGTAGCTTAATTCATTATGTACTTCACATAAAAAACAAATGATGGATTTTTGTTATTCTGATCAATTTAAAACATCTATCTGTGCGGTTGTATATTTGCATAAAATTCCATCAAGAAAACATATGTTGTTGATTGATAAATTTGAATAAAAAAATAAAAATAAAAAACATGTATTTTTTAATATCTTTAATAGGTGAATAATCTATAGTGAGTGAAAAAAAGGAAATAGTATCCTAAAAATAAAATAATTTGAACTGACAGTTGAATTTTCATGATATGAAATATTTAAAATTTTAAAAAATTGCAATATGCTTCAAATTAAAAAAAATCTCAATTATATTTTCTAACAGTTACTTTCATTCATTTTATAGTATTAAAATAATCACATTCTATTTAAGTGAGTCACTATCTATTTAAGTGAGCATTACTGTTTATTATTGTATTGTATCAGTTGCTATCTATTATTATGAAAAATGTTTGATTTTTCATTCATAATACAAAGAGAAATGATATCTCCAGGGATGGCAGGCCTAACATTGGGGATCTTCTGCTTGGTCCTCACTTCAAAATTACAAAAGTTCTATCCAGCTGCTTTTATCTCACTGGTAGAGACCAATTTAGAGCTAGATACATAGAAGTAGGCTGCTGCAACAACAACATTTTATTTAATATATTTTTTTTATAGATATTGGAGATTGATTACACAAATTAGTAAATTATAATTCATGTTAAAGATACAGTGATTTAAAATGTATACCACATTAGATTCTGGAAATAAGATCTCAACTTTTGATTTTTAAGTTTTTTTAATATTTATTATAGTTTTTCTATGGCTTAAAATAAAAGAATTTATAATAAAATTTTGTACTTATTTTTAAAAAAAGATTTTTGTATTTCAGTATTAAGTTCATTTAGCAGCAATGAAAAATAATTTTATCTCTTAAATCATTACCAGTGCATTATTTATAAAAGAGCAATTATTCTTTATTTGCATAATAGATATTTTTAAATGATGTCTATTACTCCCAAAAAGTTGATATACAAACTGCTTACAATATTTTGCTTAAAATAATCTCTGAAAAAACTTTCAGAAAACAGAATATCTGAAAAAGCTTTATTTTTACAAAAAAGTTTTTCAAAGATTCTGTATGAAGTACATATATTTTGTGTAGGTGGAGATTGTTTCAGAAAATAAAAAAAATATATTTCTCATTTAGTGGATAATTAAAACACCTATGAATAAAATGAATAACGAAATTTTTTTTATTAAATAATAAACATTTTTGAAGTCTCCCTCTCTCTGTGTACACACACACGTGCACATATATATGTAAGTAGTTGAGAGATATTCTGAAAACTTGAATGATAATATTGTAAGTGTAATATGACTCAAATCAGGAAAAATGAACTGAATTGCTTGCTCCTTGTGTTTCTATTCTTATTTAATATATGTTTAATTGATTTTGTTTACTGCTCTTTATGTCTCTTATGTTGTAGTCACAGATTTTTTTTTCAAAACTGTAATCTAAAATTCTAATATTTTCCAAAATATTTAATGATGACCTAAGTTTTGATGTGTTTCTGTGAAAAAACATTAACTTTAATACATAAATGCACTAAATGTATATATGTGAATGTATGTGTGTATGTTTAAATCATTTAATGTATTTCAGCAATTGCAGACACAATCAGATAATAGGTTTCAAAATACTGATGTATCCACTTCAAAGAAAATGAAATCTGATTTTGAAAATAGTGAAATAAAAGAAGTCAATAGAACTCCTTCTAGTAAATTAGAAAATCTTATTAACTCTATGGAAAGATCTCAAGAACTGTTGACTCATTCTGATAATGTAAATGATGTGAATTCAGTACAGCCAAATCTTCCTCTACCTTCTTACAGTAAAGAGTCAAATAAAACTAATAAGTCACCAGCACATATTGAAGATCTAAGTGAGATTGAAAATGTCATTAAAAAATTGGAGCAAAGCTTGCCACCTGTACCTTCTGCAGCGTACCAATTTTTAACAGATTGGAGAAAATTGTCCAAATATCCTGACCTTAAATATCAGTATTTAAAGGTAAGATATATCAATTGAAGGGTTATTATAAAAATATGTAAACATGTATAGCAAAAAACTTGCATGTGTAAATGAAGCTAACCAAAAAATAAGAATAACAACCTAAAATTTCATTTTAAAAAATAATAATTTTTTGAAAAATATTGAAATTCAAAAAGTAAAAATAAAATTAGAATAATAGACTGCTGGAATATATTTAAAACTGTTAAATTATAATTTTAGAGTCGTTTTTAATTTTTTTTTGTTTATATGTGTGTATATTCTTATATCATTATGTTCTACCTAATATTTTATTTTATTTATTTTTAAAAATTATTAGACTTCACAAAATACAAATTCAGAATTTTTTTTTATTGGATCCCATTCTTTTATAATTTTTAACAGTTTTAAGATGAAAAAAAGTTTTTGTAATAAGTAAATATCATTCAAATTTTTTTAAAATTATCATAGTCTTTACAATTTATCTTTTGTGAGTTAATGGTTTTTCATTTAATATTTTAAATGTTCAAATTTTCAAAATAAATTTATTAACTATCGTAAATTATTTATGTAAAAATTTGATTCTTTGAATCATTCTTTTATGATAAATAATCTGTATCTTTGCAAACACAACCATTTATTGTTGCTCCTGTATTATGCAGAAAGTGCTAAATGCTTTTGCTAGATATCTAGATAAAGTGAACATTTGTATACATTTTTCTTTATTTGGATCTTAGAATATATTGCTTCTCTTAGGTATTTAGTCTTTCTACTATCCAAGCTTCTGTATCACCTCAAAGAATCATTTATAATGTCCAATTTGCAAATTTAATAGGCTATGATCATATATACATAAAATGAAAATAAGTAAATACTACATTTTATTTTACAAATATTTATTTTTCATACATTTTCTATTCTGAATATCTTATAAAAATTTATTTAAATATTTACATTTTTCTATATTCTCAGGGTATAATCCTTAATTTCTTGATTTAGTTTTTACAATCTTTACAGTCATTCATTTATCAAGATTATTTCATAAGCTCTCTCATCTGTGTAATAACTTGGTACGTACTGGTAAAGAATTTAACACATACTTTATTTACATTTTCATCTGAAGGAGATAAGAATGATACGTTATTGAAAAAAATTGTATATTTACTCAAATATAGCAACATTTTGTTGAAATTGTACACTTTACAATCTCATTCAGTAAGTAATCTTCTTTCTTTGTTATATGTTTCTATATTTGAAGTATATTTTAATAGGAAGAATTCACTTTAATAAATTATTAACACATTTTGATTGAACTTGTTCAATTCAAGACATCATTTATCTGCGAATGTTAATTATTATATCTTATTTCAAGCATTTATTGTATTTGGTTGATTTAAGTTTATTTATGCAATGTGGTTTGAAATTTCATTACCAACTGAAAAGTATTGGTAGATCATTCAACTAAATAAATTATTCTTCAGTTTAAATAATGTTAGAATCAGTATTGTTTTATTGAGCTGTGGTATAGTTGTTGGAGCTCAATGGTTGATTTGGTTTGTTTGTCACTCTATGGTCATTTTTTTGTATATTAATTCTAATTAGAAAGGGACACATGTGCTAAAATTTAGCATCCAATCCCATGTTGGGATTCAAACCCAAAAAAATGTTGAATTGTAGGAAAGTGCACTAATTATTTGGCTACCAGTTGGCTTGGAGCTTAATGATCTAGTTATTGCAAGCAATGTTCTTTGGATTAGAATTTTCCAAATTCAATCATTACTTCTATTGAACATAAGGGGATGTGCGTTGTACTTTTGTTTGTGTATACACATGTGTTGGGAGGAGTGCCTGGGAATTTTCTTGGTTTTACCTTTCGAAATATGAGTATGGTCCATTACTTATAAAAAGTATAACACTACTTTCATCGTATTTTTACTGAATCTGTGGACAGAGATTGGTTCTAAGGGACCATGTTTCTAGCATAAAATGCTGTGATGGATTATGTAAACAAAATCAAAATTTATTGCATTCGATATTGTTGCAACGAATAAATGC
The DNA here is from genome assembly GCA_030067965.1 of Latrodectus elegans. NCBI lineage: Eukaryota > Metazoa > Arthropoda > Arachnida > Araneae > Theridiidae > Latrodectus > Latrodectus elegans. The sequence goes on from CM057822.1 coordinate 97,006,437, forward strand.
TTTTAAAGGGTATTTTAATGCACTTATTTATTTTGTACGAGTGAATGTGAGCACTTTTATTTAAAAGGGAACTGGAGTGTTGTAGACTTGATGAAAATGTTAACATTGTTTGGCATTAGTTTGTTACCTTTTCGTTATGAATGTCCCCATCTGTCCCTCTTAATCATAATCTCATTTTCTGTAAATCATTAAAATATAACTAATATCATATTCCATTATTCCATACACCATTATTCAAGTGTCACACATGCTTTGAGCAGAGTACCATAAAGAAGAAGAAGAAGACAGATAGTCCACTTGGGTGCTTTTGTTTTAATGTATCCCTTATTTGCTTATGGCATGAGTGCATTTGTTCCACAATACAATACACAGAATTGAAGGTTTGCAGTGTTTATTGTTCATATTGTTGTGTTTTATTAATATATTTCTATTTTTACAATCACAATTCTGATATCAAATGTATACATAATATATTCTCTCTGTTGTCTATTATGAAGTCATTTCTGCATATTTACTTAATGTTGTGACATCTTCTAATGCTAAGCTTTTACCCTAATTAAAGAGCATCTATTTTTTTTAGGATTTTTCTCATTCATATTTATTATAAATCTGTGATATAATGCAATGGGAGGTAGGGTAGTTGCAATTTGTAGTGTAATGGGTTTGATGATATAAAATCACCTTGATTAAATGATTCATTCCTTACTTATCTTAAAATAAATTTTTAATTCATTTTTTTGTAATTTAAGATTTTTGTCTTATAATTTACATTAAATAAAAAAAAACATTTTCAAACTGACAAAAAGTATACTTATTCTGAAATTTTGTTTTAAAAATTTTTAACAAAAATATATTTGAATTCAATAAGTAATTACTAATTTAACTAAATTTGTTTAAATATTTATGACACTTTCTTTTGTTATGATAATTCTTTGAATTATTTATATAAATTACAGTACATGCTCAGAACTTTATCAATTAAAATCTGTTTAACAATTTTCCAATAATCACATCTAAAAATTATGGATCTTAACTTTTCAAAATTCCACTTGAAGGTGAAGCTGTATTCAAATCTCAATGACTTAAACATTTATGAAGCTTTTAAATTTTTAACTTGTGCGAAATGCATATGAAAATTAAAGTGCAAAATATATCAAAAATGACCGTTTGCCAAATATTTGGAAAATAAAGTTCCTAAATATTATAAAAATTTTAATGTAAATTAAATTACTATTAAAAATACTATAAAATTAAAAAAGGAAATATTTTGGCATTTGTGTTTATGTGGTAGAAGTGGAAACATTGGTGCAGATCTCATAGATGTATTCAAAGAAAAAATGAGCAAATACTTGATTTTTAGCATCAATATCTTAGTTAGGTATAAGAATAATGCATTACATCAATGATCAAGTGATAAAAAAAATTGTGCAAAGAATTTCCTTAATTATACTTTGAATAAAAAAACTTGTGAGAAAACAAAAAATAATGATAATGTACTGCAAAAGTTCACTTTATGCAAGCACTATAAAAATAATTAATTTGTTTACATAGATTCTTATTGCAAAACAAGACTTTTAATATAAGATGTTCATATTAATTCAGCTGTTGGCTATTATATACTGTTTTATTTTTAAGAATGTTTTTAAAATTATTTTATTAGTTAGGTATTTATAAAACATTGTATTTTGTTAGCCATCATTATTTTATTTATGTTTTATAATTTTAAATAATCATTAACAAAAATATAAAAATTTCTAGCAATTTCCTCCTGAAAAATTACCGGTTCTTTTTAAACATGATATTGAAGCAGAACTTTTGTGCGGCATTCTACAAACTCTGAGTACTTCATTTTTAGAGTGAGTATAGTTTATTTAAAAAATAAATTGTCATTAAATTTGGTCTATTTATGTATTATTTTCATATTTTTAAAAATATTTTAATTTACTAACATTTTGTTTTCTTAAACTGTATTGAATTAATGTTTTACACTAATAAGAGTTTTTATGATTTGCTTATGATTAAATATATAATTTATTATTTATATGTTTAACAAATCTTGAAATTAAAGAAGTTGTAAATTACCAAAAAATTAGTATTTTAAGAAAACATTGGGATATTTGTACCATAAACATGGAACAGTTACCATGGCTGTCTGTAATAGTCTGGAGAAAATTCACCCTACTGACTTAAATTTGCATAGCTAATGGCATGGCAAGCTTGGCTTATCCAAGTGTCATCAGTAACATTAAAATAAACATAAAAATGTTGTTATTGTTACCATTGACACTCATACAAGTCAAGCTTACTGTGCCTTGTTTGTTTAATCAGAATTAGTTAAGGGTGCTTTCGTTTTATCAGAGCACCATGAAGGTGAAGGTACGACTTTGCTCTTCAAATCCTCCAATAGAAGGCAACACCAGAGGATCCACTCCCTTAATTTTGACATTGATATGGCAGGAAATTTTCTCCAGACCTTTTGTCCCATGGCTACTGTTCAACAACCAACCATGGGACTTTTGATTCCTCAATATCGCATGTATTCAGTGGGTTTTGGAAGCGAGCCCTTCCATTCCGAACTGAAGATCGATGCCCTAACCATTAGACTACTACGGCCCATAAACATAAATTCATTTAAACAGGTATTTATCGTGTAAATATACCAATGTATATATTTTGCAAGCAACATATCACATTTATATTTGCCATAAACTAGAATGTAGGAAAGTGTTCTTTCAGACATTTCAATTACATACTTGTTAACGATTGCAAGTTTTACACACTTCTTGATAGCACTTCTTAAAAATCTTGAAAATTAATTATTTTTATGAGGACCTTGATCACACCTGGCAGATTTTAATTTCTTTGTCAAATTATTTATTGTTTAAAAAATGTATAAATTTTGTGAATTTTTAAATTTCCTATGTAGAGTGGAATCAAAAGAATTCAAATCTTTCTTTTTGCTGTCACATATAAATAAATGATAACATATTTAATGTTTTAGTTATAACAAAAGCAAAACTACCACAAAATATATAATGAAGTTTCTTTAATTTTATAAAGAATTTTCTATGTTAATAACAAAGAAATTTATAGAAAAGTGTCATTTCAATATTCTAAGGCTTAAAAAATTTCATGTTTAGATCTTTAAATGTAATAAAAATGCGATTATGCTTTTAACAAAATGTCTGTCATAGCTTCATAAAAAAAATTAAAATCATCAGAACCACTTATATGATTTTTAAATAGAATTTTTTATTTAATTAATTATTTATTAGAGAAATTTATTGTCACTAGTGGTTAAAGAAATCTTTATAGAAATTGCAAATTAAAATAATTTTTATACAACTTCTAGTTAAAACATTACCCAATGAAAGAAATAAGTATTACTTCATATTTAGTTATCAGTAATTAATTAAGTATATTTAGTAAGCATAATTGTAATAAGAAGCTTAATAATTACAATTGTTCTTAAAAATAAGCATATCTTAAAGCACAATTGTAATAAGTAAAATTAGTCTACAAAATAAAACTGCTTCAAATATTCGATGTAAAAATAGTTATTTTAACAGTCCAAACTTAAAAAAAATTTTCTTAAAAATAAAAACAACTAAATTAACCAGGATAATTGGATTTTCTGTGCTAAAATTTTTAAAATAATTGTATAACTGTAACAAGATCCATATTATTATTTTTGAGTGGAAAGAAAATTGAATTTTAGTACAAATTTGTGTAAAAATAATGCAAGTTATGTCAAATGAAAATATGTTACTAAGTCAAAAGTTCATTTATTTCAAAACAAAAATGCTTTTTATTTCTTCGTTTTGTACTTAACTATGAATTATGTGATGATTAATGGAAAAATTGGATTTCTACAGTAATTGAAAACCAAATGAGATTTTTTTTAATATAATTCCTGCTGGATTTTTTTATGATATTTTACATCAAGCTTTCATTAAAATGTTTATCAGATTTTTCACAAAATGTTAGATATACATATACAATATTTGAAATAAAATTTGAAATTGTTTGTATGTAGCTCTTCCTTTGTTTTTCGAATTCTTTTTCTTTTAGATAATTTTATTGTTAAAATAGCCAGTGTAAGCAAAACTTTTATTAGTTAAGGAAGATATTTTCTATATAATTAAGTTAAATTTTGTCTTGGCTACATAAGAAATTCAGTTTAAATTTTAAGTAAACATTTTTTAATGGAAGATTCAATGACAGTTTATCAAAACATAGTAATTCTTAATAAAATAAATAACAATTAGTAGTGGATCTATAAATATTATATCTTGAGCATATGCTCTTTATTTGAATGGATAATCCAGTCAGCAAATTTAAAGTTTACAGTCTCTCAATCCTAAGTCTAGAAATAAATATTAATAGAAAGGGCCCATGCACGCACAGAAATTCATAATTCAAATAATTTCAAATTTTTCAAAAAGTGAAGTCTTATTACAAAAATCTTTTGCAACTCTAACTATATTAGAAACATACTAACAACATAATTATCAGAATTGATAATTATTTTATAAAATAATTATCAGAATTGATAATTATTTTGTTAGTAGGTTTCTCCTATTTAAATTTTCATTTCTGTTTTAAAAGTCTTCATGAAATGTTTAGTTATTTTATTCATTTGTTGTTTCTTATCTCCAAGTGTCTAACAGAGTCAGACTAAATCTAGGAATCCATTGACTGATAGGAAATGGATGACAAGGTGGGGAAAGGTGTAGATTTTGTCCCATAGTATATTCATACAATTCAGGATATTTTATTCATTTAATTTCATTGAATATTAATAATTAATTTGCTTTGGAAAAACAGTATGGTTCATACTTATTTTTTGCTAAATGTAATGATTTTGTAATGAAACTAATAATATTTTGCTTTTATATTTTTATAAAATTTATTTTGACATGAATACATTTTTAAAATTAATTTAGAATAACTGAGTTTGGGAATTTCTTTAATTTATTATTTGTGTTTCCAACTTTATTGCAAAGCATAATTTTTAATTTATATCTTTATTAAACATTATTATTTGTTTTAAATTCCAACTTAAAATTATTATGATGACTAATTTTTCTATTTAAGATAAATTTATTTCTTATATATTTTTATAGGAATGGAGATGATGTATTTCCTTTCATGAAATATCTTACTCAAGTTGGTAGATTTCAAACAGTGTTACTATTCTTGTCGAATGAAGAGAAAAAAGGTAAATTGTTAAAATTAAATATGAATTCTTAGAAAATGTCTTTCTGCTTGTAATTTTATATTAAGTAATATTTTTTTAACCTTAAAATATATTCTTAACTCCTATTAATCATTCATTTGCTTTTCTGTAAAATAATAACTATTTTTTTCCTGAGGAAAAATTTCTTAAATTCAATGAAAAAAATTAATTTTTTAAAATTGTCCTTTGTATTATATTCCTAACTTGCAATCTAGTATTGATGAAATTTTATTTTAGTGGGCTAATTATACAGGATAGCAAACATGAAAAGCTAATTTAGAAATTTTGTTTGGTACTTTTATTTATAAAATATTTTATTTGCAATTAGTTTTGTGGTATTAAGAATAAATTCTGTTTTCACATTTATTTTTAGAAATATTCCTTCGTTAAAAAATTGCTTTTGAATAAATTATTTATAAATTAACATAGTTGTAAATTTTTACATAATAATTTTATTCTTTTTTAATGACAAATTCATATGAATCTGAATTGTAACGTACAAGAACTTTGTTATTGGAAATTATTTAAGTGAACAGAACTATATTATAATTTAAATAAATTTTTCCATCAAATAAATGGAAAGTCACATATTTTCCTGTATATGATCCACATATTATGTATTAAAAAGTGTCAAATTTTGTTGTGTGTATTATACACCACCATGGATAATCTGAAACATTTTCCAGCAATAAAAGTTTACCATAAGTTTTGAAAATAAAATGTTATTTATGTTTCATAAAAAACAGATTGTACCAGAACTCGGCTTACTTGTTTTATCTATAATCAGCTTTATTCAGTTGCATTCAAGTATGAATTTGGTTCATCATAAAGATAAGACAGATGCAAAAACAGTTGCTCTCATCATTTCACATTTTGTCTTTACTGGAGTTACTTCATCCTGAAAATATTCAAATTTGTATATCATCATGTGGAAGCAAAAACTTTTTAAGTTACTCAGCAAATTTTAAACTAAAAGCTATAGAAAAAGCAAATGAAAAAAATAATGACAAACGTTTTAAAATAAGATAAAAACAAAGTATGTGCTGTACCAATGAAAAATGTATCCAATGCTTGTTAAAAAGTAACCCATTTAATTAATTTAAGTATTAATGAAACAAATTTTATTTTTAAAAAATATCTCTAACCTCATTTTAAAAGTTATTAATAAAATATAAATCGACAAGTTTTATTAGCTTCTCAAAATTATCACTCTATATTGATCTCAGGCTTTCATATCAGTTTATCGCACTTTACAATGAGCTTTTTTGAAATTGAGCTTTATCAAAATTGTTTCATAATAAATGTTTTTTGTATTCAATTTATTATATTTTTACTCACATTCTATCTATATTTTTATTTTACTTGACACCCACTTTGTCAGTAGTATATATTTTTGGCTATTTGCCAAAAAAAAAAAAAAAAAATTATATGATGTTGTTTTTTCTTTTACTCAGTAAAAAGGTCTTGTGGGTAATAGACCACTGAGGATTAAATACAGGAAAATATGGTACTTTAAAAATCACTTTTAGTATCAAATCTTTTCAGTTCAATCAAATAAAAGTCACCTTGAATAATTTGCTGTGTTATATTGCTAACTTGCAACCTATTATTAAGTTTTGTTGAGATTTTAATTGAGAGGGCTAATTATGCAGAATAATCAAAAGGAAAATCAATTCGGAAATTTTATTTGATACTTCTAATTATAAAATTTATATATATATATAAATTAGTTTTATTATATTAAGAATATAAATAGTTTCTTTGCACTGTATTTTTATTTATAAATTAAAATTTACTAAAAAAGCTTTCATTTAAAATAGCCTAAAATCTTATCAATTTTAGTAATTATTAATGATGCAAGTTCTTAAACTCATCTAAATTGATAACTACAAAAATTTTATAACTGAAAATTATCAGTTATAAAGTTTTTGTTATAAAGAATAAAATCAGTTCATATCAGTTATAATGAATAAAAATAGTTCATATCAGTTATAATGAATAAAAATAGTTCATAGTATGTATAAATTATTCTGTGAAATAAATAGTACCTTTAAAATTAGTTTTCATATCAAATATTATCTTAACTTTTCTGCTTAACAGATCAGATGTAAAAATATATTACAGTGAAATTAATATGAACTTAAAAATATATTTAAATTTATTTGCAATCTCAAATTTAGGGTTTAGAACTATTTGTAGGGTAATTTCATGATTTACATGTTATCATTTATATAAAAATTCCTTTTTAAATAAGTTAGTGTTAACATTGAAAACTTAAATTATTTATGTATAGTTTATATGTATGACATTTTACATTTTTATAAAACAACAAACATAAATAATATGAGTTATTTATATGTATAAGTGTAATTAATGTATTCAATTTAAATAAAGCTTATAGTATACTACAATAAGCTTTAACTTTATCAATAAAATCGATTATTTATAAAATTATTTTCTTTATTTTATTAACATTTAATATAAAGACTAGATTCTTTATGTTAACTTTAATAACAAAACTTCAAATTTATTTATAACGTTTTAGGGGTAAAAAAGCTTCTTGAATCTCTGGAAACAGCTGATTATTCATGGTTTGAAGTTGAACAAGTTATAAAATGTTTTAAGGTGTGAATTCAAGTTGTTAACTAGTTCATATTGTACATTTTTCATTGCTAATAAAATGTTTTCTTTTGAATTAAGTTTCAGTAAAAGAAAATTTAAATTGTGTATTTTGTAAATTTTACCTCTTATATTAATATCAATTTATTCTTTTAATAATGCTTTGAGCTATGTTAATATTTACATTATGCTTAAACAGTATTAACCTTTCTTTGATATAAAATTATACAAATTAGATATATATTGATTATTAAGCATTTTACTATTTGAACTAATCCAAATTCTACAAACTACCAGAATAATTTTTGTAATAATTTAAAGAATAGGATGTAAACTGTCTTTAATATCAATAAATTTCTAAACTGATGTAAACATTTGTCAATGTTCTTTCATTAAATTTTTACTGTTCAATATATTTTAAGTTCTTAAATTAACTAAGTTAGAAATTAATAACTGTTGCAAATTTTAATGTTTAAGTAAGCTTAAATAAATAAAAATAGAGCTCTTTTTAATCAAATATGATGAATATGAAGGATGTTCTATAAAATACTGCATAAATATGCTTGAAAAATCCCAGGAAATATAGATGCAAATCTTTCTAAGATTATAAATATTTAGTTTAGCCAACCAAAGATATTTTTTTGTTAAAGGTATTGCTATTTATGCTCCATTTTTTTACAATAACCAGATTGATTAAGAAATTAAGTTTTGAGAATTTTAAAAAAAGCTTAATATCAAATGCTGATAAAAATTTTTTTCAATACAAGGTGACCACTGTGCAATAACACAGTAATATTAGATTAATAATCATTCACCGTTCATCAAGTTTATATAAAATGATAAATTTAAAATATTTAATGAACATCACATTAATAACAAACTAAAGATATCTTAATAAATATTTTATACAGATACAAATAAAAACAAGTTTCCCTACAACAGGACGGATGCACATATGATCATGATATTCTCCATATTTTAAGAATGGAGGTGGATCTATTATGATATGGGCAGCCACATGTCATGGTTTTCACTGTATCAGTTGTAACTCCGAAGGGAAGGTTCACTGGGGAGAAGTGTTGGAAATTTTTAGCTGATGAGAGATTTGTCCTACAATGCAAACTTTATTTCCTATGAGAGAGGTATTTTCCAAGGTGCTCATCATAAAGACAGTGGGATTTGTCTTGCCATGATTTGATGAACATGAGAGCGAAATTAAGCATCTTTGGTGACCTACATAGTCACCTGATACGAAAATAATTTTACCATTGTAATCCATTTTAGAGTGTTCAATATGAAACGAATGTTCTTCACAGGCATTTCTCTCAAAACTTTTACAATATCTCCATGAAAAATAGTATTCACCCCATTCAGCACTAGAATAAATCGATTTCTCAGTGAATTCAAGTTGTATTACATGCCAAAGGCGGTCCTTCACCATATTAATCAAAGAGTCTTCACAAATATAAGGTATTTTCGTTATTTTGATATCTATTTGTGTGTGTGTGTATATATATATATATATATATGTGTATATATATATATATATATATATATATATATATATAGATATCTATTTGTGTGTGTATATATATATATATATACATATATATACACAGTTTTTTCAGTTAGTAAAACTCCAAAAGCATATCTATTAGTATTTGTGCATTAAAAACCGAAAACTTTGTATTTCATTACTGAATTTGGATTAAAAACATTGAATTTCTGATATTGGAATTCACAGAAATCTGCAAACATGTTTTTGTTATTGCTGTTATGAAAAAATGATATTGTGAATAGATACTTGAAAACATATTAGTAAGCATTTACACAATGAGTGGTGTAGAAAACTTGAAAGAACCTGGATTTCACTTTCGGAGCTCAAGAAAGATAAATAAGAGTAGTCATTTTTGAAATACAAGAGATTGTTATCAAGCAATATAGAAATATTGCTTATCAGATAGTAAAAATTGCCGGGCTGAAGATCTTCTCAATATTTTTTCAGTTAATCTTTTAACTTGTAAGAGATCAAATGCTACTCTTCTCTTTGATTTGGTTCGCAGATACCCATTGGGTAGCAACAAATTAATTGCAGTTTTCAGCCTTGTTGTGGCAAAGGGTCAGTCATTCAGTGCCCACCATTATTTATTAATTTTTTAAAATTATATATATATATATAAGTCTGAGGAAGGATAGGAGAAATTTCTGTTACTTATGTTACAACCCTGATGTAACCTTAAGCATAAGAAAATCATTAGTGAATAAATTAAATCACATATTTAAAAAAAAAAAATGTTGGTGAAACTGCAAATAAATGTTAATATAAAATAATAGATTGTATGGGTAAAATTTATTATAACCGGCAGAAAAAAATTAATTAGTGCATGTTTATGTTCTGTAAAATCTATATGATATTATAAATGAACTTTTAAATAAAAATAAATTTGTGTTTGTATGGTAAATAATTTGTTTATTTAATATTTACTCTTTTGTGCATGGATCAAAAAGTGCATTTTTAAAACATTTCCATAAATAAAATTAAATTTTTGATTATATAACTGGATTTTAAAGCAAATGAGATTACTGTTTATATATTCTTAGTTCATATTTTCTTATGAGTGAAATATTTAAAAATGTCGATGCGTTTTCCATCAATTGTATTTTGTATTATCATTGAATATCCTAAAGCAAAGCATTTATTTTTTTGAATTAAGCATTAGCTTGACTTCATTCAAGCAACTTTTGAATATTTAAAAAAAAAGAAAAAAAATAGATATTTACCGATATTTCTGCGTGTGAACGATTTCATTTATTAAATTATGTATTTGACCGTTTACTATATGAGTTTCTTATCACAGAATAAAATACAGTTATGTATGTAAAAAAAAAAAAAAAAAAAATCAATGTCTGTACAGAAAAAGAAATATCTTTTACTAGTTTAGAAAAAATAACATTTTAATGCTATTTGTTCAACAATTAACAAATAACTTTCGTTTAAATTTGCATGTAGCCCTTTACCACATTTTAATAAATTAATTAAATTTTAGATTTATAACGTATCGCTTAAAGATAATACAAAGTAATATGAAAAATTTATGTATGTTGCTACATCTACATGTATAATTCTTTAGATTTAAAGCAATATAATCATTTGTGGATTTAAAAACCGAACAGCTGCATTCCTGATAATAATTTGTTACTTTATAATCATTGATTTTTATATATTAGATCCTAAATGTAAAAATATAAATAGAATAAAATTTTATGATTGTAGCTCAATTCTTTTACTTTGTGTGATAAGAATTAGTATCTACATTTAAAAAATTCAGAAGTTATGCAGTAGATGAAATGATAAATGAAATGATGTGTGTTAAATTATACACTTAAGATATGTAAAACAGACACAGTATTTTTAAATTGGTAATCTCATGTCTTTAAAATAACGTAAGATATTGTTCAAAAATATATATTTTTACATTCCTCAATGATTCGCTCTCACTTTTTATGCCTTTAGACATTTGCTTCCTTTTGTTTGTCACTGGAAGGTATAAAAGAAAAATGATTTCATGTCTAACAACTCTAACATTCATCTTATTTTTAATGTAATATTGCAAAATTAGTTTTGAAGTCTTTTTGCATCAAAAATAATTACAGTAAACGATCATTTTCACGATCCTTTAATTTAAAAACAATCTCGTTTTTACGAAATGGTAAGCTAGTCCTGATTTTCACAAGGAAACACAATGATAATTTTAACTGCGGTTTATGAGCTAAAAAATTTTGAAATCTCATTTTTGCAAATTTTTTTTTGATACATTTTATTATTTTTATTTTTGATTTCATGTTTTTTTATTTGATTTCTTTTCAATATTATCCTCAAAAACTTGATTTGTTATGGAATAACGAAGCGATACGTGCAGGATTTGCTTCTTGAAATTTCTTTCAAAGATTTTTTAATACATTAGTAATATGTATTGAAGTACAACAAGTAGTAGCAAGTAGCGACAAAGGAAGTAGCTGAATACTAACAGAACTGAAGTAATTTTTTGTGGGAAGATGGGAAGAAAAAGGGTGAAATGCTTTTAGACTTTGAAATTACAAAAATATTTTTTAAAAACAGTTTTTCAACAAAAAAAAAATAAATTATTTTTATCCACAAAGTGAAAATAAGTGTATGTGTTTCTTATAGCGCATTCTAAATAATTTTTTCTACAAAAAAAATAAATAAAAAATAAAAATCCAGACCTTAATAATCTAATATTTTACTTTTCTATTTTACGCACAATGTTAGCATTCGCTACTAGTTCATCAAAACGAGCGAGCGTCTACTATATTTAAACAAAATTTCATTTAAAAAAAACAAAAAAACAAAAAACAAAAAAAAAAAAAACAATTTTTTTTGTTTTTGTTTCTTAATACACATTTACAGATAAAATTCACTGCATAGATATAGTATTTGAAACTTTTTTGTTATCTTGTATTAATGGTAACTTTTTGAAAGAACAGCTAAGATTCAAATTTAAATATTGTAAAATGTTCAGTTATTTATTATTCATATAGGAATTATGTTCGAAACTTATTATTTTGATTTTTCATGTTAATTAAAAACTCCTGTGTTATATATATAATGTTGAATAAAATTGGTATTAGTTCACTATTTGAAAAATGCGATTTATAAAGCTATCTGAAATTGCATGAGTTTAATAATTGTTGATTAAATTCTTGTACAAATATAAAAGCGCAGGCACAATTTGGATAAAAATAAAAAGATATAAATACATCTGCTTTTTTCTTGATTAAAAAAAGTAATTAAAATTATAAAACGTATAATGTAGCTAGAATACACGTCATTTTAGAAGTTTTCTTTTAAAATAAATAGCAGAATAATTTATGTAATTTAAGTTCTCGCCAAGAGTCTGTACACATTTTATCACACTTCTCTACTGACAATGGATACAATATCCATGAGTATTCGTTCATAAGTACACACCCCCATTAAGCATTCAACAAGTGGTTTCCCAAACTCCGATCCAAGCCGTGAAAGTTTCTGTGCTTTGATAAATCTTACTATATCTTTGTATGGTTGGCCAGAGCTTCTAATGCATCCTTAATTATTTCTCCAACAATTATTAATTTGATTTTATTGCACTGAAATTTTTTCTAAGTATTTTCCGTTCAAAAATTAGTAATTGATGTATTTTTGTGTCAAAGTCCAAGTCTCGCAATTACACATCACCACGGGACATCGGTTAAATATAACTTTTTTTTTTAAATGGTGCAAATTTAAAGCGTTATTAATATTTGTTTTAATAAGAGTATAAAAGATTTCATTGATTGATTGATTAATTGATTGTGTGAAGTTTAATGTTACAAGGTCCTATCTAGGACAAACTGCGCCTAGTATATGGTATAGCATTTAAAAAGTAATGAATATAATAATTTGACACACTTCTGTGTTTACCACGGGAATTAATTCACAAATTGTTCCTTTAATGAGCATAAATATGAAATTCAGATCAAAGTTATTTTTATTTTTTTTCATTACTTTTTAAATAATGTATAGTTAAATATATTTCGATGAATTTTAATGAATAAAATTTTTATTTAAAATTGTTTTAATGAATAGAATATGAGTAATTGTTACATCAGTAATTATTATGTCATTATTATTATTAATTTCAATTGTTGCGTCATTTAAATTTTTCTTTATATATACATATAAAGCATGATTATAAATATCATATTGAAAAATACAAGAATAGTTATAAAAATCCTTTGCTCAGCAATACATTCAGCGCAAAAGCTGTTTAAATAGAATTATTAAAATATTATTAATAGTAAAATTTTTATAAAATTAATCAAATCACAGAAATGGAGAATAATAATCAAGTACTAAATGGAGAATAATAAATTGAAAATATGAAATATAATAAACAAATGGAAAATGTGTTCGATAGAGAGTTTAAAAATTTCAAAGAAACATAGTTTAAAATGAAAGTGGAACGAAGTACCAACATGGCCAGCTTTTTCTGGGGTTATTGGCACAAAGTATGGCTTTTCTGCACTGGCTCCAAACTCTAATGAAGTTCATTTATTTCAAAAACCTTATTTCAAATAAAACAAATTAAGGTGAAAGTCCGGTAAATTCTTCATTTCCGTGATTGAAAAAAAGATTTTATTAGTGCTTTTTCCATTAGAGATTAGATTTTTGAGATTTATTCTCTTGAAAGAAGATAAAGCAGAGTAATGAAAATATTTCATACATTATTTTTTAAATACAATTAAGAAATTTTCAACACTTTTTCATAATGACTTCAAAAACTTAATTTGAAGTTAATAAAAAAGATAAATAAGATGATAAAGACAGGGAAATGACTTATTTGTTCGTTTTTTCTAAGATAGAATAAATTTTGTTGATGATTTCAATAACTGAACTTTAATTAGGTTTTCAAAATAACTTTTATTGCATGAACAATTACACAGAATAATAAAAGCAACGCAAATATATTGAATATGCAAAAATGCATTAAAAAATAAGTGAAAACTCGTCTGTTTTTATGCTAAAAATATATTTTGTTCAAAAATAAATCTTTTTATAATAAACATGGAACATCGCGATCCACGTTCATAGATCAATTTTGATCATGATCCGAGATCCATAGTTTGAACCTTTTAAACACTAAATCATTGATTGATCAATTTTGATTATAGATAAATTGTGATCAAAGATAAATTTTATTATCAGATATAAATTTTGTATCATTCCATTTCCATGTGATCAAAGATCAATTTTGGGCCTAAATCTCTTGTTAAGTACTTCAACATCCACCGCCCGTGTAATTGCTTTCCGTTAAGAATACTCTTAGACAGTGGGCCGTACTGATGTGTCGCAAAGAAAGAAATCCGGTTAACTCCCAAGCACTCACCCCGATAAATACATAAAAGATACCAAAAAAGCAATGTCCATCTTCCGTTGATTCGTTGGGACTGAACCCGAGAATCATCACTCCCACGAGCAGTGTTTTAACGCTTAGCTTGCCCGTTGCAATCAGGTTCGTAAGGGTGTCGTTCTCACAGTGTGTTCGTATTCCGACTTAACCAAAGATTCATCGAGTTCACTAAATAAGGCAACACATTTTAAGCTGCAATGACCTTGGTTAGGGTATGGTTCTCATTATCGGAAGATATTGAGTTCGAATTCGACTAAATCGAAGTTCAATTGTGTTCAATGAAAGCGAATGGGGCAGATTCGATAAATCAAGATCGCAATGTATTTTAAGTGAAATAATGCTTCTGAGAGTTGACAAGTCCAGAAAATCAAGGGCTCTTCTGCTTGACCCATGCTTCTAAATAATGAAGACTCCCACTCGACTGCTTCCATCTAACTGGAAGAGCTTAATTCTGGGTTCTTCTTCTTCTTAAAGTTGGGTTTGTATGTCATTGGGCATCTCTGTTTTTATCAGCATTAACTCCAAACCCAATGTTTCCTAGTTCCAGTTGCTCGGGTCACCCACTTTTTATTAATAAAGTCCGATAACCCTTTAATGGAGTCTAGGTGTGATTCTCTTGTATGAATGATGCTTAAAGAAGTTAATCTAAGGAGGGCAAGGGCCTTGCATTCGTAAATGATATGCTTGGCCGTTTCCTCTTACATATGACATTTTCTGCTGATAGGGTCTTGCTGAAACAGTCCCATTTTATGGAGGTGTTTTCTGAAATAGTAGTGCCCAGTTATGAGTCTTAGGATTAAACGTATCTTCTGCCTAGAGCATCTTAGAATTTCAGAGGCAATCCTTGTTGATGATTCACAGATCATACTTTTAGCGTGGGTTTGACCAGGAGTGTTTAGCCAAGCTTCATACATCTTCTGCTTTTCTCGTCGAAGAACATTGGTTTTTGCGGTCTTCAAATTGATCCTACAAAAAGTTTTCCTCACCGATGGGAACAGAGGACGGTCCTTGTTTAGCAAGTTCATCAGCCCTTTCATTACCATCGATGCCTTTGTGCCTTTGCACCCATTTGCCAGTTCTGTATGAAGGTTTCTGCATTCCAAAATTATTTTAGATTTGATTTCGAAAAAATTGAGCGCTTTTAAAGTGGCTTGACTGTCACTAAAAATGAGAATCCGCTTACGTGGTAGCCCTTCCTCTTATTTAGTCGCGGAAAGTGGATAATGGCCAAAACTTCTGCCTGGAAGACCGTAGCGTATCGCCCAAGGCTTACAGATAGACTGGTTCTTGGTGACACGCCCCATACTCCCAGTTCTGAGAGGCTATTTTTCAGTGATCCATCTGTGTACCAGATTAGATCTCCTGTTTTAGTTTCGAACATGTTGTTGTCCCATTCGTTTCTAGTTGGAAGAACTATTTCAAATGTCCTTTCAAACATGTATGACTTTTCCATGATGTCAGAGGGCATCAGAGAAAGTAGGATCTTGAATTTTCCTGGTAATACCCCTGTGCCCTTTGGCAACAGGCTGGTCGTACCATTGGTTTTGTATCTTCATTCTGGCAGTGCTGCAGGTGAAGATGTCTAAGGGAGTCAGATTCAACATAACTTCCAATGCTGTGGTTGGCACGGTGGACATTGCTCCTGTGATGCAGAGACAGGCCAGTCTTTGCAAACCTCTTAGTCTGTAAATCGTAGTCTTCTGTTCCCCTTACGCCACCAAGTCACACAGGCATATTTGAAAATGGGCCTCAGAATAGCTGTGTACATCCAAAACATCAGTTTAATTCTGGGTTAAGTACATGATAGTATGCAGGTGCAACAACAGCAACTAAAGGCCTCTGGTGGTATATTACATAGGTCGTGGTCATAATGTCCTGCAAGTAAAATACATCTGCAGAAGTACCAGGGGTTCTGCTCAGTCCTTGCTTCTAAGAACATTCCCGCCCGACTGCTTCCATCTAATTGGAGGAGCCTAATTCTGGACTAGGCACTGGAAAGTATACTAGTGCACTCCTGCCTCTAGGTCACAGTGAGCCGCCGAGGACTTAATTAAATTTTTAATATAAATGCGAGTTTTTTTAATATATATATATATATATATATATATATATATATATATATATATATATATATATATATATATATATATATATATATATATTAGAATCGGTTTTATTTTCTAATTATTCAATTGCAACGACTTTTGAACATCACAATATTATTTCTGACCTTTTTTGCATACACATTTATCAACATGAGTGCTTTACAGTTTTCTGAGTGTTTTCGTTTTGGCAACATGGAGATGCAATGGAAAAGACTCAGTGGATGTTTAAACAAATCTTACCTATTAGACTATAAACCATGTAATGGGAAAATCGATATCCATTATTCTCACTGACCACGCCCTTTGCAATACAAAAATTAGGATGGACCCCAGTAACTGTCAAGCAAAGGAAGAGGCACTATGCACCTTTACTTTTTCATTTCATGTATGTTTGTCAAGGTGCGTCCGTGAGAGTTTTCCCGCTTATTTCCAGAGCGAGATATGGTCCATGAAAAGTTCCTCCGAGAGGCAAATATGTGTAGTGGATGTTCAAATTCATAACAAAAGTCTTCGACTGATCTGTAAGCGATATCAAAATATGTGTGCTTTCCTCTCAACATGGTCCCTCTCAAAAGTGGAGCCACACTCAAGGGAAGTGAAGGTCCTGGGTTTAATTCCAGTCAATGTTAAAGAAAAAGCGATAGACGTTGCGCTTTCATTTTCTGCGTGCATACCAGTCGGTGTGAGTATTTGGGAGTTTTCTCGATTTTTTCGCATACTGCATTGAGTACTATTTATGATAAGTTCTCTCAGTTGCATTCTTGCCGAAAATTGCCTTAGGTGAATCGAAGCCTTACAAAAAATTTAATTACTCCCTAAATTCAAAAACAGAAGCATCCAAATTTGTAATTCATTTTTTTCAAAATATTCTAATAATAATTCTTAAAGTATTCGCTTACGTTGAAAAGTTGATTTTCGATTGCATGTGTCATTTTTATTTATTTATTTGTGAATCTTATACTCAGAGTTTTCTATTTACCGAAACAGTTTTTCATTTTACAGTATGCCAAATAGAAATTAAATGACTGCTATTTTAAAAATATGTCCCGTATTCTGAAAAACAGAGCGGTAAGTTGTGCTTTCAAACGCCAAGTGGTTAAATAAAAAGTGAGATATTTCACTTATTTGTTATTTTTTTAAATTTATATGTTTTTTCTAAAATGTGCTGATTGATAACCATAAATATGAGGCCGTTATTTGGTTTATAGTCAAAACTTAGTTTTTCACAAAATCGCTAAACTCTGTAATATATCTCAAGCAATAAGGAAAACATTTGTATGAAACTTGGCATAGGAAATGAAGATAAAGTTTGAGACGTGAAGAATTTTACTATTTACACCTATTGTTAAAGGGAATGTTCAGTGAAAGTTCGCAAATTATCCATTTTGCTGAATATTTTTCAACCATATTTTTTTTATCGATGAATATTTTTCTTAGACTTTGCTTCATTTCCAAGAACTCTTCATATGAATCTTATGACGAAATTAAATTAAGATTGATGAAATACAATTTTCTGTTGAGTGTTAGCCGTTATTTTTTTTAGTTTCACTGAAATTTGCCATAAAATAATGAATTTCAATAAAAGTATGCTATATGTAATTAAAATTTTGGCAAATATATTATATGTTTTTGCATTATAATTTATCGAAAAACAAGTTAAAAGAAAATTAAAATATGCTTTTAAGAAAAATTGGCTCGAACGTAGATGGTTATCTTAAGATACCGTCTTTAGTTAAACAATGATAGTCATTACTGAGTAATTTCCAATGGGAATTGGTCTCTGGTATTTTTATCTCCGATTTCGATTGTTATGTTTATGTTTAACAAACTCTGAACTGAATGGTGCTCATTAAAAAGAATGAGCATTCGAACAGACGCTAAGCAGTAAAACAAAGACACAAATCCTGTTTCTTGACCCTGAACTGTTGGCATGCCAATGAATAAGTTGGAAGAGTGTTGTTTTCGGTATTATTATTTTTTTGCTGTAGTTCATTTTAATATTCAATAAAGAAGATTGGTATTATAGTTATTTAATGCGATCAAAAATGCGTGTCCTTTTGTTCGGGTCAAACCATCTGCGCTTGAGTTTATTTTTTTTCCATCCAAATTTATTGAACTTTTTTATGATCGATTTTATCTTCAAGAATAAATCATTGTATGAGAAGTCTAGACTGCTTAGTCTTAGCACATGTAGGGAGAATAACAATTAACTGAATAACGGTAATGTGTATGTTTTTTTTTAAAACTATTTGTTACTTTAATTATTTTATGGTTTATATCAGTATTTCTCAAATGGATTTATTCCAAGGACCCGTAGAATATTTCGGTACGTTCTCGCGTTCGTCGATAAGTTTAATAATTCGATTCATTGGCACAATTTTTTCACTTAAATAAATCATTAAGAAAAATTTTTTTTTAAAGTATTTTATTTGTTATAATTTATATATCTACAGGGTGATCTTTTTTTAAAGTGGCAGTGTTTGGAGCGCCCTGTAGCGCGTTCAAATTGCCGAAATGGCACCAAACTTGGTATTTAGACTAATCGAGACACGGGAAAAAGGATTCCGCGAAAAACATTTTTGTTCCAAAAATAGTGGCTAGGACATTTTGTGGCGTTTTACAATGTATAAATTCTGAGAAAAGAAAAATACTAATACATACAATCATATAGTTAAATTATTAATGTTTATTTATTACATTAACTTTCTCTGTGAAGAATCAGACCATATTCAATGTGAATACTGGTTCTCAGAAACAACACCGTGCATTCTGTGCACAACATTCTAAACAGCCGTATGTAACATATCACGAGAAATATTCCGCACTGTTTTCGTTATGTTGTCCTTTAGGATAGACAAATTTGGTACTCCACCAACATAAAAGCACTTCCGCTAACGTGAGAGGCATGGCCACTGGAGCTCGTTTACCTCAGCTGAGGTTATTTGTCGGAGCAGTCTATTACTTGCTTTTATAGCCCCTATTATTGGAACTGTCATTGCACAACATTTGCATTTTATTATTATTGTAAACTACAGCAGCGCCACAAAATGCCCTAGCGGCGACTTTTGGCTTTTTTTTTATTTAATCTTTTTTTCCACGCTTAGATTAGACTAAATACCAACTTTGGTGTCATTTCGTCCAATAGATTGCGCTACAGGACGCTGCAAACACGGTCACTTTAAAAAAAATCACCTTGTACATTCAACTTATTTGAAATATTACATCGAAAATAAACTACCAAAACTTAACTAAAACTGTCAGAAAATTACAAAATGAGCGGTATATTTATTTTTTTTAAGTTAATATATTAGCAAAAATCAATAATAAATCGAAATGTAAACAGCCTAGGTAGATACAAAATAAGCAAAAAATAATTTACGAAATTAAAGGAAATAAAAAACTAAAATCAACGGGATTGCTGCTGGTCTCTGTTGCTGTCTAAAATATCAATCCTAGGTGTTAAACCAGTTACAGCAATACGTAAAGCCGGCGCAAGAGCAAATCTATTTCGATATTTCTTCTTAATAACTGTCATAGCCGAAACCTAACATAAGACGCCTTAAATACTACGATAGATATTTATCTTTCAATAATCAGAGCGATACTCAAGGCAGAAAGAGCATACTAACTGGTGTACTTAGTGTAAGGCGAAGCAATTTATGAAAGGCGATTAGGTACATAGTTGCCAGTTTGTTATATTGTTCATCATCGATCACATTGCTTTGTAAATTAGTTTACTATTGTTATTGTAATATACATATATATATATATATATATATATATATATATATAATTATATATATTTATATATATATATATATATATATATATATATATATATATATACATATATATATATATATATATATATATATATATATAATTATATATGTGTGTGTGTGTTGTTTTAATATCGGTTGTCTGTCGATGGCACTTTGGATTTCGGATAGATAACTGGATATTTCGCAGACCGTCATTTGAGAAATACTGGTTTATACTACAGAAAATGTACTTTAAATATGATTCATATATTTTACATACATACTATATCAATTTCTAATTTATAATTATGATTATCTTTATGATTAAATACATGATTCTGAATCGTAAATGTTTCCCTTTGCTTATACATGGCAAAATAAGAGTATTTCGTTAAACGATTTGTTTCCGTGGCAACTGATCGCATATAATAGTAACCAATCAACTGAAGTCTGTTGTAAGGCCTTTATATGCGCACATCTCAGTAATTGCAAACTGTCTAAAAGGTTTAGTTTTTGATCCTAACGTTCTATAATTGCAATCTGCCTAAAGGTTTGTCCTCCTAATGTTCTATAACTGCAATCTCTCTAAAGGTTTGTGTTTCTAACCTTCTATAACTGCAATCTGTCTAAATGTTAGTGCTCCTAATTTTCTATAAAACTGAGACAAGCCAAACTTCTTTAACCAAATAATACATTTATTAGCAAGGCATAATAATCTACAAAAACAATGAGAGAAAGCAAAACTCTTTTTTTTTTTTTTTTTTTTTTTTTTTTAGATATCTTGTGCCTATAGCTGCTACTTTTCTTCT
Organism: Latrodectus elegans; assembly: GCA_030067965.1. Taxonomy (NCBI): domain Eukaryota; kingdom Metazoa; phylum Arthropoda; class Arachnida; order Araneae; family Theridiidae; genus Latrodectus; species Latrodectus elegans. The sequence continues at coordinate 97,027,920 of CM057822.1, forward strand.
GTACTATTCTTTTACATTTCTCCAAAAGTGATGGAAAATTTAAGGCACTGTAACTCCTTTTAAAACCAATATAAATAAAAAAAGAAAGACAAATGATAAAAACAAGTATAAAATTTTTTAAGTATTCACTAAAGTTCCAGGAGGAAATTTTCCTGGGTATTCACATAACACAATGGAGGCCACGGTGACCTGGTTGGTTAGGGCATCGTTCTCACTCACAGAAAGTAATGAATTTGAATCCTGATTTCCATCGTGCTCACAAAAGATGGCTGGACACACTAAACCAATGATTTTCACAGTGTCCTGCAAGTAAAACAATACATCTGAAAATGGCAGATCAAGTACTAGGGTTTTTTGGGTGTCCCTATTTCTGAACTATGAAGTAGATCTCGATTAAAAAAACCAGTTAGACGGGAGTTTCTAACTAGTAGAAACTTTTATCCAACTGTTTTCACCTTACTGGTAGAGCCCACTCTTAGGTTAGGCATAGAAAAGTATAGCGTTGCACGCACATAACACTGTGGAAGAAACTTAGCAGACTTGTAAACATTCATATCAAAAGATGAATATGCGAGAAAGTAGAACCGACTTCCAATGTGTATGGCCGAATGGTAATTGTGATCAAGTATTTAAGCCAAAAGGACAGATCTTAGGGCAAAATAGTACTCACTTTAGATCGAAAAGTCTGTCGCATTAACCACATCTAAATAATTAATATTTCACGACATCCGGTTTCTGTGAAAACTTATTTTATTCTAAACATACAGTTTTGGCACATCGTTCGATTAGATAATTACCTATTCACCTAAAATTTTTGACACAAAATTTGTACGTGACGTTTGAGATTTATATAGATCTACTAGGAATGAAACGGAGGCAGACCTAATGAAGCAATGCTGCATAAACAGTTAAAGGATAGTGAGGTTGTGGTTTGATCTTGCACATGCAGAATAATTTGGTTAACTGATATATTATTGACAGACACAGAATGTAATGAGATAGAAATGACATTTGTTTGTGGTAGGGAAAACGCATTTTATTGAGCATTTGGGTGCAAAAGGGAAAAAATATATTTTTCCCTTTTGCATCCTTCTTTTTTCCTTTTTGTGTATATTAAAAAAATAAAAAAAGTGCTTCCTTAAAGTAAAATCTTTTTAGTGGTGGGTATGATTTCCCAGGATGGCCAACAGCATTAAACAAATTTGAGGCATCGAGTTAATAAGAATATTAAAGAAAGGCTGAGGTATTTTGTCCTTGTCCCCCAGAAAAACTTTTTCCAGTTCCTGGAGTGGTTTTAAAGACGATAAGCGTCCAGAAACTCGTCAACCTAGAATGTTCCAGACATGTTCTATTAGTTTCATATCCAGAGAACATGCTAGCCATTCCATTCATATCGTTTCTTTCTCGAAAAAAAATTATTTACAAAGTTAGCCTACAATTTTCGTTGATTAACCTGACATCATTTACAGTTTCTGCAGCGTTAGGGGCTACACTGAGGATCTTCATCCAAACAGCGGCGACCAGAGCTCCATTTCGAATGATCAATGAGAACTCCATTTCAAACGAATCGGAGTTCTATTTTAAACCAATCAAAGTGCCATTTCAAACTAATCAGAATTCCATTTAAAATGATATGGAGATTAGTGTGCCCATCAAAGAATATGCCGGTATAGACCTTCACTTCTTCAACGCCAAATCTGACGCTCGTTCATGAGCGCAGAATTTTTTCAAATGCCGCGTTTCCTTTAGAGGAAAATACGATTACTATCAGGGTGAAGAAAAAAAGCGAGACTCTTTAGGATATGGTATATTGCAACATTCATTTTTTTCTCCTCCCATTCACATGCTTTGTTGCCCACATCCTGCGAAGGCAGAATTGTCTTGCTGTTAACATTACAGGCACAAGTGGTGCAGAAGCGTGCAGCCTTACGTATGAAGGCAGTATCGGATAGTTAGTGTTAAAACTGTGGTACGAGTAGCCGAGCGAAGAAGATGTTGAAGATGAGGGACATTCATATTTCTTTGTATAGCCGTTAGCGTTAAATAACGGTCTGTATTGGGTGTTGTGGCACGTGAACTACCTTGTTCTGATCTTCGGTCTGCGTTTTTAAAGCTTAAAGAAAAAAAAAAATTTAAATTTTGGAATTTACTTTTTGTGATACTCCAACGACGTTTGCTACCTCGGATGGTGTTTCAACTCCTCTAACGGCCAACAACTCTCCAAGCTTCCATTTTCGTTGAGATATTTCATTTATCAAAACAAAATGCACCTTATGAATGTCGATCAATTTTCTCAGCTTTGTCATACATTAAATTGAAAGCCAAATCTCATTCGTTACATCTAAAATCTGGTCTTGGAAGTCAAACTTAATTACATACTGCGAAGTTTAAAAATGTGAAAAATTTGCATTTGAGATCTACCATTTTATGAAACAATTATTTTGCTTATATCGTTATTTTATATAAAAAAATACTTAAAATATCATTTAATTGTTTTGAGTAGCATATCTAAAAAGAAAGATAGCCTCTTTTATAAGAGATACATCAAAAATGTTAGATTACGTGTCTGAACTGCATTTTACTCGTCTTCCTACAATCAGTGTTAGAATCTGATTCGAATAAAAACGAATAATGTGGACAACAATTGTACATTTCACATATTGCTGCTATTATGAATTACTACTGGTATAGTTCGACAAAAGCAAATGGTAATGAATGAGAAAATAATAATGAAATGGAAGAGATATTTCCAGGAGATCATTAAATATGTCCTTGAAATGGTGACAGAAAAGTAGGACATAGGGGTCGTCGGATACATCATAGAAATCGTTCTAAGCATATTAACGGTATGCAACAATTTATCCCGAAAAGGGTGAAGCATTACTTGTATTGATTATCCCTGATCATATCGTTTCATTATGAACGAAAAAAAGGTATTTAAATATACGCCATTTTCACAAAAACAAATGTCACCAAATGTTTTAGTTTATTGTAAAATAGCTCTTTTATTAAATAGCTTTCACACAGGTGGTGCTGACAATAAATTTTAACATTTAGCGCTAAATGGTAACTTTTGAGACGATTTTTTTCTGGTCGAAATTGTCAATTAGACAATACATAATTACGAGTAAAAATACTAAAAGAGAAAAGAAATAAATTTAAACAACACCCATCTCTGTTGTTTTAATTGATTATTTACACCAGCTATACTTAGATTGCTCTGGACTGGAGATCAAAATTAGTAGAATATTTCCACTGAGATTTTGGGTGCTCATCTTTCACTGATGTTCTCCGCGTTTAACAATAATTTTCAAATTAGTGTTCTGTTTCTATTTGAACACTAAAAGTCAATATCATTGTCCATTTATGGACACAATTAAGTTTCAAGTTTGAAAGAAGCTGTGACATTGACTTTGAATTCTTGCTTTCTTGACAATTTTACTACGACGGGGTGATGGTGCTCCATTGTTAAATTCAATTGATTCAACTTAGCAGTAAATGGATAGAAGAAGCTCAGTAAACAATAGCTTCAAAACTAGTAATACTTCCTTATTAAACTCTGAATCCGTTGCAGGAGAATTTATTTTGCATATTTCAAATGGGAGCATGTCATGACAGATATGGTCAAAGCAGAGAAAAAATTCCATTAAATTCAATTATATCGCGACTTCCAAGAAATAATTCTTTGAGTAAATGATGAAGTTGCATTCATTCATCGTATAACTCCTAAAAATTCTTTGAAAATCTTGGACTTCTTACTTACCTTGATGCTATTTTTTTTTTGTTAGAAAAAAAAAAAAACATTTTATTTTTGGAGATTTTTGTTTTAATATTTTAAAATTGTCCGAAAACCTATTTGAATATTAGCTCTTAATGTTACCACTAAATGGCGGGATGATGATTAAAGAAATAGAAAAGCGTATAATACAAATGTGAAATTGTATAATTTTAAAAAAATGTGAAAGTAAACAGAAGGAAAATTTAAAATTCCTTTTATTAAATAATAATTGGGAAAAAGTCCTCCTCTAACTATATCTAATAATTGTATTTGTTTTGAGTAAGTATATTTATATATAAAAAGAGGTAGTTATAAATTTCTTGAAATACTCAATAAATTTATAGATCTATTGAGGATATTTAAGAACTCTGAAATTACCCATTATTTTATCCAATACATAATCCAGTAACATAAAGAATATTGGTTATTTAAATATATTTTTTCTGTTACAGCTGTAAATTCAATGAAGAGTTATAAAATAACATTTAATTATAAATTTTAAATAAAAAATATTTTCCATTAATGTTTGAAATAATTTATTTCTGTTATTTACAAATATAATGGGCAAATGTTGCGTATACATGATTATACGCATATTTGATTAAGAACTTTTTTTTAAAATAAAAAAAAATGTTTAACATAAATGTTGATTACTCCTGAAAGTTTTATAATTTAATTCCCTGAAAATTCCTTAAAATTCCTGGAATTTGATTCTTGGAAATATGTGGAAGCCTTGTGCATTTTCTGAAGAAATGAAATGTCTGATCCTGACTAAAATGTTAAAAAAGAGTACAGTAATTAATACAAATATTATAAATTTGAATAGAAATCAGAAAATTTTAAAATTTAAGTCAGTTTGTCACTTTGAGTTCTCTCTTTACTTTTATAACTAGCCACGTAAATGATTTAAATACTCGCTTACCATAGAAAAGTAAGTTATTTAAAATATGTGTCGTTTAATTTCTGTTTTGACTAAAACTTGACCTTTTAAAGCAAAAATTAAAGATAAAATTCTTAGCTCAACTCATTAAACTGTCATTGTAACCAGATAAGACGCCTTTGATAAACATTCTTCTTTGATTATAAATATCAACCTTGAATTTCAAAAATAATTTTATAGTTAAAAAAATTAAATATTTTATTTTTTGTACATTAGCAAGACTTGTCGCAGCTGACGTTAATTGATTAGAAGAAAAATTAGATATACAGTATATTAAATAAGTGTGTGTGTATATATATAATACACAGTTATAGTTGAAATCCAATTATACTAGATTCATCAAAAATATTTTGCCTTTTAACAAGATGTTTTGTTTGATGAAAGGTTTTGCAACGTGGAAGTGTCTTGGAATGTAAAAATTTTTGTTTTTCTTGCGACAAAACCAATCAGAAGTGCACTTGATTGTGACGTGTGACACACACGTGATACACATTTATAAGTCAGTGTTGTTCGCTTAAAAAAGTTTGTGTCGCGACTACCTCAATCGAGATCAATGTTGATGCATTTGGTCTTATAAAACAAAAATTCTGCCATCTCACTCAACTGAAATATATTAAAATTTTTTAACAAATGAACTTAGTTTCATCAGTTTCCTAAAATAAGTAAATAATTATGACGACTTCTTGTAACATTCGCACAAGATGAAGCTAGAGTATGACCAGCACCTCACCTGCTAGAAAAATAAGGATAAATATCCCTCCAATCCTACAAAAGAAAAGGCTGATGAGGTCAAAGCTGTAGCAAGTTTGCTGGGTTTTTTTTATTAAAAAAGATACGAATCTTAGTAAAAGTAATATTTCTGAAATTTAGCTATTGGCGCTGAAAAATGTTGTCACCATATCCTTAAATGTGTCTCTGCATTTTTTTTGACAAGAGAGAGGATTTTATTTAAGCATATTTAATGCCATAATGTTAATTTCGTTGCTGATTAATGGTGTTCTTTACAATCACGTGACTTTCATTGTATTAAAATTAGTGGTTTAAAATAGCCATCAATGTTAAAACATTATATGAGAAAAATGTATTATGGAATAAAATAAATGCGTGTAACCATTGCTGAGACTATGGTGACCTGATTGATTAGGCAATCATTCTCATTATCAAAAGATCGTGTGTTCAAATCCCGACCTTAACCAACGTTCCGTCTTTTTCATTAAAGGAGGCACGCTCAGTAGATCATTTTAGTGATGTCCTTCAAATGAAATGATATGTTTTGTCTTGGAAGGTCAAGAATTGAGATCTTCTGCTGGGTTTTTGCTTCAAAGAGGCGAAGACTCCTATCCGCCTTCTTCCATCTAACTGTTACTGTCCAGTACAGGGAAATGTAATGATACACACCCATCATAATGTTTTCATTCCTGTGCATACACATATGTAACAATAGACGATTGTTATGAAATTTTATGATTTCAGAGTTAAATTCATAACAGCAGATGGACAAAACTTAGCCTCTTATTAACCAAGGTAGTGTGAATTTATATATATATTTCAAAATTTACTATTATCCAGAAAGCTTAAATTGAGTAGATTTATCACTGAAAACCACTCACACCGCTCTAGAAATAGACAAGTCCAAACTACATATCAAATAACTAAACTTCATTCAACCATATAAACTTCAACTAAACTTCGTTCAACAATATTTCAAATTATGAATAAGTTGTTTTGGTTTTTGATTTCTATTTTTATAATATGATAGTCTGCAAAATTTGTCATCAAAACACAATAAGCACAGGAAAACTGTAAATAAAATTTATAAAATCAATTATTAATTTGTTGAATATTATGAAACCAATTCTTGGAAAGAAATTTTTGGTCATGGATTAAAATTGTTGACTTGTTTATGTCTCAACAATTATTTACTGTACAAAAGGGATAATTAGATTAAATTAGATTCCCTTCTACTTCAAGCGCTTAGTCCCGAAGTAGGATTTAAAATCAAGATGCTGCGAATAAGTGCACCGAAAGTTAGATCGCTAACTATTCGGTTGCCAGCTTTGGGAATGAAACATGTTAAATATTGTGAGAATCACTGTTCAAAAAACCTGGCAACAGCGTGTAGTTGATGGAATTATTTAAGAAACACCTGATAATATGTTTCACTTACATATTTAAGTTACTTTGTAGATACGCTTGTTTAATTTCTGAAACATTCAAGTGGGACTCTGGCACACATTGAAGGGCACATACCCGTGGTGGATTTTTAGAGCGTTTTTGAGAACAAATGTGCTATGAATAAATGGTTATTAATTAGGAATCTAAACAAGAGATAATAAAAAAGACAAATAGTAAATTTTAAATATTTTAGTTTTTACGCATTAATAGTTAGGCAATACTTTAATAAGAAAAAAAAATTTGAATGAGGAATTGAGCAATATGTACATTTATATCATTGGCCAAGACATTTTATAGAAAATCATTTTTTTGTTTTAAATTTGTAGAAATTCTTACAAGCTAATACATTAACCGTAGATTTTTTCATCAAACCTTTATCATAAATCCACGAGTATGTTTAAATAAGACGATATAATAACAATATTACTTATTATCAGACAAATCACTCTTCTATAGTTTATACTTTTTATACAGTACAAAAATAATAGTAAATTGTGTGTGTTCTAAGCAATCCTTCACAGTTAATTATTTTCAGAGATTTTAAAAATTAATAAAATTCTATAAAATAGAATTTTATTTTTACAGGGATGTGAAATAGATTGAAAGGGATGTCGGGATTTTTCTTGGAAACCGGCACATTTGACAAGCGTATTTAGAGGAGATATTGCTCCTTAAGTGTAATTCACCATAGAATGATCCGATATTTCACTTCAAATAGCAAAAATTACTGAAAATTTATGGGAATCTTTGTTAAATGTGGACCTTTTTCCTTTTGTCATTTTAACTGAATACAATAATTATTTTAATAGCTGGTCTCTCCAATATTTCTCGGGTCATTCAAATCGCTATATTTTATCTTGTCAAAAAAAGAAACGAAATCCAAATTCTTCCCAGAAAATGTCCATGAACTTTCCTTTGTATGAACTTCTCCAACACAGGAAATGAATTCAATTTATTAGTGTTTCTTAAACCGGTCGAACCATAATTAAATCGATGTGGAAGATGAGAAATTTTTTCATGTTTCTCAGAAGGGGATGATAAAAGCAATGTTTATCTGTTTTTATTTACTATACATAAAAAAAAAATAAATAAATGTCTTGCGTGGATATTTTATATAACTTGAAAAGAATAATTTACTATTTTCTTCTCTTGCTTCGTCTAGTTTTTAATAGGGTCTAATTTTTTTTCTTACCTATAAAGAGGGTTCTTCTTTTTTGACCTGCAGGCGTCTGCATCGCGTGAACTCGCTTCAGAGGCACGAGATGGAGAGGTCAGTATTAGAATCGCGCAAAACAGAAAAAAAAAAGGTTCGGTTACCCTGACCTTTATGAAATCAGTTTGAACCATCCCTTAGTATAAAATGCTCCGTCCGACCTTCAACGAGACATCGTCACTGCAGCAAACTGTTCAGGCTAGAACTTCGAAAAGTAAGTTACTTTAAAATAACCAGAGTTTATTTCGTCTAGTGTTGTAGGATGTAGTACTTTTTAAGTACATGCTTTAAATATACTTTGTTCTCAACAAAAACAAACAGTGGAAAGCTTTTATGTAAATATATTATTAAAAGTTTCGTAGCCGCGTAAAACTTATGAAATAAATGATTCATAAAAAAATTTCATCTGGCACGATTAAGTATATTAAACAAGCTCGGTTATAATTTAAAAGTTTTATGTAAATTTAGCACGTATATTTATGTATATTAGTTAAAGTGAAACTTAAATAATAACTGAACTAATTAAATATGTAAAACCTTATATATATATATATAATTAATAGTATATTTTATAAAATTAATAATCAAATATTAGGTGATCAACACCCCCTGACGAAGCTGACCATGTTGGTACTTCGTTCCATTTTATATTTTACTTTGGAATTTTAAAATACATATATTAAATATCTTTCCAACTGCTTACTATATTTCGTATTTTCAATGTAGAATTTTCAATTTATTATTTTCTATTTTCTTTGAAATTTTAAAATATATATTGAACATTTTTCCAACTTTTTACTGTATTTCGTATTTTCAATGTATTATTTTCCATTTGGGGTTTTCAATGTATTATTTTCCATTTGGGGTTTTCAATGTATTATTCTCCATCTAATATGTAACTTTATGAATATATTATATATTATTCTCCGATTGTGGTATTTTCATTGTCGTTTAAATGTATTATTCTCCATCTAATATTTGATTATTGATTTTATAAAATATACTATTAATTATATTTTAGTAATTCTATTTTAGCTGCTTTTGCGCTGAATGTATTGCTAAACATAGGTATTTTATCTATTCTTGTATTTTTCAATTCTATATCTATTCTTGTATTTTTCAATTTTCGCTTATGATACTCCTAATCATGCATTTTATATTTATACACACACACACATTGATCAAGAAAAAAAATTAAACTAAAAATGTTATATTTTAGAAATTTCTAGCGCATGTGAAAAAAATAAAATTGTAGTAAAAATTGCGCATAATAATTACTAATAGAAAAATAGTCGAAAAGGAATTAAAAAAGCATTTTATTAAAAATTATGGGGGAAAATGAAATATATTATAATATAGATGTTTTAAAAATCATTTAATCTCTTCTCTAATGAACTATGATAATATGAATAATAATTTTTATATTTAAATCGAGGAGTTTTGATTACAAAGTAATAATTACGGAGCAAAATATAGGAAGCTGCAAAGTATATGTGAATTGTTTTTTTTTACATATTTAAATTATAATTTTACATATTTCCACAAATGCTTAAAAAATATAATTTATTACACATACTTCAAGAATGTAGTACAACTTTAATATATTTGAGTAAAAGTTATACATGTGTATACGTGTGTGCTGCATATATTTATAAAGCAGTAAAATTTACTTTTATAATTATATATTACAATTATACCATTATTTTACATTTCTTACTACTTTTTATAAAACGTAATATTTTATTTTACAGTTTATATGTTAGAATTATGGCGTTTCTATTACCATCTGTATTTCTAGTAATATCTGGAATTGTAAGTTTGTTTTTTGTTTTATAATTTTATTCTAATTAGATACGTATTTATATTGTCTAGTGCTTAGGTTCTTCAATAATTTATCATTTAATTGATAGGAGGAATAGAAAAATATAGAAATTTAAATTTCTGGTAATTCTTATTATTTCATTTTTGAATAAGCAGTAGTAAACAAGGCATTGAATTAAAATACAACATTGGCTAATCAGTAAATGTTTAAAATATTTATTTTTATTTAAGACAAATCTGTTTGCTTGTATATTAGAATAAATTAATATGTCTGAAAACTAATCCATTGTTCTTGCTGCGAATTAAAATGATTAAAAATGCAATTGAATATAGTTAGTTGTATTGGCTGTATTTCTGAACTGAAGTTTCATATTCTGAATTGATATGAAAATATGAAAAAGTTATTACTTACTGACAGCTTTATTATTTTATTACTTTTTGCTGGTAATTTTAGTTAATTTTTGCTGATAATTTTTGTTAATTTTTTGCTGAATATTTTAGTAACTTTTGCTGATTACTTTAGTTTTTTTTGCTGAATATTTTATTACTTTTTGCTGGTAATTTTAGTTAATTTTTGCTGATAATTTTTGTTACATTTTTGCTGAATATTTTAGTTACATTTTGCTGATAATTTTAGTTACTTTTTGCTGAAAATTTTTGTTACATTTTTGCTGAATATTTTTGTAACTTTTTCTGATTACTTTAGTTTCTTTTTGTTGAATATTTTATTTACGTTTTGCTGATAATTTTAGTTACTTTTTGCTGAAAATTTTAGTTAATGCACATCCCAAACGGGGATGAAAGCAAATTTGTACTTTCTCTGAGATATTTTTGATTGTTAGAACAGACAATATTGTCACATACATTTAAAAAGATTTATAATTATAATTAAATTTCTTTCGAAATGTAGAAAAAATATTGTTAGTTGCATTACGCTCGTTTTTACGAACATATAGGACCAGCAAAAAAGTTCGTAAAATAAAAAAAGGTTGTCTTAGATTATTCAGATCTGACTTTTTTTTATTTTAGCAAACTACTTTTTCTTATAAATAAAAAACTATATTAGAAAAAGGTATTTAGAAATACATGCAAAATAAGATTCATATTTAAAAAGGTTTCTTTGTCGGAATGTGACTCCTTTTGTCTTCAAGTACTTGGAAGAGGGAAAAATATTTTTCCCTTTTGTATGTTCTTAGGGAAGGATAGGAGCTCCTTCCCATCAACTGTCTGATATCCAAATTTCTACAATGTCTGGAATGCCTTCACATGCCGTTCATTGTTCAAAATGGAATTAAATTCTCAGGTATTATATGAAAAAAATATCAGATTATAAATAAAAATTGGAAATATATATTTGAGAAATGAAAGTTCGCTAAAAAGCAATTTTTCAAAAATTTTGGTTCGTAAACGGTAGTTTTTGTTGTTGCTATAAAAATCTGCTATAAAAATCCCTGTAGCTACTCCTAAGTTGAGCTCTACCAGTTAGATAAAGGCAGCCGGATGGAGTCTTCATGATTTTGAAGCAGGAACCAAGCAGAAGATCTCCATTATTTGGACTGCCATCCCCAAAGGTATCATTTCACTTAGAGGATATTGTGACTACAACAGTTTTAACGTGAACAGTTTTAACGTACCCCAGCCGTCTTTAGCAAACACCGCGGATCTTCGGTAGCCCAGGATTCAAACTCACTACCTTTCGATAATGAGAACGATGCCGTGACCAACCAGGCCACCGTGGCTTTATCATAAAAGTTAGTTAAAATGTATCTTGATCTTACGGGGTCAGAATAGCGACCAGCCATTAGTTCGTGAGTTTTCTTTAATTAGAGGTTCGTAAAAACGAGCTCTACTGTATATCGAAATAAATTCTATGCATTATACATCGTATATATTTTATCTACTATATTCTTGTGAAATTCTAAGTATTGATATGGAATAATTATAATACGTTTTTTTGTCTTTATTTTTACTTCGTTATTTTTGTAAATAACTTATATATATATATATATATATATATATATATATATATATATATATATATATATATATATATATATATATACACATATATATATATATATATATATATATATATATATATATATATATATATTACCATAGGTCTGGAGAAATTTACTCCCCCTTCAGATCAATGCCAAAATTTACATTCGTTATGCTCCATCTTTACTGCTAAAGCTACAAATATTTATTAAGCGCTTCAGCACGTGAATACAGATGACTATCACCAATACTGTGTCTATACTGGCAGTAAGAGTATTTTAGAAGCTTTAAGAAACAATAATTTCACCTGTGTCATCCTATTGTATCCAAAAGTTTCGGATTGGATTCCCATGCTGGCAAGGGAAATGAAATTGTATTATTTTGGATACCAAGCCACATGGGTCTTAAAGGAAATGAGAGAGCGGATGCAGCTGCAAAGGCTGCATCAGATCCAGTTTTACCATCAGTTCCTTTTTCAGATGTGAGGAAGATTATAAAAAGTTTTATATATATGATGTTTGGCAGGAATCGTGGAACTTGCAGGTTGGAAACAAATTGCATACGATTTTCTTACCCCTTACTTCATTATCAGTTACGCAGTTCTGATGTTAGAATAACTCGCCATCGTATCGAACACACACGTTTCACATATCGACATTTATTTCTACATGAAGTAAAATACTTGGTGTGAAACGCGTAATAAACCATATACTTTGCTTCGTATTTTAATTTCATACCCTGCTTTTAACGTTTACCGTTTTAAAATTTTCAAAACAAACCTTTTGTCAATGTTTGGTTTACTGGAGGAACCACCCATTAAACCAAATGTTTTAATTTACCAGTATGTATGTTTTAATTTACGAGTATATAATTTTTTTTCCAATCATAAAATTTAAAATTTTACATACTTTTAATTATTTTTAAAATTTTTTTATTTACATTTATGTTAATTTCGAGAATATAATACGTTAACTTTAAAATACTATCATTTTAATTTATTAATATATGATTTGTTTTTGTTAACAAATTTTGAATCCTCAAATGTTTTTACAGATAAGCAGTTGTTCTGCTGCATGTTCCAGAAGGGGTGTGGAATGTATTGAATATAAAGTAATCGCCAGACATCAGGTAACTATTTAAAAATATCAACTAATTTGTGTTCTTTAAGAAATATGGCAAATTTTTATGACTGACAGTTCTTTTGAGGCTACTAAATGACTTTATTCTTGGTTTTATACTTGTTCATCTTTTTATTGGGTTACTTGTCGATTAATGGCAGAGATGCCGAAGATAGGCTTTGAACAAACAAAAAAAAAAAAAAAAAAAAAAAAAGTTTTTAAATTTAGATGGTTGTTGATTTGACTCATGCCGTATTCAATATTACTGATGATTGGCACGTGAAATGTTTTGTTGGATGCATAGTCCTTCTACTGACGTGGTGCACTTGGAGATTGGAGTACTGGTTTGAGTGTAAACCTAGTCACTTATGTGTTGTTTAAAAATGCAAGGTTGGCTGTAAGCAACGACTTAGATCAGTTGAAAGAGGCAGGCAGAAACTTATAACAATAAAACATAAAAGTGATTTATCACCAAAAAATCAGGAGAAAATTAAAGATGCTTGTTATATATTATATGTGTTTTATTAGTCTAAAATCTCTTATTACATTAAAAATAGGATAAAAAAGTGAACAATATATTTGAATCTGAATGTTCATCTAACAGCTAGACTGTAATATTTATGAAAGAATACAAGTATAAATAAAAATTCACCTTATTTATTTAAAGTAGCAAAGTACATTTTGCAATTTAATCGATAAAGTCATTAAATTGCTTTTATCGGCATTTTTCTTAATTTTTTTTAAAATTTGAAACATGGATTGTTTGCAAATGCCCATTAAATATCATTAAAAAATAGCGTATTTTCAATACTTTAGACTGGTAAATAGATTCTTTTAATATTTAGTAATAATAAATTCCTCACGTGACAGACATCATGTGATGAATTCATCAGCAATCACACTTCTTTCGGTTAAATAGTGCGTTTTGGCCTGAGAAGAAATCGATAAATTATAAAATCTTTTTTCATATAAAAATTTAAAAATAACATTTTTTGGTCCTTCTAATCAAAATATAATATGTCTTCTATAAACAATTATCGGAATTTCATTATTTATCTGATATTTTAAGAAAAGAGAAATATTAAGTAAAATTTTGTCACCTTCAGAGTTCGTCCATTTATTTTTCGATACAAAAACACTCATTATCGGTTTCTTATGTTCATTTTTCTCGCTTTTTCAGATAAAAAAAACTGATGTGAAGTGAAATACGTTTTTAAATTTGTTGAAGTATCGTTTTTCATTTTTCCAATATTCGATATATTTATTGACTTGAAAATTTGGGAATGAAAGTAAAGTAAAAGCGGTGATTGTTAAGAAACGGAAACACAATGAAAAAAAATCTGTGAAGAACTGCTTTTATTTTAAGATGGTTCCATGAAAAATAATGATTTTTGAATGCATTAGCTAATATTTAATTGAAAAATTATAAGGTATTTTGAATAAAACTATTAGCAGAGTTCATAAAACTATCACTTAGAATGATTTCGTCGAAATATCGTTATATTTAGAAAGAAAAAGGATTTCTTAAGTTTTATTGTTTTGAGTGCAAGAGATCACATTTAAGAAATATCGAATGAAACAGAATGACACTTAATCAGAAAGTTTATTTAAGAGAAAGAAAGCACTAAAAACTATGGATGATCTATAATCTAGCGTGCCCCCTCAGTTTTTCACCAATTTGGCTCCATATTGTTGGTGATGTTGGTTTATTTCTGATTAGTCTATCATGTTTTCTGTGTTCAAACATACACGAAAACAAGCATGACGGGAAAAAAATTTATCAATTTTCGCCAAGGGATACCCTGGAGTATGTTTCCCAGAAATTATTTGCATAGAAATGATAAAAATCAATATTATTTTATTTTTTATTTATAGAATTTTGTGCTTATCTGCAGTGAACGCTCGTTTTATGAACATGAGAAAAAATGAAATAGTTCTTAAATAAATTTAAAGTTAAATTTTTTCAAACTTATTTTTTCTTATTAATAAAGCATAATTCGAAAAAGCTATGTAGTTTGGGGAGTTATATAAATTTAAATATACAATTCTTTCTTTTATTTTTTGTTGAAGAAAATCGAGGTGAGGTAATTAATTATTAATTTTATCTCAAAATTACGTTTTGAAAAGGATAATTCTTCCGTTTTTTTCGATGCAAGAAATTTCATTAGGAATAGAAAAAACTTTCTGTCGTTTAATGTAAAGAATAGAACTTGAATCATACAACCTTGATCCTATTTGACGACTGAGTATTTTGAAGGATTCAGTTTTGAGCTATTCAGCTATTTGTTTTATGGACTACCGTTATACTACTTCATTTTCTTCTTGATCGAAATCTGAAGTATTTTTTTGTTTTCATTCTTATTTATTATGTTCTCAATAATTTCATCATGCGATATTTCTTCAGTACAAATTACACCTGAACCCTGCCGTTCCGTGGCTGAATGGTTAGCATTCCTAACTGTTGGCCCCAAGCTCGAATCTCGGTTCAGATGTAGATGTTCCTTCTCTCTGTGTTTTCTTATCCTTTCTTCCGAGGTGATGAATGAATGTGTGGCCCACATTATGAACGAGTTGTGGAGGAGTGATGTTGGTTATACTACTCACCTTTGTATTATTGGTTCACAGGTAGTGTTTCCGGCCTTGTTGTGGCAAAGGGTTGATCAACCAGTAACTGCAGTTCAAAAGAAAAAAGCATCTGATTCCATACTTAAAAGTCCTGGAAAAAAGTTCACTTTTTTTTTTCATTTGAAGTTTGCTTTTTTGTCAGAGTTTCTGTATGAATAACTTGTAAGATATACAAAAACGCAAAAGAAGATATTTTTAAAATAGTAGCTCGTAAATCGCATTTAAAGTTAAGGTACCATCTTAGAACCCAATCATTAGTTTGTAAATCAGAGGATCGTAAAAACAAGTCCACTTCTAGATCAGCAATGTGAAGCTACACACGCCGCTGGCAGCAATTGAGGGGATGACCACATTTCCATTCACTGGTCATGTAGATGTTCATGTTGTTGTTAATCTGTGACGTCCGAAGTCCTTCCGATGGCGTACTGTGGATGTGGATAGGAGGGTGCCAATATAAGCGTGACCTCGTCACCTAATCATGGTTCAGAATTATTAGGCGCTTGCTGATGGGCGAGTATTCCAAACCTATAGGCATCGCTGGGGCTCCCGTGCTCTGCTATGTATTATTAAGTATTAAACTCAATTCAGTAGTCGCTCCTTTTTACAAACTCGTAGGGATCGGTAAAATAGTCCCTAAAATAGAAACATTGTAAAATTGAAAAATAATATATTTGATTATTAAGATATATAATATTTTAACAAAACCCCTTTTTGATCGTAAAAGGGATGTTTCTTTCGTTCCATTTGAGAACAGGGGTACATCACTTTATTACAATTCTCATTGGCTTAAAACAGATAACGTTTCATCTATGTTACACATAATTAATTATGACATCGTATTGAAACGGCATCGAGAAATTTGCTGCTTGCCTTCAAATCGAATATTTTGAGCGGCCGCAAACAAGACGAAATTTATCATCGAATGTTTGAGAATAGTGTCGAAGTTCATTTTGTTAATAAAGCGATTTCGTATATAAAGACCAAAGCATCAATTTGAGAAGCCGTTTTCCATTGATTCAATCATTAATATGTTGACAATGGAAAAGACGATAAAGAAAAATGAAAAAGACAAGACAAAATATCTACTTTATGGTTAGTTTAAATCGGCTAGGATGATTTAAATTTTTAAAAATTTCATTAATCAATAGAATTTTAAATTAATAATTGCAATATTTGTAATCAACCTCTTTTAAATCTTAAAATTTATGCCTTGCTCACGCCAGCACTAAATTCTTATAACTTTTTTCTTTATTTTTTTTGGTGGTGCGGTTTTTTTCCTAGGATATTTTTCGAGATTTTAAAATTGTTGCGAAGCTGTTCTTTAGAATTCTATGTTTTTTAGGCAGTTTTTATCTTATTTCATTTGTTTTCATCTACTCTTAGCGTTTTTTTTTTTTTTACAAACAAACAAGTTCGTTTCTTTAACTGTTGCAAATCCTCAAAGTAACCGGCTGTGTTACCCTCTCGACAAACAAAGCTTTGTGAATTTAGTTGTTTACAAAAGAAACGAAACCAACAATAGAAAAGAACTGAAACGCTTAAAGATTTTCCCCTTTCTATGTTCTTACGTGTTTCATATTCTAGGAAGGTCAGGAGTTCTTTCTCATCTAATGTCTGATACACATGTGTCTTCGATGTCGAAATCCATGTGTCTTCAGGAACATGTGTCCTTCCACGTCTGGAATACTTGCACATGTCGCATCATTGTTTAAAAACGTTAAATTATGAGGCATTATGTAAAAAGGAAATCCAATAATAAATGAAAAAAATATCAGACTATAAAAAAGAAAAATATTTGTCAGAAACGAAAGTTCGCAAAAAAGAAATTTATCAAACTTTTAGATCGTAAATGGGTGTTAAAATTATCATTGTGTCTATGTTGTCAAGGTAGGGATTTGACACTAGTCCATAAAATTTACGTGTTCTTAAATTAGTAGTTCGTGAATCTAGAATCTGCATTATATTTTGTCATCTTGTGTTTATTATGACTAAATATTAACTTAAATAATTAACCTTAAAATAACTGGAAATAAAGTTTTGATATGCATATAGACTCCTTTTAAGACTTTTTGGCTTCAAAGTTATTCCACTGATTTCAGGGTTACGAAGAGCGCCAGTTACCAGCCACTACCTGGGTCAGCACTTCTACTGAAAGCTCTTCTTTGACGGAAGCCAACAGGGAAATGTACAAGAAGCTCTTCTCTTATTTTCAGGGCAATAACAACAGAGGTAAATATTCCCCTTCAAATTGCAAGAAATCCCTTTGTAGGGAACTTAGAATTACATTGTTCAATGCATTTTTATAGAAAATATTATGTAAACTGTAACTAATATGCACATGAAAGCTAATCAATTGAATAACCAAAAGCTCCAAATTCAGTTTTTATACAGAATGCGTCACAAAAGAACCGGCCTTCGTAATATTTTAGAATATTGCGATTTTTTACTGTGATTTATTTATATTCGTATATTACTTTTTTGGCAACAAAACCCCTGTGTGTAAGCCCCATATTCTTTGAGACGACAGTAAATTCAATTTGGGAATCCTTGAGGAGGTTTATTCAAATACACCAGAATAGATGCTTCAGTTATGTTACTTTCAAAAGAACAGTACAGAATGACACAGATCAGATCATTATTGTCCTATGTGCATTAGATGTTTACTCCTGAAGTAGATCAGGAAAGATTTGTGGTCTCCTCGGTCACTTGACCTGTCTTTTTGTGATTATTTACTTTTGGAAACTGTTGAAGGGTAGGGTACACGAAACAAACACACACACAATTGAAGCTTTCAAGATCTATGTCCAGGATATCATCAATACATCACAACAACAATAATTGAGAACATTATGTGTATAAATTTCCGCAAGCGTGTTCCTATAGCTCTGAAGTGTGTAAAATGTTCTGAAACTGTAAAAGGCATTTTAATTGAAGCCGGACGTGAGCTGCTTCTCTTTGTGTTTCAAGCGTAGCGAATGGTTGGTTCTTTTCCGTTGAATAGATAACAGTCTGGCGGATTTGAGGCTGGATTTGAGCTTCAATTTGTGTTTTATTAAGTTGTTCGGAAAGTAATTTAATTTTTCATGAAAATAAAAAACATATAGCCAATAAATATCACATTGCATTGCATATTGTTCATTCTAGTCCAATAGCTTTTACTATTTTTCTGGTAGTAGCACGATTTCACACTCATAAAGTAGTTGGTTTTTACTAGCAAAAAGCTGATCCAGGTGGGAAAAACGAAATTACTTTCCAAACAATTCAATAAATACAAGTAATAAGTCTTCATTTAAGAAAGAATTATCTTTCCTAAATATAGAATTGAAAAAATTGAGTGAAAGATTAATTTCCTGAATGAAGTCTCAGTTGAAAAATTACTTTCTGAGACTAGAGGCGATTTCGAATCCCTGCTTCATATGTAATAATTGGTTCTTCTCCATTCAAGAAAGATGATTTTTCAATTGAATCTGAATATGAGTTTCGATTGATGTTTTAAATTACAATGAATGGTTCGTTTCCATTTTTGAGAGTGATTTTTTCTATTGAGATCAAAGGTGAATAATTTCGTTTCAGAAATAAAAAAAAAAATGCTATTCTTCCCTAGACCGATGTCATCTTATATAGAAGGCAGGGCAGAGCTCATTAGGTATTATTTTCAGAACATGATATGAAAAGTAAAACATTGGACCTATCCTTTACAGTGTTTATTAAAAATATTCATTTTTAAGTTTTAAGTTGTCTGACACACCCTGTGTAATTAAAATATTTCGAGCAATAAAGTATCGAGTTTTACTGACGATGGGTTCTGAAGCACATAAAGATTCCAACAAGTTTTTATAAAAAAATTGAAATAAATACAGTAATTTATATCCTTTTAATTTCAAACATATTAATTAAATTAGTATTTGCAACTGATCGGATATAATCATCTCACTTTTGCTTGGATAATATAACTTTTATTCTTCATTATTTTGATGTTGATAATAAAGATTAGTAATTTTAAGAACGTATCTGATTAACAACAAAATTATTCAAATTGGAGTATCAAAATCGCAGTTTTTGAACTTAGAAATTTTCTAACTCTTCAGCACAGTTTATAAGGTATCATATTTCTTTTCACAGTTGCGGTGGTCTGGCTTGACTAATTCATTTGTTCTGGTTGTCGGAAGGCAATCAGTTCGAATCGTGACCCAACCGAACATTTGTCGTGTTCGCTTATAGCG
This sequence comes from Latrodectus elegans, assembly GCA_030067965.1. Taxonomy (NCBI): domain Eukaryota; kingdom Metazoa; phylum Arthropoda; class Arachnida; order Araneae; family Theridiidae; genus Latrodectus; species Latrodectus elegans. Next base: position 97,047,814 of record CM057822.1, read on the forward strand.
ACTGGGCCACGTTAAATGTGTTGTGATCGCAATGTCTTCCATGGGAAATGATACCTCTTGCAGCCCAAGTTTGAGGGTATTCTACTTGATACCTGCTTCTAAATTACACAAGCCCACTTTCGGGGTTACTATTTTACTTTCATTAGTGCCCTTTTTTGCCATCATTTCCGTCTCTTGTAGTTTTGAAAAGGTGGAAATCTTAGTAGACGGGCATTATATATTAACAATTACATTTTTATTTTCTAAAATAATGTGCATTTTAGGTCAAATTTCTGAAATTTTAAATATTTTTCAAATGGATAAAAAAAAGAACTACAGCAATCCTGATTTTTGGAAGCGATTGAAATCTGTAAGCTTTTTCAATGTTGATCATGATATAATCTGCGTCATAAAATCGTTGAAGCAATTTGATTTGATGAAAAGTATGGATATTTCTGAAGAAGGTTACATTCTATAATGTAATAAAAAATCTAGCAATAAATAGTACATGATCTGATAACAATCTTTTTAAAGCAATTTTTATCCAGGCAAGGCATAGTTAAACTGCTTGGCGAATAATTAGCATTCTAGTCTTAAGTTCAGAGACTTGTGTGTTCAAATTGCACCCATGGCTTGGATGTTCATCGTGGTTCAGAATTTCTTTTAAATTACAGGTTACCTAATAAACCGTCATGTGTGCCAAAAATGATGGACAAAATAAATCACTTAAGGAAGGAGTAACTAAACCTTTACCGTTGGTTTTTAAACATTAAGTGCCTTCTAGAAAATAGAGTAAAATTAAGCAATTAAAATTAACAGTAAAGATTATTTTTTAATATTATGTATGACTTGTTTTTTATTTGGATAGGCGTGTACTTTTAATTATGCATTTCAATACATTCATATTATTGTGATTATTACATGATTTGATTTTTTTCCTAAGTACATGTGAGTAAAAATCCAAAAAAATAGAAAACTTTATTTATTGTAAATGACATTTGCCTAACATAAGAATATCTCTCGTCAATCTGTCTGCCTCTTGGCCGGGGAAACAAGACTTGCTCTGGGTTCGGCAGAAGACTTGCTCTGGTTTCGGCAGAGAAAATCAAAAGGAAGGTGTATTGTACTCCTTGAGGTGGTTTTGGGAATCTTTTTCTGTTCCTGCTTTTGAAAACACTATTTTATATAAATTCAAATAATATAACGAAATTTAAATAATATGTGTTTAATTATATATAACATTATTTTAATCTTTTTTACAAATAAAATTTTTAAAAATAAAATTGATTAAATGTATAAAAATTAATGAATAAATAAAATCAAATTAAGTTATACAAAATGTTTTCAAGCTAAATATTATTTCATAACATTTTATATAATAATTAATAACTAAATTATTAATATAACCAAATTTCAATTATTATTATAATATTTAAATAAACTTTAAATTAATTTTCAAAAAGGAAGAATTTATTTTATAATTGAAAATACATTTTAAAACTACAAATAAAAAATTGTATTAAGATGTAAAACAAAATTAATGATAAAATAATTCGTGTGACTACTAGCAATACAAATACACGTATTGATTTACCTAATTAGGACCCGGGGTAAAAAAATTCTTTAGAGTCTCTGCTCCACTACTTCAATAATGACGAACCAAACTTTAGGGAGGTATTTAAATTTTTTACTTCATTATAGATATGTAACGAAAAGCCTGACTAGAAATTAAAATAGCTCTTAAGTCCAGTGGTCAGACGAAATATTCTGTCCATTTTATTGATTTTCTGACAATATTATGTTGATCATTAAAAGGTTATAGCCTATCTGAAGCGCGAAAACTAGAAAAAAATTATAATTAGAAAATATATGGACTTTTTTTAGCAATTTAAATTAAAGAAAATACATTTGACAAGTTCTATAAACTTAGAGAACAGGCTTAGAAACTAGTCTGTGTTCATAGGATTGTTTAACGGCGAAGCTAACATAAAACTGACGTGGTTTATGTATTGATATTCTGTACTGGCCATGTACTGATATTCTGTTTAAAGAAAGTTAATTAAAGAAGGAAACGTAAAATAGACATTCTATTCAAACTGGGCCTCCCACCTCTGATTTGGGATCCTGGTCAACTTGGTCCGTATGCAGCCGCTTTAGTTAGAGGCGTACAATGTTTTGTACAAAATTTTTTACTTTAATTCGAAGAATAACGTGCGGTAATAGTGGTATTTAGAGTTTTAGAAAAATGCTATGCCGGCCAACTTATCTAGTGGTCAGCGTGCTTGACTACGGATAGGGATGTCCTGGGTACGAATCCCGGTTCAGGCATGGATGTACTTTCTCTCTCTCTATCTTGTCTTTGTCCTTTCCTTGTGTGTGAATGAGGTGTGAATGGTTGCTTAACCAATAAACGGGTCCCTATGGCATGTGTGTGTACTGAAGGAGTTGGACTCCACACCAAATACGGTTCAGTTGGAAAAGTGGAGCAGCGCATCCCAAATGCCAGCCTATCTGGCACACGAGAACAACAACAACAGAAAAATGAGATAAAACTGTCAATTCATGACACTGGTAACTTCTATTTTAAATGGATGTTTCTTGTTATCGTCAATGAGATTACTTGGTGCGAACTATTCTTATTAGACAGACTGTATTTTTTCCTGAAAGAATTTGAACTAAATATTGCTGAATTCTTAATTTGACTTCCTTTTTTTGTAGGTATTAAGCTTAACACCACGACACCAGTCCGAACAAGAATCGTGCCCTGTCACGGCGCGACTTGCGCCTCTGTCTTCATTATGTCGTTTCTGATTCCATCTGAGATTGGCAACAATGCCCCTTACCCCCTGGACTCTTCGCTCTTCATCGAGGAAGATCCACCTCTGCGTTTGGCTGTCAGGTGAGGTGAATTGTGCCAATCAATAAATGAGAATTATTAGGATGGTACAAGTGGAATGGCTAATGCATTACTGTTTTTCTTTGAATAAAAGGAAAAATTAAATTTTTTTTCCTATTTTTAAATTATAAAAGGTAAAAATATTTACTGTGGGCTTCTGTTTAAAAATAGAAATGAGCAAAGATGTGGGAAAACTTTTAATAAATGAGTTTGATTTAAACTTCAGCGCTCTTAGATTCTAGATTCGATGCTAGGATTCTTTAGAATTTTAAAAGAGTATCTGGATTCTTTACAAGTTCGAAGTCTCTTTAACCTGAGATTTATGTCTTTTACTGAATTTTCAAAATTAAAAATTAAGTGATATTTCTATTCAAAATTTTACCAATAACCAACAAAATTGTTCTTTCGGAATATCGTTGATTGAATGCTTCATTAGCCAATTCGATTTACTCCATAAAATAAAAAGTTGAGAAAATGATAAGATAATTTAAAATAAATGTCATTTATATTATTAATGTATATATCTGAAGGAATCAATTTTTACTATAGGATAAATTTGTTCTGAATGTGTATAGTTATAAATCATAAGCAATTTTAAGTTTCGATGTAGAATCGGGTACCACTTGGTTTTCCGATACACCTGGGCGATAAAATTCAATTTCTAATAACCCTTTATTTCCATAGTTTTTGTGTAGCGGTCTTCTTCTTTAGTCCCATCTTGGCGTCAAAACATTGGCAAAGGATCAAGGGGTGTCCTATTGTAAATTTTTAATTTTAATTAAAATACATTTGAGAGTGCAATGGAGAAATTGGGATTTGGCGAGTGAAACGTTGAATTCACTTTCCTTTCATGAAAGGAAATTTTAAACATGCAGTCATCAAGGTACAACGATAATATAGCTTGAAAGCTCTCTAAGTTAGACTGAAATTAAATATTATGATTATTCCAGTAATTATAACAAGAAAATTATCTGTATTTAGTCTGAGACTAAACTATCCATTCAATGAAATAAAAAGGCAAATAATTTTATGCTTCTAACATTTGTTCGAATAAAATTTCTAATTTCATTTATTGAAAAAGCTCTTGTATTCTGATTATTTTTATGTGAAGACTAGAAAGGATTCTTTGGGAAATTTTCATATTATCATTTTCTGAAGAATCGTGGAATAATTCTTTTTGAAAATGTATGTATTTAAATTCTTTCGATGTGAGTTTTGTTTTTAAAATAAATTGCATTTTGTTTGAATTCTCACTCAGAAAGGCTTATATTTTTTTAAACAAGATAATTAATAGATGTTCAGGGTGTTTTTAAGGGCCCCAAAAGAAAATGATTTACAGAAAAAATAGTTTATTGTTTGTCCTTTAAATAATCACCTTTGGCATCTAACACCTTCTATCAACATGTCTACAGCTATGCAATCTCTAAAATAAAATTTGGGGTTTTGGTTGTTTATAAGTCTATGAATGCTTGGTACAAATCAGTTTCATTGGCTTGAATCTCCCGACTTGAGTTTTTGTAGCCGATGCCTTGTAGCCAAAAAAATGTTTTGAACAGCAGTTCACCAATTCATTTCTAAAAAAATGCTAAGTCAGGAACGCATGAAAAAAAATAAATTGCCATGAGTTCTTTGAATTTGAAATGTGTTATGTTTTTATTGACAAAGTATTTGAAAGTTTCTATATTCTTAGAAGTATTTCTCACTGAATTAAATTTACTTAGTAAATGTATTTTATACGTGTTTATGTAAGGAAATAATTTTATAAATTTAGTATTTATGAATTGCACTGGTGTAGTAAAAGTTGCCTTATTAAATAAATATTGAGACATAAATGTTATGTTTATTTTTTTACATATAGTATATTCTTTTATTCCTTATTGTTCCTTTATGAGGTTGATGAATATTTTATTAAAATATTAAGATTGACACAAAATATATTTAACATAAGACAGTCTCAGAATGTACAATTTAAGGAGTAAAACTGTCTTTTTGCGGTACTAACATTTTAAACTTACTGTTTGAAGGAAAAATGTCGCTAGTAGTTTCTCCTGATTTTTACTCTCAAAATCAGTAGAATCTACTGATTTTTTTCTTCTCCAAGGTTGACAGGTATGCATGTGAGAAGCTACAAACATGGTGTACATTCTAAAATAAATACTTTTTTAGAAATATGAGGTTGGAGAGGAAGAAATACATTACATTTTGAGTAGATAACTGTAGTAATCGATATCACATAAAATATCGATTATACAATTTCAAACATTCTCGTTGGAAAAGTGACATTTCGCATTAAAAATATTCTTTTGTTACTTTTTGTCTGTCCCATTCAGCTGAGTAGGACAGGGTGTCAGAAATAAAAGTCAACAAAGAGAAAATTCGGTATATATTAAATTTTTTCCCTTGAGAAATGCAAAAAGGCAAGACAATCGGCTAAAATTGTGAATGATGTTTGTGTATTGTATTATATGTTATGGTTCCGATAATGCAACAGCCAGTTATGAGCAGTTTTGATTTCATCGATTTAGTCAGGTGTGTGTGTGTGTTTGACGTTAAAGATGATCCTGGCATAGTCGCATCATCGTCGAAAATGTCGATAAAATATCAAATACAATCGAAATTGACAGCATGCAACCAGTCGTGGGACCAAGTGATCGATCATAAAATAATTTTAAATCTTTTTTACAAAGCTAATTCACTAAAAGTTACATAACGATTTAAAAATGCATTTCTTTTCTCCTAAGTTAGAATTTATTACTCTTTATATTATTCAATACTTATGTCTAATTTCGTAATTTTCCTTCGTTAATACTTAGTTTTTAAGATTTTTGACTGATTCATTTAAAAAGGAAGTCAATATGCTATTTAATAAAAAAAATTGCGAACAAATTTACACTATATTAGTTTTGCTTCCTTCGATAAAAAATTGTTCTTTTTTAAATAACTATGTCCGCATTTCCCATTCATGTCTTTTTTATATTATGGGAAGTGGAAGTTTTCTATTATGGTTTCATGGTAGATTATCCCTTTTGCAGAATATTCGAAGGAAGACCCACTGAAATAGATTGGCTGGAACAGTCTCACACTTTGGCCAGCCTTGTGAAGAAGGATCCCATGATTGACAAGAGCAACTACTACACTGTCTGGTACGACCCGCCCTACCAACTCTTCCACCGTTTAAATGAAATATGGATGCTGAAGAAGACTGAGTTCCCACCCACCTCCAGTCCGGATCCTGCTGAAGATAAAGAGAAATTATAAATTCTTTTGTAACATGGATGCTGATTGATTCATTTAAAGTTGCCTGATTATTGTCAATGTTCATTATGAAAGCCCGCATTTTTCATAATCATCACCATTTTGAAGCTAGCCATAGTAATGTGTTCTTTTTTTTCTATATGTATTATATTTAACATAACAAATAATATATTTTCAGCTCAAAGCTATATTTAAAATTAAATAATTATAAGTATTCAGATTACGTAAGGTTTTATGTGGATGAGTTTTATAAGTTAAAGTAGGAATGTTACTTTAAATTCATGTAAGAATGAAATATTAACTAACTGAAACAGGCGATGTATTGATGAAATATGCAATAGGTTATTTTTTAATTTAAAACTAATCGAATTTGAAATTTTAAGATAACTTGTTATTTTAAACAACGAGAAATGATTTAGTTTACTTAAAGGAAATTTAAAAATTTATCTTTGATAAATTTAATTTCAAACACATACAATCTTTAAATATGAAAACATGAAGAATATTTAATGACATTTGATTGACTGGAATACGCTTCTAAAAATTAGAATAATTTCTTTTTTTTGTGCCAATGTTTTACATAGTCTTAAGGAATATTAAGCAAGTGTCATATATCGTATATTGCTCATATTTTTTTGAGAAAACAATTAAGAAACCACGTCAACAAATATAAAGTACTATATCTCTGATGCAATTCAACGAATAAAGCAAATTCATGGAAAATAAAGACCACTTCAAATTCGGTAAAATTCCTCGATCTGGCATTATTTCTATATTTTACGTAAAGAATATTTCCTTAAATTAATTTGTAAAAAGTGGATTATATATTGTTATAAATTAAACATTTTTAAATATCATGAATATTATCAAGTTTTTATCATGGATTGCAAGATATTTATTTTATTCATTAATTCCAACAAACATCATATTTATTTTAGTCATTAGCTTCATGGATATCATATTCTTTTGATTGCCTTCTTTCCCCTCTAATTTTAATATTTTTATATTTGTTCTTATAAATTGAACTATTGATATAATTACTTTTCTATTAAATGTTTTTATTGTATTTATATTTATATCGTTCATTTTAATTATGAAAATCATTTTTCATTTTATTATGTTTTTTTTAAATAAAAATGACTTATTTTATCTATTGTGTGTTGTCTGAAATAAAATAATTCTTTTAAAAAGAAATGCTGTATTTTAAAATGCACAAAGTGTTAATTTATTCGATTTTATTAAGTTTATAATTAGGGATTTCTATGAGAAAATGTGACATCATTAGTATGTAAAATATTTACACGTTAAACATAATCATTGGATAATAATATTTTTAAATACTGAAATCATTACTAATCATTGTCAGATTGCAGTACAATCATAAATATATACACACTGAACATAGCCAAAAACATCGGAGCAATTTTGAAAAAAAGAAAATGAAATTTTAAGCCAAGAATAGAATTGCATGTGTTGTCAGAGAGAAGACCTTTAATATGAACTTATAAAAATATTACAAGAATTATGCACAAAAAGGTATAATACAGAATGAGTACCTCTTTCAAAATAAGTTTATTCCTTTAAATTCCAATAATTTACGAAAAAAGTAATTCTTACTTGAAGGTTCTACGATCAGAACATTACTCTTATCTTTCATTTTCGAAAATACATCTGTACTTCACCAAGCGCCTCTTCATTTTGAACTGCAGCTAGGCGACGATGTCATAGCTTAATTGGTTGCCTTCTTTACACATCCACGCCATTCCAGTGGAAGAAATTTTGGACTTCACAGATGAATGTGAGCTCGTCCCAATCCATTGAGTTCAGCAACACAGCGAGGGATATGTTGTCACCTTCTCAAAGTCCGCGGTAAATGTTGCTTGACTTTGGTGATCTTACGGGAAATGGCATGAAGTTTCTGAATCGCTTGGGGCCGGTGAAATGCCTCATTTCTTTTGTTAAAATACTGGTATGGGGCGTCGTTTCTTATGAATTTAATCACTTGATCTAGCAAAACTGTAGATCACCATTTTAACAAGAGCCGAATGCCGCTAGGGTTAATTGGGAAGTCTTTCACCAACACAGACTTCAGTTATTATTTTAACGAGACAATTCTAAGGTGTTATTAGAAAGACAGCCACAGTGAAAAAGTTCATGCTACCTCTGTGTTATTCTTTATTCGAGTATTTTACGCAGTGACCATAAATGCCAAGCTCATTTTTCCGATCATTTGTCTATAGTATTTCAACAGATTATTACAGTACGTATTGCACCCTCCATTTGCGTTTCAGGTAGTATAACAAATTTCGAGTACCACCATTTTGTTTGCGAATTCTTAAAAAAACAAACGGTTGTTTTAATGTGAAACTTTTTATCACACATTTACGCCTGTGGCACGTATGTTTTTCCTCTCTCACTTCTTATAATGCCTTTTTTGTCGGTGTCATTTTAATGCTGGTAATGCACATTCATGTTAAAATAATGCGACCAAAGTTTTCATTGAATAAAATTATCTTATTCAATGAAAACATTGGACTGGATAGATAAAAAGGATGCTTTTGTTTATTTTGTTAGAAGATGAGACATTATGTATGTAATAATGTAATATATAATTACTTAATAGTTACTTCATACATTTTTATAGTTCTTGAGAAAACATACATTTCAAATTTGATTCTATTGTGATTTTTTTATTATTAATATAATGTAATCTCTGTTTTAATATACAAATAAGCATCTTCTACTCTACTGCTCAGCTGAAAAACTCTATGAAGACAGGACTTCGTAAGCTACAACAGCTAATGCTGTAGCTCTTCGAATTTAAACGTAATGATTATACAATGTTAATATGTGTTGGAAATAGTTTAGAAGGAAGATTTTGCTATCCTGAGCCGTTATGACCTTTTAATTTTTTAAAACATATATCTTGTTTAATTATTCGATTTTTGAACCAGATTTACAAACATAAAAATCGAGGAATTAAATATATTTTAGTGTATTTCACCTGTGTGAAAATTAAAGACTTCACAATTTCATGCTCACATAAGCGCTTCAAAATTTGCTTTTTTGCAAAATTTTAAAATTAACTTGTATTATTATATTTATTACTCTGAAAACCTGATTATCGATTCTAAAAATTAAGAAAATAAATTAGTTTGAATAGCTAATATTGTTAAAATTAATTACAAACCTTTTTGTCTCCTCTACGACATCAGACTCTTTCATGTAACGAATTACTCACCTTCAAATTGCTAATGGACTCTTCAAACGTAAATGGAATAATCGTAAATAAATAGCTATAAAATGGAAAAATTTTGATGATTTATAGAAACTGTTTCAATAACAAACATTTGACCATAAAACTTGTAGAGGATTTTGCTCTTTAGACAATGATTGATTAAAATATTAATGTTGATAATAAAATACCATTAAAGCTAACTACGAAACAGCTTTCAGAAATTATTACGAAAAAGCTATAAATTATTAAGCATATTCTTATATTTATCGCTTTATTATTCTTACATTTATCGCTTTATTATTCTTACATTTATCGCTTTATTATTCTTACATTTATCGCTTTATTATTCTTACATTTATCGCTTATTCTTATATTTTTTTAGCACTGTGAATTGCATAAAATGAATGTGGTAAGGGAGCGATTGTGTAATAAAATATATAATTCGAAACATTTAATATAATTTTAAAATTAAATCTGTTGGCTTATGAACTAAAATAAGTAAAAATGTAATCACTAATGTAAAAAACTGTAATTGTTTTAAATTTATTTAATAAAAATATTCATTTCATTCAAAGAATATTATAATCATATAGTTTAATATTTTCTTTCTCAGGGTGTAATATGTTAGACTTTTCTGATTTTGTCCTTTACGTAATATCTGTTACCTTCTTCTGTTTTGGAGAAACAAACCCGTTTCCTTCAGAATAGATAAATACGCAAAGGTATTATATAAAATTTATAATTAATAATTGTATAATATACAATTTATATTTTAAATAAATTTGCGTTTTGTATCAATTGTTTCAAAGAACTCTAGAAGGAAAATGAATATTAAATTTTCCCCGTCTCCAGATCAATATCAAAGCTAACACAGTCGATATTCTAGTGGTGCCATCTATCGGAGGAGCTTAGAACAAAATCGTACCTTCGCCTTCTCGGTACCCTGGTTAAATGAAAAACCACTGTTTTGACTTAAATTCGCATAGTCAACGGCATGCTGAGCTTGGCTTGTTCAAGTGTCGTAAGTAACTACAACAACATATTAATTTTCACTCTCATTTTTAATATGCATTTAAGCAGTTTTAGTTAAAATAAGGAAAAACTTATTGTTAGTGAGAAATGCACCTCATTGAGGACTTTCTAAAATTACTAATGCCATATTTGGAGTTCCTGCTTGCTATACTGACCTGAATTCTGGATTCAGACAAGTTAATCTTGACAGTTACTTCGTCCCACATAAAAATATCTTTGTAGCGAGTTTTGCTGAAGAGAGACTCCTAGACATCCAGGTGAGCCCTTGTAAAAGTTGTCCATTTCCTTCTTTGCTTTCTAGGAAGTGGAGCGAGTGTCGCAAATAAAAAAGTTTAAGTAAACAATCCATTTGAAAGAGCCATTGATTTAAAATTAAGCTTTCAGAAATATGCCACAGAATGTGTTTTTAAAAATGTCTAAATAATTGTTTTATTTACATCTAATGCATATACGTACTACAAACTTAAGTAAAACTATATGACTTAAATAATGCAAACTGAATATTATTTTATAAGATGAATGTATTTCAACAGAAACCTGAAGTAAAATTCTTAATCAGAACTACCATGAGTCCGTTATACCGACAGATTTAATAAATCTAGTTCAAGATGAGCTTTGCTTGTTTAGATACACACAGCTCTAAAATTATAAGTTAGCATTTTATTTTTACATCAAAATACTCTTAAGTGTTATTACGCTTTGAGTATTATTGCTTGGAGAAATATTCATTGAATGTAAAGAAAAAGAAATAGATTATATCAGATGAAAACACTTACATGATCGAACAAGTTCTTTTTTTTTACAATGAGTAATAGGCATTTTCATTGTCAAACCAAGTAAAGAATCGCTTGTAGTCTCTATCAAAATATCCCTTTCTTTTAATTTTTAGCGTTTGCTTAAAATATTATGCTCAATTCCATTTTGTCAGGTGCTAAATTAATTTATGGCAAAATGAGGTAAATGGCTTATCGTCTAGAAACCTTGCACTAACTAGACCTGTAGCCTCTTTTAACTTCCTACTTTATGTATACAGTTCGGTTTTTTCTTCCAAGTAGCTGTCCATTTAATTGTTGATTCATCAATATATCAAAATAAAATTAAAGGGTTATTACTTAAAAATTTATTCTTTTATTCAGTATTATATCAGAAATATTTGCAATTGAGAAACTTTCAAAATAATTTGTACGTAATAAAATTTCAATGATTTATTTTAAATACAAAAATGTTTCCAAAAGAAAAAACTGACCCAGATAAAAATATACTAAAAATTCATGTTTAAGAAGAAAATGCAAGAATTGTACCATAATAAATGTAAGAAAATTCGATAAAGGAATTATACGGTTCATATATATGCATAGTACTGAGATTGAAATGTCACAATAAGAAGGATGAAAAAATAATCATTGTCAAAAAAGATCTGATATTTCCTCTGAATCTACAGAAAATGTATAGGAAAATTTTTTGCATTTAAATTCAAATGGCATAAAATAGCAAATATCTCATTATTAATTTTACCCCATTTCAGAAAAATAAAAAAGTAGTTTATAAAAACCACCATATTCTTGACATGATGGTTATTAAAATATGTGTGGAATGTTTTGTTAAATACCTTAATTTATAAAGGTAGAACAACAAATCATATTTTTAACTCTGGAACTAAAATGTTTAGATAAAAAAATGAGGAAATCAGGATTTAATTTCAACCTTTTGTCTTAACAAAAACTTAACATGTTGTGTCATTTAGTATTAGTGACATCGAAAATAATTTAAATATGCCATATAGAACTTAAGAAAGCTTTTTTCTTAAGTTCTACAAAATCAAACTTAAAGTAATGTATAATTTGACTTTTGAAGACACGGAAAAAAAGAGTGAACAAACGAACAAACAAACAGTAAACGAAACAGATGACACCAAACAAAAGATTATAAAATTTAATTTAATTCATTTTCCTCTTAATTACAAAATTAGAAATGATTATTCTGAAATTATATCCCGCTTTTTGTATGATTTTTAACACTTCGCTTTAAGCATATCATTGTTATATTCCCTGAATATAAAATATTAATATCCATATATTTCATAATTAATATAAAAAATCATGTTTAATAATATTAAAATCAAAAAACCATAATTTCTGAAGCATCAGCATCTTTATTTAAAATTAATCTTTTATAATATTAAAATATGTTGTGAAGTAAGTAAATTTCTATGTATGGAAATTTTAAAGTGAAAACATTTTCTACGCGTTGGTAAAATGTATCAAGAATTGTACCTAAATATATATTGTGCATATGAAAAATATTGTAAAATAATTTTGAAAAATTATCCAAAATAAAAGAAAATGTATTTTAAAATAAAAAATATATATTACAAATAGTAGATTTATGGAGATACCATTATTTCTCGATTGAATTATTCATTGAATGTTATAGTTTACTTTAAATATGTGTGTTTAATCACTTAGGACATAAAATATTGTTTCAAATCTGAAATTGTAATAATTATAAATTGTAAAATCTGAAATTGTAAAATTGTAAAAATATTGTTTCTGAACAGAGAAAATTCTTGAAAATGAAATACGAAATTTATATTTTATAGGATGCAAAAACATCACGATATTAGGTGGTGCAGCTACACCACTTGTTGTTCTTATTCTCAAAAAGAAACTTGAGAAACAAGAAACAAAAAATCCTTGGATGAGTAATGTCATAGCCACTCTTAAAGCGGAAGTAAGATGTTAAGTCTTTCTTGGCCTAGTATTGAGGAATTTATTGTAAATCTGTACATGGTTCTAAAATTTCATTGAAGTCTGAATTAAGTATTATGCTTGAATTATTTAAATATCTTTAAAAACTAATTTGTTGAATAATGTCTTGAGCAAATTATTTAATCTCATGGATTATTAAAATTGCTCTCCCATAGTAAATAGGCATATAGTGTGGATCATAGGTTCCTAAAGTGGTCCAGGTGGACCCCCAGGGGTTCGTAGGAGACCACACGGAGGTTCACGTTGACGTGAAAAGAAAACAAGGATTCACAAGTTGTAAGTGGGGGTCCATGAAAAGTTTTCTAGTGTTTTCATAATAAAGAACAAAAATTTTGGCTTGGATTTACCTATCAACGTAGTCAGGTAGCATCATTCACTAGGTAGGTACTAAAAAATATTCGAGACTCAGTTTAAATACAGAATTGAAATGGTATCCTCCGACTGAAGGCATTCGTCTGCAATGTTTGCTCGGTGAGGACGAGCGCTGTGTTCCGTAAACAGAAATTCTGCACCCATAGCGCACCGAAACAAACGGACATGTTGTTACAGAATGACATCAAAATAAATGTGGCCTGTCATAGTTTCATTTCGAACATGCAAGTTAGTTCTGGAGCCCAGAATAAGTCATCCCCAAACGAGCAATCTTGCACCACCGTAACGGTGTCGTTCATTGTTGTTCTCTTGGTGGTAATGGGTAACAGGACCCCTCCATATGAAAGTCCGGCGAAAATCAAGCTTAAAGCTAAGACGAACCTTGACTCGTCAGAAAACATCACACAAGAAGACCATCCACAATGCATGCCCTCTACTCTAGGCTAATCGCAGGTGACAGTGAGTTGCGGTAAGTGGAACTAATCTGACAGGCCTACGAGCATATAGACCAATGTGCCCTAAGCGTCTGCCTTGAAACTGTCGAACCGGTAGCTGAAGAGAGCTGATGAGACAGGTCTGATGCTGAGCTCTATCTGTTTCTTTTGGCAGTAACTGCCAAATACCGGTTCTCATTCGGCGTTGTAATTCATAGGCGATGTGTGCTGTAACGTCTAATCACATTACCATCATCTTGGAACCGTTGCCAATGCCTGGAGATGACACTCTGGGCGATTCCAAGTTCTTCGGATATTTCCAGCTGGGTAAGTCCACATCCCAGATGGCCGATAATTCTGCCCCGTAAAACATAATCCAAATGCTTTCTTTCAGCCATAACTATGCGTTTATTTCACTGAAAGACTTTTAAAGGGCTTGTGAACAATTTTACTTCTTTGCAACCATTCCTGATATACCCTTCTAGCTCACTCTTGTCATTGTGATGTACTATCGGCCTTATCTAGTGGTTTCTTGTAATTTGAATATTATTCTTCAAGCTGTGTGCGTGAAATTTTTGTTTTAGAGTTCAATTTTTGTGCGATTTTTAATTATCCTTAATTTATTGACATGAGCGTAATTCGTTTCGATGCGAAATTATGTCAAGGTAAATCATGATTTAAATTAATTTGAATATGCTCCATATATATTTATTGCAAACTCCGGGATAAATAATTTATTGTTTGTAAATAATCAATTAAAATTATAGTGGAAATATTTATGAAACTAACGAGTTACATCAACTTTGGATAAAAACGGAAATGCTTTTTAATTTACACTTTTGATTTTTACATGCTATAAGGGATTTTGTACTTAGGAAAAGGGAAAAAAAATTATTTAATAACTTTTGTCACTGAATTGCTAGAAACTGTTCCTTAAGATTGTAAAATAACAGAAATAGAAAACAAAATCATTTATTGTAAGAGTTATAGCGAAGATTTTGTTAAAGTTTTATTTGAAGGTATTACTGAAGATCGCATAGCGCAAAAACAAAATGAAGAAGCAGCAACAGGTTGTATGTTTCTACTAGAAAAATTACGTTTACAGAATGAAAGTACTGTAGGAATAATTCGAATTCAAAAACACTAGAATTTTGCAATTTGCAGCAACTTATGCAAAAATATGATGTGGATGAACGCCGAATAAGTTTTTTATTTCATATTATTTGAAGGTTTAGATGAAGCTCATTGAGTTTTCCATTTTCCAGGATTATCCAGGATTTCTATCATATGAAATAACTCAATGTATTGCCCATGAGCTGAAAACTAAAGCAAATATAACAGTCATACCAGTGAACTTTTATTGAAAAGATTTAAATTAAGTCCAGAACTATTTCGCCAGAATTGTTATGAACATTCACGTTCAATTAAAATACATGGAAAGACTTTTCGCATGAGTTACAAAGCTATTTTAATGAGTGATTAGATGGTCTCAAAACTAAACACTTTGAAGAAATATAAGGCTTAATTTATACACAATAATTAAAGAAAAGTGTTTACCCCACCATTCGCAATTATTTTATAGATGAATGGACTAATTTAACAATTCTGTAAAAAATAGCTAAGGAATTAATATTCATATGAAAATTTTAGATTCCGAATAAATTCTCGTGTTGAAAATTAAAACGCAAAATTTATAAAGATCCTATTTTGGTAACTGTGTAAGGAAATTTAATAATTGCAATAAAATTGAAAATTTCAAAATTAAAGCTATTTTTTAAGTTTATTTCCTTAACAATTTTTTTTTGGATAGAAAAACGAAACACGAAATTAATTGGCGCAGTGATAAAAATTGTATGTTTTACCTGCAATGATTATTGGCATGTTTGAAAGACTGTCCAAAAGAAAAAATTAATTTGTAGAAAATGTGGAGAAACTGGACACATCGAAAAACAAATACAAAAACAGTTTGGCGGTAAATGTTTTAAAACCTTTCCCTTTAAAATGCTTACGTGAAAGAAGCAAAGATAAATAATTCATAGAATCCACTAAATTGCAAAGTAGTTAAGGTATCGAGCATTTCATAAGTTAAGAAAACAGTTCCTATTAAATTAATACTGAACAGAATTCTGTTATGAAAAAATTATTTGGATTTGGTTCTACTGAAGCATCTTCGCTCACAGTTGGGAAAATTCAAGCGGAATCAAAAATCGATGACGTCAGCGCATCACATTAGATATTTTCGTTAACGATCCTACTATGGCGTTTGTCTTTTGGTCACATCTTGTTAACATATTATCTTTATATAAAATGAGAAGGTGCTTTTGAGTATCAATAATTTCATAATTTCGATCCGAATACCCATTTTTATTAATTTTTTCCTATCCAGGAAATGATGCAAATTGTATATTTACTAGTATAATCTTACTTTTATTCAAATTTTTAATGTCCTCTTTCAAAAAGTGGATTGAATGTCCCTTACCAGTACAAACAAGATGTTTTCCAATTTAGATACTTTCAGAGGCCCTTTCTTTCCATTGATTGAGTTATCAATAAACTTGAAAATAAAATTCTCAATATGAATTAGTTTATTATAACCATTAGTGATTTTATAGAGATCATAAAAAAAGCTAACAGCTTTCATTATCTAAAGTTCACATTTGTAATTTTGTTGAGTACATCAAGGTACGACTGTCTGCAGATGAAAAATGTTCACTATTTATCACAAGAGTCTCTTGGTCCAGGAACTCTGGTCCATGCCACCAAAGAATCTGGAAGTAGAACTAATCTGGGATCACACCATCGGAAAGAAGATCAGCAAAATTGTTCTCTGTCTTTACATGTATCCATAAATAGTTTTTAGTTAAAATATCTTTTGTAAATTTGATGACGTTTTTTAGTCATGACAATACAATTGTTGAATCGATATAAAAACACATCTGAAAGTTGAATCTTCAGAAAATTTATTGTTTACCTGGAAAGCAATTCATCGCCCCCTCCCGGCAACTCTAAATAAATAGTTATTGTTTTCATTGGACAACTTTGAACTTACTAGACAATAGTGCGACAAAAAGATTGATAGAATCACTTACAAATGGGAGAAAAATGACAGCTTCATAAGAACTTTAACGCATCAGAGAATCCATGCAGTTCTCTTCTTTTATATGAGTTTGTTTGTAAATCTCCATCAATTTTAAAGTCTTTTAATTCAGGTGGTATTTTGTGAAATTTCTTCTATTCAAAGGTAAATTAATGTCCCAATCCAATTTCAAATTCAATAATTTTTAAAGAAAAATTTTATTTTGCACAATAACTATAACAACAATTGATAGCGAATCAAATAATTTAACTGTAGGGATCAAAACTCAACGTTTTGTTGAATCAGTTTTTTTGACAGGAAATTACAGCAAAACAAAACGCATCGTCTTTGGTATTTCATTCTTTGGTATCCAGAGACTTAACGTTTTCTTCTCTGAATTTTCAAATTGGCATTTTTGGTTTTCAAACATAACATTCGTCTAAAGTTCAACATTATTAGAACACCATTTATGCTGCTCCCTTTTTCCCGCCTTTAATAGAGATATCAGTTTCAAAACAATTGCTAAATCAATATTTTTAGCTGTTAATATATCTCATCTACGTAAAAGTCTATTAATATTACAGAAGACACAATCTGATAAGTAATTTGTTCATCTAAAGCTAATTGCTTTCTAATTGCCGAATACGGAGAAAATACACTACTAGCCATTAAAATTGCTACACCAGGAAGAAATGCAGATAACAAAATGATATTTATTGGACAAATATATTATACTAGAAATAAAAGGTGATTAAAGTTTTAAAAAATTTGGCTGGATAGATCCTGAGAAATCAGGACCCAGAACAACCACTTCTGTGGCAGTAGTAACAGCAGTTATACGCCTGGGCATTGAGTCAAATAGAGATTGGATTGCATGTACAGGTACAGATGCCCATTCAGCTTCAACAAGATGCCACAGTTCATCAACCGTAGTGACTGGCGTTTGGTGACGAGCCAGTCGCTCGGTAACCATTGACTAGACGTTTTCTATTGGTGAAAGATCTGAAGAACGTGCTGGCCAGGGCAACAGCCGAACATGTTTCGTATCAAGGAAGGTCCGTACAATACCGGCAACATGCGGTCGGGCATTATCCTGCTGAAACGTAGGGTTTCGCAGGGCTCAAATAAAGGGTAGAGCCACGGGTCGTAACACACCAGAAATGGAACGTCCACTGTTCAAAGCACCGTCAATGCGAACAAGAGGTGACCGAGATGTGTATTCAATGGCACCCCATACCATCACGCCAGGTGATGGGCCAGTATGACGATGACGAATGCACGCTGCCAGTGTGCGTTCACCACGATGCCGCCAAACACGGATGCGACCATCATGATGCTGTACACAGAACCTGGATTCATCTGAAAAGATGACGTCTCGCCATTCGTGCGCCCAGGTTCGTCGTTGATCACACCATTGAAGGCGCTCTTGTCTATGACGCAGCTTCAAGGGAAGCTGCAGCCATGGTCTCCGAGCTCAGAGTCCATTCTGCTGCAAACGTCGTTGAACTGTTCATGCAGACACTTGTTGTCTTCCAAACGACCCCGTTTCTTGACTCACGGCTGGGGACGTGATTGCACGATCCATTACGGCCATACGGATAATATGCCTGTCTTCTCGGCTGCTAGTGATAGGTGGCCGTTGAGATCCCGCATGGCGTTCCGTATTACCGTCCTGAACCCATCGATTCCATATTCTGCTAACAGTCATTGGATCTCGACCGACGCGAGCAGCAATACTGCGATAAGATAAACCGCAATCCCGGTACGCTACAATTCGACCTTTATCAAAGTCAGAAACGTGCTGGTACGCATTTCTCCTTCTTACACGAGGCATCACAACAACGTTTCACCAGGCAACAACGTTCAAATGCAATTTGTGTATGAGGAACCAGCTGAACAATTTCCTCATTTAAACACAATGTAGGTGTCGCTACTGGCGCCTGCTTTGTCTGAATGCGCTGAAAAGCTAATCATTTGCATATCACAGCACCTTCTTCCTTTCGTATAAATTTCACATCTGTAGCATGTCGCCTTCTTGGTGTAGCAATTTTAATATATGACCAGTAGTGTATATATTTTCTTTTTTTCCTAGTACACAATTCATATTGCCGATTCTTTCATTTAAATTTTTTTTCTAATTCACAGATAGTAGATGCTAGGTAATGTTTGAGATTAACCTAAATATGATTCGAATGTGAAAGCCATTTTATGTTTTCTAAAATGCAGCATTTATTGCTAAGTATATTTTTAAATCAAAAATTTCATGTTTATAAACAAAAGAAAAAAAAAAAAGTAAAAGGATTTTACTTTTTCTCCAATCTTATGCAAATTAATGTCGTTTTCTCGTTTACTTTTAAACATCATACTCTTGAACCTTATTGGTTAACTCGTTTCGTGATGACGTCAAAATTGTTGCTCATTCTCTAGAGATTTGATTTTTTATGAATATTGTATAACTTTTTGCTCGAAGTGTATTAAGCATTTTTCTCAGCATTTTTCTTGTGTTAAATGTTTTTCTATTATGAATTGAGGTCACATTTGCGAATTATGATTATATTCTGATATATCTTATATAATATAGAGTTCTGTTTTCCAACCATATACACACCAAAGGAGAAGATACGATATCGGGTTTAATTTCGAAGTAGGTTATTTTTGGCTTATTGTTACATTCAATAGAAACAATGTTTTGTAATGCTAACTTTGTTTATATGTTTTCGTACTCGTTAAAATAAATGCTAAGTGAAATAATTCATTTATTGCAATTTAATCTAAATACTACAGTATTAAAACTTACATTTGAAGATAAGGTTTTTAAATAAAAATGAAAACACTAACTTCGTATTTTTTCTCAGTGTTTATTCTCTAGTTTAATATGTAGTTTAAAGATATAAGTCAACTAAAGTGGAAGAAAATGGTTGCACACTGTTTTTTAATCAATGGCTCTAAATTTATATTACTATGAATATCACTGTGAATCAACATAATCCTTTAATAAGTAGTTTTTTTTTTTAACTTTCAGTGTTTTGTGAATTCAGATCTCACAAGAATCTGAGTTCAAGTCCAGAGGCATGCTACATGTATATATCGGCACATGAAGAACTCATTTAATTAGAAATTTTGCTGTAAGCCTATAATACATTTTATTGTAAACATTATTTATGCTTTTAAGCCATATATATTTTGATCTTAAACATGAGTTTTGATTTATTTGGAGTCAAATTAAGAGATGTGTTTATTTTTAAAGCTAAGTAAAAATTATTGTTTATAAGACATTGTATTATCTTTAGATTTCTTAATCTGATTTAAATATTAAAGTGATTGAAAATATAGTGATCGTCTTTTTGCTGATTTGATCACTTATTTTTAACATGCTTTTCCTACGTTAGCATTTTTAATTGCTAATGTATTATTTTGAATTGCTCTAAATATCTGCAATAACTATCACTGGTTAGGCTTCAATATAGTTATGTCCATTGTAATATAGTGGCAGAACCCTATTCTTCGGAGTGGAAGAGCCCAGCTGATAGCCGAATGGTTAGCGCTCTTGCCTTCGGTTCAACAGTTTGTGGGTTCGAATCCCACCTTGGGCATGGATGTTTGTAGTGGTTCGAAATCCACTTTAAACCCTAGGTACCGGTCTAATTAGCTCTGGTGTGCAAAAAATGACCGTTGAGTGATAAACAAACAAACAAACAAACAAATCAACTTGGACATTAAGGTCAACTTCTTCCTCGACATTTTGAATAAATTGTTCATTCACAATTTGGATTATTAGTAAAGCACCTTGATTTCAATCTCCTGTATCTTCATCACTCCTAAACATCCTTTGAAAAGAATGTTTTTGAATTTTCAAGTTACAAATCTCTCTCTCTCTGTCTCATCTTCTCTTCCATTTCTTGCAAGGGAAATGAAATTACATTTTTTTGGATATCAAGCCTTGATGAAATGAGAGTGGATGCAGCTGTAAATGCTGCCTAAGATACCGTTAGTTTCTCTTTTAGATGTGAGAAAGTGCATAGAAAGATTTATTTGCTGTCTTTGGGAAGAATCATGGAACATGATGGTAGACAACAAACTACATACCATTTTCTCATACCTCACTTCATTATCTACATACCTCACCTCATTAACAGTTTTACCGTTACGAAGTGCTGATGTTAGTTTGACTGGCCTTCGTACCAGACACGTTTCACACATCGACAATTCTTTCTACATGAAGTAAATCCTTTTTGTGAAACACGTGATAAACCATATACTGTGTTTCATATTTTAATCTCATGCCCTGCTTTTAACGTTTTAAAATTTTCAAAACAAATCTTTTGTCTGTGTTTGAATTGCTGAGGCAACCACCCAACAGAAACATATTTGCTTATTTGGGAGCAATAGGTTTTTTTAAATTTTATTTAATTTATATTTCGTTTTACAAATACATGAAAATAGGGATTAATTTTGCTTTTTTTTTAAATATATAGATTTTAATACTATTATATAGACTTATTTTTCTTTTTAATTTTTAATGTTTGGGTTTTTAAAGAAAAATTAAAAAAAATGTTTTGGCACAGCATGTCCATTTCTGGACTTTGAGCCATAAAACCCAACCAACCACTATTCTTGAGCTTTTTCATTTCGTTTAATCAGAACACCATGAAAAAGAAAATACGATTAAGCTTTACGATTCCTCCAATAGACGACACCACCAGAGGATCCAAGCTCCCAATTTTGACTTTGATCTGGAGAGGGAGGCAGTTTTCTCCAGACCATTACACCCATGGTAACTGCTGAACGACTGACCATCGGACTATAGATTCCAGTTTTAACGAGCACGCAACCCAACAAGTGGATACTTTAAAATCACTAAGCTACGACTTCCCTAAAAATTTTCTGATAAATGCTAAAGCCTCATTCCAACACTTTCAGTTACATACTATCCATTATATTATACTCTTAATCTAATATAATTTTTCTTCTCTTATTCAGTATAATTTATTTTTTGTAAGTGATTCACAGTTAATCAGTGATTCAAGAAATTTGAATAATTGGAGTTGAACTGCATTACTTTAGAATTAAATTTGCAAAATTTAGTGTAATTTCACTTTAAATAAAATAAATTTAGTCACGTAATTTTTTAAAGAATGAAAATTAACCTTTAAAAAAAAAGAGAAATTCATAAATTTGAAATTATTTAAATATATTTTGAAAATTTTATAAATTCTTTATTAGAGTGCTGTTATTATAAAACCATGGATTGGATGATAAGGCCAAGTTAAGATGTATGATTTTTGTTTTAAGTACCTAAACACTTCTTTTGAGTGGTGTTTTGTGCATTATGTGATGTGCATTAAATAATGCACATCACACAATTAAAAAACACCATTATTTTTATGTTAGTGTAATCAACGACATGTAAGGTATCCAACATGAATTATGTTCTTATAGATGCATCCTTTAAACGTTTGGTAAAATTGTACGAAGATGATTCAATATGTGAAGTTTCTAATGACCATAAGCTAATGACCTAATAATTCAAGCTAAATATTTCATGTTATTAAATTTTAAGCAAAAACTGCGCTTCCACGCTTAATTTTAAATAATTGTTTAGAGGTATGACAGTAAATTAGTTAAAGCAGTTCAATCATATCACACTAGTAATACGAGAGGTGGAAGTTGTGCTTCTACATGCACACATGTCTGTCCTTGTAGGTGCTTGGGAGTTTTCCAGGTTTTCCCCTTTGTGATACGTAAATAAGAGCCATATTCCTTGAAAAGTCGTGTAAATTCTGGAAGGGAATTTTATACAATGGATCATAAAATATCTAACAATGATCTGCAATCATTAGGCTGGCCATTACGCCCTTGCCCGAATTACCTCCATATCAATGGGTTTTGTGACACTCTCTTCAAGTGCCTTTTAATTTTGAACCGCGGTCAGGTGACAAAGTCACACATAGGCTGCTTACACTGCATGCCACATCAGCGGAAGAACAAGGGCAAATATTTTGCAGAAATAATAAAGGGATAATATAAATATTAAATAAAGTTATAGAAATACTTTTAATTTATATAAATTCTGAGAAACGTCTAAATCTGATTTTAATCGAATTACTTAGAAGTGAATTGAAAGTTCCGGGAGGATTTCATTTATTCAGACTTGCAAGTTGTAGCGAGTCTGGTTTTGTACTAATTTGTTATGAAATATTAAATTAGGGAAACATGAGTAACAATTTGTTAAATTGTGATTTAGAACATTTCTTGCAATATAAACTGTCCAACATGAAAAAACTCATATTTACCCAAAACATCGTGATATGTCACGAAATTTGGGGTGGCAGATTTCCTATGGGAAGAAAATTTGATTTCAGAGTCTAAGTAACCCAGATTATTATTATTGCAAGCCTTAGGTTCGATTCTCGGGCTGTGGGGAAAAGTCAATTCACTTTTTCATTTCTTCAGTATAAACCGATAAAACTGAGTGCTAAGTATTCTTGGGATTGGGTGTTTCACGTTAAGATGACCACATCTAATCACGACATATTCTAAGGACACCAGGTCCTTCGGTAAGGGAAACAATGGCTGTCCTGCCGCTTCAGTTCTATGGTTTGTAGTAGATAGTTAAACGAGCGCTTACACTTTCAAACATCGGTTTTATAATTTTTATTCACAATTAGATACATGTCAAATATAAAATGAAAGAAAAAATTCGATATAATTTGTTTTGGCAAAATAAATTATCGATAAGTGCTCTAGAAATATAAATCTGCTGAAAATAAAAAAAAAATTCAGAAAACGGATGTGAATTCTCAATTATTAGAAATCATTGTATAGTTTTGTGATAACGTTAGATTACTTTTTCCAATATGTTCGCCTAACAGAGCTGTGCAGGGCAGGTAAAGACTTGGTGATTATCATCATACGTAGGTGAGATCAACTCCTGAAAAATAGCACATTCTTCTCTAAATTTACGTTACCAAATAGGATTACCGATAACCTTCATTAGCATCTGAAACTCTCAAATGTTCTATAAATTAAAAGCGTATATTTATAAATGTAAAAGATTTTTGGAACTTTATTTTCTCATATTTAAATTGGCTGAACATACTAAACGAAGCCAACCTCCATTTCTTATCGAACATAATTAAGGTTAAGTTAATGCTGAAAAGGATTGTAACAACTTAAAAACATTACTTGTGTTGGAATAAGGTAGTGGGATCAAAGCTTTTTCCAATCTGCCAACCATCGTATTTAGTCAAATGGAGAAGATAGCGCCAAAGTTGGCTTCTGTCGCTCTACGTGACATAAGTGGAAATATTAACATGCTGAGAAGAAATGAGTTTAAAAACTACTAGAGTTGATTGGGGGCTTTCTGGTTTTAGTCTATAGAAATAGGGGGCAATCGATAACCTAAATAAAAACAAATAATATGTGTGTACTACATTTGTGTGTGTTTAGATGATGCTTTCTTAATTCTAAGCAAAGAACTTCCAGTACTACAATTTATCATATGCAAGTAAAATGAATAAACAACCTAAACCCAATTGTGATGGTTTTGCGACACTTATAGTTTGCCTTATTTTAAGGAATAAATTATGTGTTTTTTTACAAGTTCTGGTACAGCTAAGTATAAATAGTAAATTATTATGGTATTAAACATGCATTTATCTTTATTTAAAATGTATGTGCTGTATCTTTTCACTTGCATTGCAAGAATTATTATATTGAAAAATATATTCAGGATTTAAATCTCAATATCCTGATATTTATGTACATCAGTTACACTTATTCGATATGGATTTTAACTTAATGTCACAAGAACCATTATTCATAATAGGGATATTCGTTTCACCATTTTTATTTTAAAAAACAGAATCGAAATTTTTTCTTTTCCCACTAATAATACAAGATAGTTTTTCCAAATCTATTTCACTGAACTATATCTACGCTTGAATAAATTATTTTTTCTATTGTATGGGTTTTATTTGTTCTGAGAGTTATGTTTATTTGTACGAGAGACTTCTACTGTAGAGCACTGTATACTATTTGAATACTAGATGTGCGACTTGGTGAGGACGCGATTTTTGTTTTGGCCAGAAAGTCTCTTCGTACAATTGGGTCAAACGCCGTAGTACTATTCACAAAGAATATCTCAAGTGATTTGCTGATGTCATACAATTTTAATTCCACTTAACATTTTCCTCGAGTGAAGGCAGTTGCTACAGTAGAGACTAATACAATTTACTCGTTACGGAATTTAACTCAGAAATCAGTTCCAATTAAATTAAGACAGACTAAATTAAATGCTCGATCTCTAATCTACTAAGCTATTTAACTCTCTCTCAGAAGTATTTATTTTTGCTTCTTTCATATAATCTTTTAAAGGGGAAATGTTTTTTTTTTAACGTTCTCTGATAAAAACTATTTTTGTTTCTCGATCAATGCCATTGAGTATGTTTAGTCTCGCCACATTCTCTAAAAATTAAGCCTTTTAATTCAATATATATAACGAGTATTAAAACCCGTCCTTCACGAGAGTTTTATTCGAAAGAAAAAAAAAAACTTTTAAATTCGCGATTTCTTTCCTTCAATTTTGAAAATTTTATTTTTTCTGTGACCATTAAATTTTCTTATACGATTCTCAAAACAAGATTTTTTCCTCATAAATTTAGTTTTTTTGTTTTCAACACAAGATTTCCTTACGATTGTTGGAATTCTTAGCGATCATCAAAAATTAATGTAATCCTCTTTGCCAATTGAGCATTGATGAAGTCAGGTTGAGATCCCATACTCCCACGCGAAAAAATATAAACAGAATGCTACTGTTTTCATCCGTAAGGAATGCAAGATGCGGGTGCACCGAAACTAAAAATATTCTTTTAAATATATGTGTCCTTCTATAATGTTTTTTAATAGTAAATAGATAAATATTGATATCGGAAAATTTTTCTTTGATTATGTGTATAGATGGATTGTTCCTGAACGAATCCCCTGACGAATAAGGTAAATTTTCTCTTACTACTTGATTTCTTTTGGCAATTGAATTGTTACAGTCCCCCCCTCCTAAACGTTGTTAACGTTCACATATGAATCTAATCTTTGAGCTAACTTTATAAATGAATGGACTAATTTAATAAATCTAGTAAAGTAATTATGATTGGTGGTGTAAATACTTTTCTTTAATAATTCTGTAGTAAGTTCTTCAAAATTTGAAATTTTGAGACCATCTAACCATTCATTAAAATTTCGTAAATTATACGAAAAGTTTTTGCATGTATTTTTAATTGAATGTGAATGTTCATAAAATTTCTAACGAAATTATTCTGGACTTAAACTTTTATTAATAAAGGTTCATCGATGTGATAGTAATTATTTACTTTATCTTCTGGTTCACATGCAATGCATTGAGTTCTTGCTCGTATTTTCATTTTTTATCTTCGTTCTCTGTCGTCATTTTTTGAGAGAACTGAAAATAAAAAAATGTAGAGTACAAATTTTGTTTTATCAAAACTATAACACAGTTACATGCTAAAAACAAATTGTCAGTTAACTTACCGAAAAATCCAGATTACAAATTATATCCATAGCAAGAATAATATAAAAATTGTTTTTCCCAGAGTACAATAATAACTCTTCGTAGCAATGAAAGTACAAATTCAAAATCGGTCTGGAGTCAGTCGATTACGGATTACTACGCCTCCGTTTGTTTTCGTTCATGCAGTTTTCTATCGGTCAAATTCTTTACTTGGACAAAAATAAATTTATTACAACGTTGCATTTAGTCATTCATATTTGTTGTCCGTAATTTAAAAGATTTTGAAACACACATGGAAAAATAATTTTTAAACATAACACAAAAAGGAAAAGGGATCTCGGGTACATTTATCGAGAATCACAAATAATCCCCCAAATTGCTGCATGTGGCTTGTGAGCCATAGGTTGGCCACACCTAATGTATGTATATAACTAATTTTCTTTGATTGGATGATGACTGACTATATATATTGAAATATATAATGTTATGAAAAAATACGATCAATTTAATTTAAGCAGAAAAAATAACGACTTATATATTTAAAAGACGAATGCTGATTTAAGGTAAAAACAGAAGGCTTAAGCTATATAACAATTTAGTCTGGAAAAGCGATTATCTTTATTGATTCATTGAGCAGTGAATGGAAATTACTAACATTTTCATTATTTTGTTGTAAAATTTACTAATTATATTTTTATAAATTTTTATTGGAAATTTTCTATTCAAATTTCACTTGCTATTATGACTGTCTATTTTTACTTATACAACTTATTTTGTGTTTTAATAAATTGATATTTCATGAACAAGAGAAATCAGATATTTCTTCTGATAGAATGAAGGAGTCATAATCGAGTACTTACAAGGAAAAGTTAGCGAAAATTTTTAAATGCTGCCATCTATGAACGAGAAAAAATACTAATGTTGTGTAAAGATCTAGTTTCTCTAACTTCTTTTTTAAAGTTAAACTAATTTTTTTTAATGTTTATCATGTGATATTATTCTGGACTTAAATTTAAATTAATTAATTAAATATAAATTAAAAATTTATTTTATTTAAAGTATTCCTGTAATCATTCAATAGAAATTCTTATACATATATAAAAGATTAAAATTTTGTTTCAATGTGTTCAATAGGGATAAGCAATTTTACATGAAATTTGAAAAAATTGTGGAGCAAACTATTTCGCAAATGTTAAAAAATTAATAAATAAATTAATAAAATAAATTCTGCTTATAAAAATTCGGAACTAGTTTGGTTTCCCCATATATTGGCGAACGCGGCGATTTTTTTTCGTCGCCAATGTAAGCGCGCCAAGCTAACACGGGAAATTTCCCGAAGTTCGATCGAAAAATAAGCATTTTAGAAATTTAAAAAAGGGAAATAAATATAAATGGACTTACTTGATATATGAAGTTGAGCTGACGTGCCGATTGGTATGTTTATTTCGACATTTTTTTCGCTGTCACCAGTGTCACATTTCAGTTTTTTTTTTTTTTTTTAAATATTTACACAAATATTTTTCTAAATATTTACACTTTATAAAATTTTAAAAAAGCTAAAAAAAAGGCATGCAAAAAATATTATTTTAAATATAAATTACTTTATAAAATTGAAAAAAAAAAGGATTCAAAAAATGTTTCTAAATATATAAGATAATAATGAATTAAATTATTAGGATAATAATGAATTAAATTATTAGGATAATAATGAATTAAATTATTAGGATAATAATGAATTAAATTATTAGGATAATAATGAATTAAATTATTAGGATAATAATGAATTAAATTATTAGGATAATAATGAATTAAATTATTAGGATAATAATGAATTAAATTATTAGGATAATAATGAATTAAATTATTAGGATAATAATGAATTAAATTATTAGGATAATAATGAATTAAATTATTAGGATAATAATGAATTAAATTATTAGGATAATAATGAATTAAATTATTAGGATAATAATGAATTAAATTATTAGGATAATAATGAATTAAATTAATAGGATAATAATAAATATATATTAAATAAACGAAATAAAAAGAATTAATGTAAAAGAAATTGTAAAAAATAAAAATTTACGATGATTAGACGCTGGTAACAACGAAGCACATCCCTTAATTGCACCTACAGCAAACTAAAGACAAATGGCTTCCAATTCAAATAGAAACGTCGAAAAAACGTGGGACATAGAATTTTCTAGAACAATGAAAGTCGAAGTAATTTTTAAATAGCTTTAAAATTTATGTTAAACACAAGAAAATTGATTAGTGGCAACAACAACAAAAAAAAGTAACTAAAACTGAATTTGGCAACACTAAAATAAAAACAAAAGCTGAAATCGGCAACACTACGCAGTAAACAAAGGGCGCCAGATTTGGCGAGAAATCTTATATGGGGATACCGAACTTGTTCCCAAAATTCAATACTAGAGTTACGACTAAAATTAGAATTGCATATTTAATAATTAATTTTTTAATTAATGAAACTTTGAAAGAACTTTAATGCCGTCAAGCAATAGTGAATCGAATTAAACAGTGAGATATTTTGTTGCTTTGATCCTGTTTTTTGTTGTAATAGATAAAAAATATATAAAAATATTTATTATACTTGGAATAATAATCACATATTTGGCAGAATGTTTGAAAATTGAATTGATGTGTTTGGAAAAGGATGTTTGTCATGGTGGCCTTGCCAACAGCTTTAGTATTACAAGAGTCACACCAACCATATTTTAACTCTTCACTTGCAGTAGCGCATCTGTCTCGTAAGTAAATAAAATATTTTACTTGACATTGCATTCAGTACATTTATGCGATTGCTACACATCAAAGTTCATTTTATAATCATTATTAAAGCAAGTTATAAGAAACAATTTAATTAATTGTAACAAGTTTAATGTTTATATTTTATGTAATAAAATGCAATATACATCTCTTATATTCAATTCGTTATTCAACAATATTCATATAAATTATTCAAAAAACAAAGTCAATGACTTACTATGTCTAAAATGATAATTTTTGATGCATTGATAGAAGCGTTTTTTTATTAGATGGCTTAAAAAATTCTATGAAATTATTTCTACCGCAAATTTATCGATAATGAAGTAAAAGCGTGAATAGTATGACATATTTTTTGTTAAAAACTTGTAACATAAATTTTTTTTTATTTCAACAACTTATTTAAATTAAATTTATGTTAAGGAATTATTATAATTTCTATAACATAACATTATAATTTTAGTAATTTATCATTAAAGGTGTTCAAATTCCTAATATTCTAAAATAGTTTTACGAAATAAAAGCAACTGCATACAGAAAGGAAATTTCTTTATTCGAAATTTAGTCTGTGATTTCGTACTGAAAGTTATTACATTATTCTGTATTCTATGTGTTTCAGTTCTGTATTTATTATTCTATTCTTC
Organism: Latrodectus elegans; assembly: GCA_030067965.1. Classification (NCBI taxonomy): domain Eukaryota; kingdom Metazoa; phylum Arthropoda; class Arachnida; order Araneae; family Theridiidae; genus Latrodectus; species Latrodectus elegans. The sequence goes on from CM057822.1 coordinate 97,077,824, forward strand.
AATATGTACATTGAAAAAATATTCAAAAGAATATTTTTAGGAAAATACTATCGCTGGCTACTTAAAATACACCGCCAAGAAACATCAAAGGTGAGATATCACTAGGATTCATAGCAAAGCTACTAATGTTGGTTAAAGCCGTTACTGCATTCTTTCACGTAGACCTAGAGTCTTTAGGTTCGGAGAATAAGCTGGTCAAGGAAATAGTTCACAATTCGATGGATGAGAAATTTTGAAAATAGCACATCATATGTGGTCCCTTATTATCTTGTTTTGAATATGGTTGAGAGTAAACCATAAAAATGTTGTTGCTGTTGTACCAGAATGCTTTCCTGTACTTAGCACTGAATTGGGATTTACTAGTTAGATAGAAGCAATTTGTGTGGTCTTCGTGAGTTTGAAGCAGAAACTAATCAGAAGACCACCATTACTTGATTTGCTATCCCCGGAAGTATCATTTCACTTGGATGACATTGTTACCACGACTCATTTAACGTGCCCTAGTCGCCTTTAGCAAACACGATGGATCTTCGATTAAGCTAGGATTCAAACTCACTATCTTCCGATAATGAGAACGAAGCCCTAGCCACTGCGGCCTGAATCCAGCGGAAGAACCACGGGCTTTAACACCTCACAGATGTAATGCTGATTGTTCAATGTACCTGTAGATGTTTCACAGTAAAAAAGGATATGTAAGTGAAATCCAGTACCACTTCAAATTATGACGCCGTGCGTAGATCTAATAATGCGATTCATAATTAAACAGTTCAGCAGCTTCTAATCATGGTGTTTCCAGACTCGAATCTGGTTATTGCGGGGTTTGACGAGTTCCGTACATAAAAAAAAAAAATTCCATTCTTTTAATCTTGTTCGTCTTCCATCGCACCATTAACCGTGCAGACCCTTTCGGTTAAGAAAGGTAAACGAAGAAATGGACACTTACTACGGACATTCCATTCAACTTCAAACGACTTCGAACCTCTCAAGCAAACACCAAATCACACGTTTCGTATTCTTCTGTTATAATTCGTCATGTGCGATCCCTCATTGGCATGCGCCTAGTAGCTGTCATCATTTGCACTGACGTAACAAGAATGTCTTGTCGGTCCCTTGTTCTCCTCCGCCCTCAGCAATTATAGACCCACATGACACCTGTTTGGTTTTATTCGATACGATCATTGTGAATTCTCTGTAAGGTAAACTGCAATCCTTGTAGGATACCATTTATTCTTCCTCGGTCGAAATTAGAAAATTGCTTTAGACGCTCGATGTTTTCTGTGAGGCACAGTTTAAAGCTTCAGCAAAGACTAAAGAAAAAGACACAGTTGCCGTTCTTTAAATCGGTAATCTATTTTTTATTCACGATAGCAGGGGGCACTGCAGTCGCCTTTGATGTACATGTGTGCTGCAATTCTAATGATTTACTTGGCACTAGGATTTGATGGCAGTACATGCATGATGTAAATTTGGCATAATTTACACATTATTTGCATTACATATTAATTCATAATTTTTTAGCAAAGCAAGGTAAATTTTCGTACAACAAAACTTACGGAAAGTATAAAATTGATAATTTTCTAAATTAATAAAATTGCTTAAAACATTTTTTATGCACTTCAATGGTATTTCGTTAATACTCTGTAGTAAGAGTTTTTCTTTGCAATCAAATATTGCTATTCAATTGATGCAAAGTTAAGAAGATTGTAATTATAGTTCAATACACACACACACATATATTATTCGCCTATGAGAGGCTTCAGTGGCCTAGTCGGTGAAGGCTTTCGTTCACATTTTCGAAAGGCAGTGGATTCGAGCATCGACCCAACTGAAGATCCGTCGATCAACTGAAGATCCCAACTGAAGATCTAATGGTGGTTGAGGCACATTAAATAGGTCATACTCACAATGTTTTTCACAAAGTCGTTGGTTCCAACGTCGTTCTCATTATCGGAAGGTAGTGAGTTCGTATCCCGACTTAACCTAAGATTCATCGTGTTCACTAATGGCGACTGGAGACGTTAAAACGGGGCATGGTCGCAATGTCCTCCAAGTTAAATGTTACCTCTAAGGGTGGCAGGTCAAGTATTGGGGATCTTCTGCTTGGTCCTGCGTCAAAATCACGAATACTCCACCCAGCTGCTTCTGATTGGTAGAGCTCAACTCAGGGAAGGGTACAGGGAACAACAACAATGTTTTCCATGTAAAATGGTACTTATGTGGGAGGGTCTTATGCTTGGTGCATGCTTCTAAATGATGAAGACTCGCACACTTTCATGGTCCAAGAAAGCACACCCTTTGTGCGCTCTACAAGACAAATTGCTATCACTTCCGGCCCTCGTAGTGCTGAAAGATTGTAAATGGATCCTAGCGAAGCCGGCCATAATAATAATTGCTCACCTATAGAGATTGGTGGGTTATGAAACAGAGTGTTTACGCTATGCAAAATTTGTCTATCTATAAGAATACGCAAATATAATATACAGAATTCAATATTTCACGTTATTAATCATTGGTAAGCTAGTTTGCATAATTTGCTTATTATTTATCCTTGACTTTCTATCTATTTAAAAGTATTTAATCGGTTATAAAATATTTTTCTTATCTTCTGTTTTTCACATATTTTGCGAATATTTTTATCATTGGTCTCCTCAAAAAAAATCTTTGTTTTCATGCACCTATTCACGGTTATGGAATGATAACCATTAATCATATGACATTGGCTAGAATATATGGAATTAATCATTTGTGTTCTTGAGATATATTGGGATTATGCTTATTAATATGGAAAAATATATAGCAAGTGAGCTAAAGAATAACTACTTTTAGTGTTCAATTAAAAATCCAACATTTAAAATGCTTGTATAATGCAAATGAGCATTAATAATACTTAAGTTATAGAAAAATTTCTAAAAAAAACAGTAGTAAATATTATTCGTGTTAAAAAAAAAGAACTCCATTTCTAGAAAACTTTTAGTAAATGAATATTTAAAGAGAATGCAAAACAGTTTTGAATTTCCTATTAAAAGCTTTTTACTTGCTTACACAGATGTTATTAAAGGTAACACAACTAAAATAAGGTATCTTTTAGATTTTATATTACTCCTTCCAAATAATCATTTTTGTAAACGTAAAAATAGTCTAATCTTCAAGCTTTTAAGTTAATGAGTTCTCATTACACATTAAACTGCTAATAGTTTCAAGTAATTATTGGAATGACGTTCCTTTTCTCCATTCTTACGAAATAAAAGTAAATCTAAATGAAATTTCCACTCTTAAATATAAGAAGCCTATAAGACTTGGAATTTACTTTTCAATATAAAAATAACCGTTGCCATTTTATTTTGCTTTTCTTCGATGTGTGTGAAAGAAAATAGAAAAATTTTTCAACGAGCTAAAATGAAATATCGTTTTCCAATGCCTCAATATCTGATGACTCAACTATCTAAAAAAATTGTGAGAAGAAATGAAAGTACTCAAAAAATAAGTGCTACAATCACAGTAAGGTTGTCCAAAGAATAAAAATGGGAAATAATTTTGTCATAGATAAAATTAGACTGAGTGACATATTGAGACTGAGAAATTAGACTGATGCTGAAGTACTGGATTTTTCTTTTGTAATAGAAAGCGTTTATGCTAAAAAATAACTTATTAGTGGGGATAGTACACTTTTTGAACCTAAAGACCAATTTTTGGATTTCAATTTCGATGTTGACTCTTTTGCTTTATTTATCGCATTTTTCTATAAATATTTTGATAGATAATTCCGGGACGCGTAAAATCATATAATTAATATTTTTTTTATATACTGCAAGTATCTTAAACAATCTTAAATACTTAGAATTAAAAGTAGAAGAAATCGATAAATCGATGCATTAAAAAATAACGAAAGATGACGAAGGAATTGAAACATATGAAATGCATGTTTAAAAAAAAAAAAAAAAAAAAAAAAAAAAACAATACGATAACCCATAGGGGAGACCGCGTTGGCCTAGTTGTTTAGAGCATCGTTCTCATTCTCGGAAGGTAGAAAATTTAAATCCCGGTTTTACTGAAGATCCATCATCTTCGCTAAAGGCGACTAGGGCGTGTTAAAACTGGGTGTTGCAATGTCCTCCAAGTGAAATACCTCTGGAGGTAGAAAGTAAAGTATTGGGTGTCTTCCACTTGGATCGTGCTTCAAAATCCTACAGGCCCCACACAGCTACTTTTATCTAACAGGTACATTTCATCTCAAAGCTAGGTACAGGGAAGCATGCTGGTGCAACAACACGATAGGGGGAGGAGTAAGGGCTACAGTTCCATATGTTTTCATGATAGAGAGCGCTGGAGTGCGAAACATGTGTCGCTTATGTGGTTACGAAATCTCCAATTGGTTATTTTCCAAGTATGCTTAGTATTTGTCCACAAATCGAAGGGATGAAAGGCTGAATCGACAGTGCCCACAGTCTGAGGATTGAACCTCGAATCTTAGGAGTATTACATCATCGGGCTTGTGATGTACATGCACAAAAAGATAAATAATTTTAAAAACCTGGATGAGATTTACTCTGGAGAAAAAGCTTTTTAAACAGAGAAGATCATTAAGGTTTTGATCCATCTCTATCCTTTATAAGACAGTTATTCAGCTTTGCATTGATTGGTATTTTTAATGCCTGTCTTTCTTCGGAATATCATTTCAAATTCTGTCCAACTGGAATGTCAGATGGGTAAATCCCATGTCACTCGGGAAGGAGTCACCATGGCACTAAGAATAAAATATCCCTGATTGTATCCCAGTCCGTGTTGGACAGTGTGAGACAGATGTACTTCAATTGTTGATAGGAGGGGTACTTAAATTTTTTCGGTATTTCCTCATTTTCGATACTCTATGTATAGAATGACCTCTCAATAGATAAGTCCCGCTGAGTCTTTCAATAACCATAGTAAATTAGCGTGTAAAACTCTTTAGAATGCCACTCTTGAAGAATAAAACTGAATGAACTCGCTGAAATCAAGGACCACGTTGCTCTTCAATGGATCTAAAGCCCCTGCGATGTTTTTGGAAATGAACAGGCAGTGGAAAACTCTGTACTTGATGGGAACAATAAAAGCCCCAGCTCCTTACCACGAGCTGTTGGACATGACTACCTGCAGAAAAGCATTTGCATCGAATAGGTGTAATGGACTCTGCTCGTTCTTCATTATGCAATCATGGTGATATACATGCCGCTCACCTCAAAAACTGCCTTGAAGTTTTAAAGTTTGATTGACAACTCTTTTGAGGCTACTAAAGGACTTTACTCCTGTTTTTATACTTGCTCATCTTTTTTATTAGGATGCTCGTCGATCGATGACAGATGCCAAGGACGGGCGTAGGATAAAAAAACTTTAAATGCCTTTCTTACAATATTCTAAGGGTCTATTACAGAATGGCCGAATGATCCTGTGAACTTGTTGGTGAAGTTAGTATTGTGTAAGCAAGAAAATAACATTAAAAACGTTCGCTGAATATTGTTGAGCGATACCCCGCTGGAAGTTCAGTCAACGATGAAATACTAACTATAATAAAAATAGCGTTAAGTATCATCGAAGTCTTTTTGCTCTGTAAAGTTGAGATCCAATAGTTCAGTATTTTCACGTCCTTCCCGCTAAGATAAGCAAAGTGAAGCTTTATTTACCGTGGACCGTGTGATTGGGAGAGTGACCACATTCTCCCTCACTGCGCTGCTGTAGTTCCATGAGTTGGAGACAGGTCCACGTGTATATATGTCTTTCGCTGGTGTGGTGTTGGTGTGAAGAAGAACGTGTCAACTCACGTGTGACCTCGTCACGTGACCGTGTTGCAAATTTTTAGATTCTTAAGTGATGATCCAAAACCGCGCGCGTTAACCATAAGGCCTACATACATTGCTATGTTATGCAGACGAGCCCAGGGCTCGTCTTCATAGCAATGTATGTATGTTCTGTAAAGATGCAGAGTGTTATAATCAAAGGAGTCCTGCTATAACGAAATGGCAATGCAGATTATCATTGTTTGACTAATTGATAATTAGATCGGTACCCCAGCAGATTATTAAATGAATTATTTGTCTGATCGAATGAAGCGTGACAGTCAGGTTGTTATCCCACCGGATTGTTAAATGATTAAAACAGAGTCAAATGATTTGTCTGATTGAATTTCGGATGGCAGTCAGGTCGGTACGTTACTGGAATTTTAACTGAAACAGACATTGTTAAATGATATGTTTGTCTGACTATATGGCTAGTGACAGTATGTCGGATCTCACTGGATTGTTAAATGAAACTAACTTGTTAAAAGAATTTTTGTCTGTACGAATGGCGGTTGACAGTCAGGTCGATAGCCTATCGGACTGTTTAATGAATAAAATATTTTTAGCTGAATCTGACATTTTTAAACGAAATGCGTAATCAGATATATAGAGAGAGCTTTAAAATTTTTCCAAGCAAAAATATTAATTGTTAATTATTTAACTTCAGATATATATAGTTTCTTTTCAATACTTTTATAGAATCAGTTATTTTTTTTATTATCTAAAGACAGTGTCCTTTAGACAACAATTAAAAACTCTTCAAGATGTTAAATCTTATCAATTATTATTGATATTTGAAGAGCAATTTCAATGTACCGGGTGATTATAATTAAAGTCCCGATTTTAAAAATCGATAATTTTAAAACTATTGGTCAGAATGACTTGATATTTTAGCAGAACAATCGTAAAGCAATGGAATTTTATTTGGCTAAGGAAAAAAATAGTTCTAAAATGTGCCGATAGATGGCGTTTACATTGTCTAGACATATGCAAATTACTAATACGTGCCATGCGCACATGAGACTTAGCTGCCATAAAAATGCAGAGCACCAGCTCTTTGCCTAAATGCTTCATCATGACTCTGACTATGAAGGATCGTGCTCTGCTCTTTTTTTATAAGAACGATGACTGTGCACTTACTGCTATTAGGAAGTTTCGGACATTAAAATACATTAAATGGGGTCCAATAACCGCAAAAGGTCTGCGAAAAATGATTGCTAAATTCGAAGAGACCGGTTCATTTGACGTTAAACGGGGTAGAGGTAGAGAACCAGTTTCGGCTGCGGCAGTGGAAGATGTGGCTACAGCATTACAAGAACAGACTAACAGTGATGTTGGAATCAGCAGTGCACGGGGAATTGTCCGAATGCTGGATATGCCGAACAGCACGGTGCGTAAAATCCTACGGAAGATCTTGCTCTGTTATCCGTATAAGATAACTCATGTGCAGGAGTTGCTACCGGTTGACCTGGAAGTACGTCAATCTTTTGCACTGCAATTTCTTGCCCGGATGGAAGTGGACAACGGATGACCATGGAACATTCTGTGGTCTGATGAAGCCCACTTTCATTCCCAAGGTTCTGTAAATACGCAAAATTGCAGGATATGGGCGAACGAGAATCCGTCCCAGCTACAGCCATTACCTCTTTAGTCTGAAAAGGTTACTGTGTGGTGCGGAATAATGGCAGCGTTTATCGTTGGTCCGTTTTTCTTCGAGGAGATCACACCTGCGGGTACCGTTACCTGCACCGTTACTGGCAAGCGGTATGAAACACTTTTGCGTAACCATGTCCTTCCTGCACTTCATCAGCGTCAGTGTGTGGATCGCAAAATATTCATGCAAGATGGCGCTCCTCCGCACATTGCTACTCCTGTGAAGCAGCTACTGAGTGCTAATTTCGGAGATGACAGGATCATAAGCCGTCATTTACCAGCAACGTGGCCGCCACGTTCCCCCGACTTAAACCCGCGTGACTTCTGGCTTTGGGGGTACCTGAAGAATGTTTACAGCGGGAGTTTTCAGAATCTAGCCGACTTGAAGGCAAGCATCACACACCACATCCATTGCATCAGTACAGATACCCTCTGATCTGTTGTGGAGCATGCCGTTTGGCGCTTCCAATTAGTAGCGGAACAAGGCGGAGGGCATATCGAACAACTTATGCTTTAATCATCAGCAAGGTGTTGATTCCATGAAGCTCTTTTTTGTCATAATCGCTGTTGTCGCTGTATTCTCGTCTTTTCGCTAATAAATCTTTAGTAAATCCCTGAACTCTAATTTTTTTCTTTTGGCTAACATTTCTGTGTTTAACGAATACATTTTTGGACTTTCCTCCTGATATTACTCGGACAGCGCCATCTATCGGCACATTTTGGAACTATTTTTTTCTTTCGCCAAACAAAATTCTATTGCTTTACGATTGATCTGCTAAAATATCAAGTCATTCTGACCTGTAGTTTTAAAATTATTGATTTTTAAAATCGGGACTTTAATTATAATCACCTGGTATTTTAATCTTTTAATTTATATTAAAAACAAAATTAAAAATATTTACTTCTTGGAAAACTTTAATGTAAATTTCCTTTCTTTAATTATTAGAATAATAGTTTGAAGTTACCGATTTCATCGAAAATAACATTCCACTTGATTTTATTCTCAAACATTCCACTCGAGATTTTTAACGAGTAACCAAAAGAAGTGGACCACGAAGGATTTCACATAATTCGAATTCCGATCACCCCTCCTTATGGCGCGAAAGAAATCTCATCTGGGATTTCCAGAAACTGAATTTTCCAAGAGTTTGGAAAGCGAAAACCATATTAAATTTCTTTATTTCAGCTCACATGGAGTGTATTTAGAGAATTAAATATTTTATGGTGGGTTTAGGGTATAAAAATAACTGATTATTTACCTTTTCTTGGAAGTTATTAATTTTAGCAGCTTACTTTTAATTAAACTCTTTTTTCTATCATTTTTAAAACAGTAACAAAAGCAACACAAAAGTAATACTATTTGTTTCTACAAAGATTATTTAATGTTAAAAAGCAATGAATTTTTGTATTGATTTCTTATCATTGATGGTTTTGATTTTTAGTTGGAATCATTTGAGTTGCTTTCATATTAAATGGAGCAACGAATGCATTAAATTTATAGATAGAGGAAAAAAGAGTTCGATAAAAAGTATTTCGATACTATTATTTTTTCAAGGAATCTGCCTGCCTGTCTGTTCATCTATGTTACCAAGTCATGATTTAATTAAATGAATATTCTGTGACCTATATTAACAATTAATTAACACATACTATTTACAAATATACAATAACAAAATATTTACCATTAATCATTTTAACTATATAAACTTAAAAAGGTGATTTAAAGTTATAAAGGAAAGTCTAACCTCGTCGTTCCTCTTCACTGCACTTTCTTATAAGCATCATTGCCACGATCCCACAAGTGGCCATCCAACAATCAAAGCTAAACTCAGCATCTATCTAAAATTAGAACTTCCTGATATAAAAAAATGAATAGGAACAGTAACATATTTAAAATAATAAAAATCAATTTTGGTCATTGGGAGTTTTCAAAAAGAAATTGTCTTTAAACAGCCACAAGTAAATGTCTTGAACACATGATAGTTTTTTTTGTAAAATAAAAAATTAAAGTTGATATGAAATAAGTTTTAGTCTCATAAAATGTCATAGCTCAAGAAATAAAAAAAAAAAAAAAAAAATCAGAAATGGTAATTGGTCGTTCATAGTTCTTCTAGTAATAATTCTTCTTCTGTTAACCTTTAGTTATATGGGTTTATTTTATTATTAAATTAAAATACATAAAATAACTTTTAAATAAATGAAAAAAATTAATGAATAATTTGAGTTAACAAATAACATTTTTGTAACTTAGTAAATTAATATATTTAATGCTTTTCTTTTCTTCTCTCTCATTTTTCTTGCAAATTATTATTGATTTAAAAAAAAAAGGAATTCTTTTGTGTGTGTGTTAAAACATGAATATAGAAAGCAGTTCAACAAATAAGAATTCAACTTTTAGCTATGATATTTTAAATTTGGTTAAATTGTCTTACAGTGAATTCATTAATTTTAAATATATAGAAATGTATCACAAAATGCGAATGGACAGTTAATGTATCACAAAACAAAATTTTAAACAGAATTTTATAATGCTGTCTCCAATAGTGGCAATTAACTGACACAAATATAAAGATTATAATAGATTCAAGCTTTTAAATTTTTAACTTTTCATTAAATGTTTATATCAGTTTGTAATCAAATACAAATTAAATGTTTTACGTAGCTATTCACTTGGTTTCATTTTGTTTTGATAAAATAATTGTGATTAATTTATATATGTGTGTGTGTGTGTGAATTGTGGTACCTTAAAAGATTCATAGATATTAAAAGTCATTGTATGTTTAAAATTCATAATTAAATTTTGCCCTTTCATTTTAAAGAAACGTTTAATCAAATTAATATTAATAACATTTAAATTTAGTTAAAGATATTCAATAACAGATAAAACAAATGGCAATTATTTAAGTTAGTTACAAAAATAAAACATTTGTAAAATTTAAATTCCTTTTCTTCATTATTAAAAGTAAGATTTTTCGAACTTGATTTTGTGAAATAAATAGTAAGAACAATTAATGAAAGCTTGGGATTGGGCTGGAATGCAGCTTAATAGATCAAAGAATAAATAAAAACTGAATCACCTTAAGTAAAGGAATTCCTTTTCCCAAAAATGGATGAGAAATAAAAAGTAAATTGAACTCTTTAAAATTCAATTTATGTCTATTATAACAGAAAATATTTCAACTTGTGTGAGAGGTCAAAATTCCAAATTGTTTATTCCAAATATTGATTTTCCATTATTAATTCCAATTTTAAAATAAGTTATTAATTCCAAATTTTGGTGAGTTGGATATATCTCTACTGCTTATTATCTATATGTCCAAAACTACTTATTTTTGAATTAGTTACTGTAACTTATTTTAAACTTTAGTGTTTTGGAGTTGGGCTCACTATGTCTTAGTGGGAGGATAACGTTTTTCAAAGCGAATGGTGCCGAATTTGATACAAGCTACTGTTGAATAACGGAAGATGAATGCTGGATTTCTGCCTTCTGTTAGCATGAATGCTTCAGAATTTTCCGGTTTTCGCCTGTTTTACAACTCGTGAACACTTACCGTTTTCCAAGAAAAAGTTCTCACGGAAAACAATTACGGCACGGACGTTTAAATTGCTTACAAGTGACATGTGCTGTTAGGTTGTTTACAACGCAGTGTCAAAGTTTTGACCCATTTTCAGGTATCACAATGGATAAAACCAGGAAGCCTCAGAAGCGCGCATTTCAACCTACGTGAATGCAAACAGCAGAAGTGCAATGCTGGGTCTCGGTTGTGTAAAAGTATATATATAGCTGAGACCTTCTTTACTCTGTATTACCACCAGGGCATGGTAGATCATGATCGCAATGTTCTCTCAGTGAAATGATAGATCTAAGAATGTCAGACCAAGCTTTGGGAGTCTTCTGTTTGAACCCGGTTTCAAAATAACGAAAACTCCACCCGACTGCTTCTATCTAACAGGCTTAGCCAAACTTAGGGCCAGGGAAGCAGGCTGGTGCAACTAAAACTAGGCCATGGTAAGGGCCTTTGTGCTACAGAATAAAATTCAATAGCACAAAGACTTACCTAGACTTCTGTCCTACCACTAATGCATGATGAGGACCTTTGGACTGTAGAATTTTATTTCGAACTTTTGGTTATTTATTTATTCACAAAAACTCTTTTCTGATATTGAAGTTTGATCTTTACAGATGATATCAATTTTGTTTTTATGAATTAATAATTTCTAGAAAGGAAATTTGTGTAGAAATTTTCTTTTAATCTTCAATGAGTAAAAGCCTTAACTTGAAATAAATATTTTGTAAAAATATGAAATTTAATTTTCATATGAAGCCCGTATGGATTTTGTGACAAATGTACTGCTTCATAGATGTTACATGTATGCGTACATGTTACTATTATGAGCTGTAAATATTTTGAAAGAAGGGCAAATAGATAAATATACACTTTTTGACTTGCATTATGTAAACATTCATATTTTGCTTCTAAATTAAAAAGTTTAACAATGATTAAAACAATGGTACCATTTGAATGCGGAAATTAAGTAAATGAAAAATAAGACATTTTATCGATTCATTTGCATACGTTCACATATATCTCTTGTATATAATATTACTTTTCGGAAAACCAACTATCATCTGTAATATTCTTAAGGAATATTACTAATAAAATATTTTGTATAAATAAATAAAAAAAAAATAAAAAAAAAAAACATGGCATAGATTTTTGGTTTTGTAATGTCTTGATTTACGGATAACATGTATGTTTAGTCTGCAAAATACACATATAATTTTTAAAACAAAAAATAAAATAATTTTCAGAATTTCATTATAGTTCTCGATATTTAAAAGGTCGATGTCTATGTAATGTAAATATTATTGATTAAAAATTATTTAAATTAAATAATATTAAAAAAATTAAATATTATTATAATCTTGAAGAAGATATAATTTGCTTACAATTAATAATAATTATAAAATTTAGTAACCATAATTCAGGATATGTATTGAATGCCAAATTTAAGGGAATCCACGTATAGTACGGATCAACCAACTTGTTGTGCAAAGTATCTTGTTGACTTCCTGACCACCATACATGCTTTGGCTCTCTTATCAATCAAAAATGTTTTTTGTTCCTGATTAAACTTCCCTTACATTGGTTCTTTCCAGCATGCCAAGCAGGTGAGCCATGGAAAATAACTGAGAGAAAAATAAGCAGTTATTTCTTAAAAGTCAATTCCTATTCTTTGTGACTTCTGCTAATGTGTTATCACCAGGAGTGATAGGTAGAAGTATGATATATCCCCCCAAGAGATTTCTCGCCAAATCTGGCTTTCTTTGTTTTTATTATAGTGTTTACAGTTTGAGTATTGGTTGCTTTTAGGATTTTTTGTTGCCATTTTCGTTTTTCTTGTGTTTTACATAATTTTTTGTTATATATATATGTTTACTTGAGTGGTAACATCGGATAAATTTTGGGACTTTAGGAAATTTCCCGTTCGAAAAACATGCGTTCAGTTTGAAAACGAAATTATGTCGCAAAGGTTGCCAATTGAAAGGATATACTCTATTAGTTCCGAGTGGTTAAATAAATTACTGAGAACATTGTATAGTTAATCTATTATAAAAAATATGTAATAATCACTTGTTATCCACACTATTCTTGAAAGGCACGTGCTCTTTAATCAAATATGACTCTTAAATAGCAGAAATTATTGTTGAATAATGAATGCATGTCAGGAGCGTCATTTTTAAAATGAAAGTTCAAATACTTCATTTGATAAAAATTAGAATTTTCCGGCATTTTTTTAATACTTATATTTTTATAAAAAGTTTAAAAATAGTCTGAGATGGATTACAGTCTAAAATTTCATTGTAACGAATGTGATGGATATTCTATCATTAAGAAAATTTTAAGACATGAATTATCCTGTCTCTGTTTCAAATTGTAAACTTCCCTTTGTTGTCGTAGCTATCTTTTGCGAGGTACTATGGCAATATGGAGTTTACTGCTCCACTTTTCCAACTGTGTTTAGAGTGGAGAACGACTTCTTCAGTACACACATGCCAGAAATACCCGCTTATAGGATAGACACAACCATTCACAATCCATTCATATAAAGAAAGGAAAAAGAATGTATATTCGTGCCTGAACCGGGATTTGAACTCATAACCTCCCTAACCGTAGTCAGGCACGCTGACCATTAGACTGGCTGGGCGCGCGAGCGTTGCTTTTTTCTATCAAGTTCATCACAACAATTTCAGTAATCGATACAGCTTGCAGGAAGAGAGTAATATAATTTTACTTCTGATTAATTTTAGCATTAAAAAAGAGGGATTTATATAGCAAACACACCTGTATACGAAGTATAAATTGTGTATGTTAATTATAATTAACATAAAGAGCATAACATATGCAAGTGCAAACGTAATCACTCGGAATTTAAAAAAAATAAACTATCACAAAATATCATTATTTGCCAATATGTATCACATAAATATGAAATTATTTGTAAATACTTCATATTTATGTGATATGTATGGAAAAAACCTGATTTAAATGTCCGTGTAACAAAGAAAAATAAGAAGAGATATTTGATTTGATAGTTATTCATTCATCATTTTTTGGAGAAAAAAATGGATGAATTCAATAAACAGTTAAATATTACTCAAATTCATTTTATAAAACAAAAATTACTACATAGCATTTTGACTAAAATTGATATGATCCACCCTATTTTGTCTATACAAATATTTTCATAAAGTTCAGTCCCTTTTTTTTTTTACAGGCTAGAAAATTCCCAGGACAAATTTTACCAAGGAAGAAAAATCGCACGAAATGCTTCTAAAAATCCAAAATGAATGAGAGAAAAAAAAAGTCAGAAGAGCGCTTAGAAAAAATATAGGAAATAAGTTTAATTCGATCATGTGATGCAATCATCCTCTGCTACCGAATTCACGGTCATTAAATACGCATTTAGGATTTTATCCATATCTCTTTTTCACGTAAACAATTAATATTACGAACATTTATTATATCAAGCGCATAAAAGTCAATTGAAATTGATGTAGGTTGTATCGTTCAAAACAAATCTAATAAAAGAAATGTTCAGATTTTGGAGCTATTTAATACGATGAAATCTAAATATGTACCATTATATATAAAATAAAAATTTAAATCCTCCTTGCCGATTAAAACTAACCACAACCTGGAAGTTTTGTCTTTTTTATTTTGCTTTTTTTTTCTATTCTATTTTCAAGGCGTTTAATTTTGGAGGCAATATCGCTAAGTATTTGAAAACTTGAAATACTTTAGAACAAAAAGGTATTATTCATGAATTTCAATCAATTAAGTTCATTTAAAACTTTTATTAAGGAGATTTGATTTCTTCTGTACGTCATTTCATAAATCTATCATTCTGAGATTAAAACAAGATTTTGGAGTGTAATTCAAATATACTGCTTGACAACACCAAGATGGAGTTGTCAGAAACTCGGCAAAGTGAGAGAGAGAGGGGAAGAGGGAGAGGAATGAACATTAAGTGATCTGTATTTTGAAATAACATACATTATATAGAGCAAGAACAGGGTCGAGTATTAAGTTGATGGATCACCATGGAAGACGATACAAGAAGCATCACATCTAAGCAGAGTCAATAAGAGTATGGATCACGTCCTAAAGAATATCTCTTCATTTCCTGTCAGCCATTTGCCAAAGTCCGTCTTCTGATGGAGGCAGTAGCAGGTCTGCAAGTAGTGTCCAATCATATACTAAACATGTCTTAATGGGGAGAAATCTGGTGAGCATTGTGGCCACGAAAGCAGGTGTAGAACTTGTAGAGCTTTATGGCTGATAAGAGCAATGTGATGTCGGGGGTTACTCTGCTGATAAAGACATCTCTAAAGATGCAAAACAAGGGGAGTGTCACATCATCTACGTAACACTGGGCTGTCATACTGCCGTGAATACGAACTAAAGATGACCTGGAATCATACGTTATGGAACCCTAAGCCGTGAAGCCGCTTTGTCACGTGTTAATTCGTTTGACTATTGTTGCAGGAATTGGACCCGATTCCACGTCGATGGCACACTCCTACTCAGCGACTATCACTGAAGAAACAGAAGCGTGATTCATCTGAGAAGACTATCGTGTGCTTTGTCGTCCGCATCGTTCTAATCCAGCACAATTCTAGACGTTCGCGTCTGTGCTGTGGGGTCAACATCAATTTTCTTAACGGACACCATGAACGGAAACCACTAACAACCAATCGTCGGCAAATGGTTCTGCTCGATATGGGGGCATCCAGGGTGCAGAATTTCGGTACACCAGTTTTGCGGGACCACAATCACCTTCCGTTGAACTCGTCGATCAACGTATGATGACGTCATTCTTTAACGTTACGCAATTACTTGTTCCAACCATTTTCTTCACAGCCGGAGAACTATGGACGCATCTAGGTATCTGTCAGCTACGATTTGCCATAAGGACTAGCCTAACCGTCTCAGTCCGTTAACCATGTGCCCCTCGTAAACTCGTCTGTCTGCTGTAACTGACTGCTTCGACGATGGCCTGGCATTTTCTACAATTATAGACATCCTTTGCGACAAGAACAAACTTTCAACGATAAAATTCCAAACAGCAATAACTGCGCGTATATTTCTCACCCCGATGGTTTCTCACCTTGTATATTATCCGACGTGTGCTGAAGAGCTAAGCATTTCACATCATTTGCATAACTCGGTAAGGTGCTTCTACCTTGAAATTTGCATAATTGTTTGGCCATTCCTTCTTGGTGTTGCACTTTCAATGTCGGGCAGTGTACATTGTCAAAGATTTGTGCCCTTGAAACAGAATTTTCATAAAAATAAATTCCAGAATTATCATCGTGAGCTGGCATCTGAATAATTATCACTCTGGCTTTTGATTCAACAGTTCACGATTTCAATTTATTGCTCGAGTAACTTGTATAAGGGTTCAGGTTGAAAATTAAATTTAAAATTTTTCTCCAATCTGCTGTCATATGCAAACTAACATAAATGTATAATATTAAAATTAACGGGATGTCATCATAAAAACAATATTAAATTCAGATAAGTGTGGCCACAGTAATTTAATAGTCAGATTTCGCTCTTCGGAGTATAGGTTCCTGAGCTCGATGCCAACAATTTTTGAGCGACAGAAGAGGGATGTTACACTGCTGTCTTTCTCAAGCATGTCTGTCTGCTGCTTGGAAGTTTTTCAGGTTTCCTTCCTTGTGACGCATAAATACGATCTACTATTTTTGAAAAGTCTTAACAGAAAGCAATTCACGTAGCTAAATGCTAAAGGACTTACAACGGTCTCATTAGGTTTCTACTACGCGATTGCTAATATTTATAATTTCTGTTTCAATAATAAGCTTGTTTTTAATGGCTTTTAGTAGCAATTTCCTGCAAAGTATTTCACCCACGTACGCTGCTCCAACTCATCATAATTCAGTTCTAATATTCCAAGATATATAAAATAATTTTAGAAAATACATGCACTGTTAACATCGGAAATTGTTTTATTTATTTGTTCTGAATACATGGCAAGGTTATTTATGAGTACATTCTTTTTCACGAATATAACATTTTGTTTTGATTTGCTGAAATTCGCCTATTTTCCTTATACTTTCAAGGAAAACTATATTTTCAAACTAAAGTTCAATTTTTTTTGTCAGCACAAAACTTAAATAAGGAATTTTGCATGGAATTAATTTCACTATCAGATTTGCTGAGGATGGTCATAAATTAATATTTAGTTTTGCATGTTTTTTATTACTCATTATCACATCAATATATAATTAATCTTAAATGATGTATTATGATAATTGTAAAATGTTAATTACTTTACTTCCTATTAATATGCAGTTTTGCAGTTTTAACTAATTAATATGGAAATTGAAAAGTAATTATTTCTTATGAGCTTTATCACAATTATACATTATTATTCATGAATTTTAATGAAACTATGAAGATCAAGAAGAAATATGAGCGATGAAGAAATTACATTAAGGTATTTTAGAAAATGTACCATGAATGCCTGTAAGGATTTTCATCATTTTTTAATTTAATTAAATGTTTTTGTTGTAGTTTTTCATCAAATTAAAGAAATATTTTGTAAAGTAGCTCAATGTAAAACTGAGAAACAAAATTATATTCATATTTATTCTTATTAACATTAAAATTTCTCAATTACAAAAATCATCTGCTTCATGATAATTATGGACAATTAGACGCAAAATAAAATGAAAATAAACTATATTTATAAATATTTAATTTGATGATTGGAACTAAAACTTAAGTGAACAAATATTACATAGTTAAAGTTATTATAAAAAGTAATAAAAATTTCATCAGTGAGTTAATTAAACATTATATTTAAATAAACTTTTTGTGATACTATATTTAAATCAAATTATTAATATTTGTAAGTTTTTTCAAAGAATTTTATTGAAGATAAAAAAGACTATAGTTTTTCATCATGAAATAATGACGTGAATTTCACTAATTATCCACCACCCTTCACTTAAGTCGAAATTAAGCTGCTCATGTTTAGCTTCTTTACCTAAATAGTAGTTTTTAACTATTGACATTCACTTTAAAAAATTAAAAGTTCTTATATATATTTTAAAATATATTTCATATCAGATGAAGCATACAGCATTATGATTTTAACGATCAGAACAGGCAAGGATTAAAAATTTCAAATAAAATGCATGGTGCTTTATTAAAAAAGCTCTGATTTACTTCAAAATACTTATGTATTATTTCATCAAAACACGATGTGACTTCAACGATACACGTAATGAACTTAAGAAAATGAATTTGCATAAATGTTGTAAGGATGAACATTGTTATGATATAAAATAATTTCCAAAATATTAAATGAGTATATTTTTCAAAAATATTAATTTTTATCAATACAAAAGATAATATTTTTTTACAATAAAAAAATTTCTTGAAAAAATTATAGCAAAGTTACATATTGTGGTATTTTTTTAATGCTACATAGGTTGTATGTTTTACATTTTCAAATAATTTGTTATAAATTAAAAATGTAAGTATATATTTTAAAATTATTTTATATTGGTCAATGTATCATTTGATACATTTACTTACTAAATAATCAACTCTCCCTATTTGTTTATTATAAGAATTGTTTTAGTTTACAATTTTTAAGATATAGATATTCATCTCAAATTTTAAGACAGAAGCAAAATTATTAAAATAAGTTATGAGAAGGGATGGTGGACTGGTTGGCCACAGTGTTTGTTCTCGTTATCGGAGGGCAGGGAGTTCGAATCCCGAACCAATCGAAGACACGTTTGTGTCATTAATGGGGGACGAGTCAACTTAAAATGGTAGTGGTCGCAATGTCCATTATATGAAATGATACCTTTTTTGGGGTTGGGAGGATAATTTTGGGGGTCTTCTGCTTGGTTCCCGCATCTAAATTACGAAGACCCTCTTTCGGGGTTAAGCTGGCACATCGATTGAGTGCCCCACAATACAAGGTGCCATCACGTTCACCCCTTGTAGTGCTAAAAAGAGGAAAACCTAGAGAATGGGCATTATATAACAACAACAACAACAATTATGAGAATGAAGAACTATAAGATTTTGCTCTTTGTAAATATACATGTATTACAAAAATTAAAGCTTATAAAACTATTTGTGAGAGTGAGAAATTATAAACGATCAATATGTATAAATTTGTAAAATTATTAGTCTGCTTTGCAGGCAAGTTGCCAAAAAAGGGTAAAAGAAATATGCATTTGTTAGAAAAATGGTGTGTTAAATTATTAATATGGAAAATTTATAATAAATGTTTTGAGACATTTTCTCGTTTTTTTCCTTTTTAAAGAGTTGTGTTGAGATGTTTTCTATATGATAAATTTTATTAAAACAATGAAAAAGTATTTATAATATTTCATTTTTCAAGTGCAAATTTGTACAGGTAGTTTAAAAACTACATGTCAAAAATGTAAGAACAATTAAAAGGAAGAATTATTAGAAGACAATTTTAAAATATTACTTTAAATTATTGTTAAATAATAAATTTAATTATATTTTATACAGGAATATATATGAGAAAATGTAGTTTTGAAATGACAAACAATATTAAAATATATACATGAAAAGACAAATTAAGACAAAGGAAAGCAACAACTTATTTATTATATAGTTTACAATAGCTTCTAAGAACAGCACTAGTAGGTTTGGGTCGTATACACCAGCAAAATCCCCTGTACTTAACCCAAAAAGGATTAGTTTAGATGGTAACCGAAGATTAGTAACCCAAGTTTAGATGGGACTTCCTGGAAAGAATAAAAGAAAGTGGCACCACCGGGGGCTCCGCCCCCGCAACGGAGCCAAGCTCCAAGAAAACGCAATAACTTCACACGCTATGGAGGGTACCCTAAAGCTGCCTCTATCTGTTCCCTAGTGGACTAGTTTATTGTGTGTGTGAGCAACAAAACAAAATATTTCAGGACTGCACAAGTGCAAGGTGAGTAACAGTGTGTGAGTTTACACAATTGGTAAGATTAAGTTGGGAAAATAGACAAAAGTTGCAGACATTCATTAAAACAAAACAGTTAAAAAGTAAGTGACAGAGTATGTGTGTAAACAACTGAGAATTGCAAGGAGGGACATTAGACAATATTTACAGAAATTCAACAAAAAAATTACAAAAATACTTAGAAGAGCATAAGCATTTTAGTGAATCATATCCACTGGGAGAATCTAATAATTGAAATCGATACAAAATTTACAAATTCTGGTAGTTCGTTGTTAATAGGTATTTTAGTTTTTGGCAAGAGAAGGATCAGATATCTAAGTATCATTAACAATGGAGAAGATAGGCATCAGTTGTTGTGTAAATAAAAACTATATTAATTAATAATGCTCCTTAGAGCATTAGAAAGTGAAGGTATCAAAAAATTAGAGCAGCGTTATAGGACATGATATGTAGATTGCTTAGGTTGTACAGTACTAAAACTATTAAAGTGCAGTTTATGATAATTTTGGCAATGCATGATGTGTTTTGGAAAATGAAACAAATTCAATTATAACAGGAAAGTTTAGAGAGTACGCTGACTCTAATTCACTTCATAATTGGTGTTAACTTAATTAAGTGTCTTATGGAAAAAAAAGAGATTAGTGAATAGCATAGTAGCTACAGGTGCTGGGAGCAGTTGCACATCTATAGTTCTGGATCTATTCGGCCCTTCTCTTCATCTTCATTGTAACTTGGAATGTACAGATCTCTGTGGTCTATTAGGAAGGTTACTAGTGCTATTAGCTTGGACCTAGCGTAGTTGTTAATTACCAGATTTTTGGTCCATTCCTTGATTAGATGGGTGATAGGCTTAGTGAAGTGCCACGAGCTGTTTATCGGACATGTGGTTGCACAAAGTGTTGGGCTACCCACATCTTCACAGGTACAATAATCACTCGGGAGAATGCCTATTCTGAATAGGTAAAATGGAAAGGGCCCATGCCCGGTGATAAATAAGGTGACATGTCTAGGCCAGCATTGATGCATTTGAGCGATCTTTGGCAAAACTTCGTAAACTGGTCTTTCTGTTGTTTCCTGGTTCCAACTGGTCTGCCATGTTTTATAAGCCTCCTCTGTAGAGATTCTTTTATAGTAAGAGCGCGGGGTTGGTAATGACACATACGGGCCCTCGAGGGAGATAGCTTCTTTGGACAAGCTGTCTGCAATTTCTTTGCCCTCAAGACCAACATTGGCCTTGATCCAGGACAGCTTTATATTGTTGGTTGAGTTTAAGAATGTTCTGAACTGATCTTGCAAGTGGGCTGGTGGTGGAAGAGTTGCTAATTGCCATGATTCCTGATTGGCTGTCAGACCATATAAATTTTTGGCTCTTCTAGACTGCCCAGTTCACCGCTTGCTGTATCGCATATAGCTCCGCTTGGAAGACCGTGTTGTTCTTACAAATGGGAAATTTCTCTGAGAGGTTTAAGCTGTGATAGCCTGGTGATTAAACCATCAGCCTCCCTTCCAAAAGGGTAGGGTTCGATTCCCAATGCCGCCAAAGACCTACCGAGTACATGCGATATACGTGCTCGTTAAATCTGGGGAATCGTAAGTCCTGTGGTCGGTTGTTGAGCAATTACAATTGGTGTAAGTGTGGATAGAAAACTTCCTCCTTCTTCAGATCAATGTCATAATTGAGGGAGTAGATTTGCTGTGGATGCCATCTATCGGAGGAGTTTAAAGTTAAGTTGTACTTTCACCTTTGTTGTGCTCTGGTTAAACGAAAGGCGCACCCAACTGACTTTAATTCGTATAGTCGTTGGTAGACCGAGCTTAGCTTGTTCAAATGTCATAAGTAACAACAACAACACTAGTAGGTTTATATGATTCAAAGCAGCAATAATAGATTGGCGGCAATTAATAAAAATATGACAGTCATCTAACGCACTACAGTGGCTATCCAACAGCTATACATTTGCAGTCACTTTTTTAAAAGAGCGGTCATTTTGTTAGATTCTAAGAGTGCGCTTCAAACTCTTTTGAATAATCAAAATAGTTCCCAAAAATTTTAAAATGTAGACCTTTGCTTAAGGCTTTGGCACATAGAATTTCTTTATAGTGGATCCCGGCCCATTGTGGTATTTTGGGCAATGAAAAGGCTGATTCACTGGCTAAAAAGGGAGCCTGATAGATCAAAGCATGAATCAGCCTCTTTCATTTCTTTCAACTAAATTGTTTGTTAACCTTACTCTCAAGAAGACTCTTAAACAAGATATGGTTCAACGTGCGACGCACAAGAGATGGATGATTTTGGGGGAGGAAAGAGCTGTTCCCGTTTTTCTTGGAAAGACTGCGGTGGCCCTTTTTAAAGGTCTAACTGGACATGATTGTTTGCGGGACCATCTCTATAGAATTGGTGTGGTGGATTCCCCGAATTGTGTTTTATGTGACTCTGGTCAACCAATGACTTTTGAGCATTTAAATAATTGTGTGGTTATTTCTCAGTAAGAGGGCATTGTTGAAAAGTATTGGAGAACCCGTGAACTAATGGTAGGCGCTAATGTTTGGCATTTGTAAATAATAGTATTGGAGTCACAACAATAAATTGGAATGCCGTATTCCAGAACAGGCCTAATTAAGGAGACATAAGTGTTTTGTAAAGTATCAGCATCTGAGCCCCAGTTTCAACCAGAGATGTACCTCAAGATATTAATCCGTTTTCTTGCCCTTAGCACGAAATAATCAATATGTTTATTGCCCAAAATGACCCAACACAAATCCCAAGTATTTAGAGTGTTTATTCACTGTCAGCTCATGATAATTCATAAATAGGTTGGGTTGGAAATCCTACAGCTTTCTATTGGTGGTAAAAAAGCCCACTGTTGACTTAGTTAGGTTAAACACAGTTTATGGTTCTCTGTAAAATCCCGAATGTCTTCAGGAACTTGTTTAGTTTCTCTGTGATATTTCCTGAAATCAGTATTGGACACTTCCATAGGACAATATCACTCTCAAAGGCGCTAATTTCACAATGTAACTTGGCGATTTTCTCGATGCCTGATAGATAAAGTGAGAACAGGGCTGGATTTAGGACTGAGCCTTGAGGAACACCCTGATAGATCCTGAAAATCTCAGGGAGAGAATTGTTAAACTTTACACTGATACATCTATTTCACAGAAAACCATACATCCAAGGAAAGGCTCTTCCACTTATGCCAAAGTTCTTAAAAAGTTAAGTCAGAATAAGTAAATTATTTCACACCTAGTCGAATGCTTTGGACAAGTCTAGAAAAAGCGCTACAGCGTGATTAATTTGTTTCCCATTGTGAGCATCTCTTATATCCTGACAAATGTAAAGCAGTCGATTCGTAATGCTATGTCCTTCTCTGAAGCCGTACTGTTCATCCGCGAGAAGGTTGTGTGATTGTAGATAAGTGAGTCTTCTGAGAACCATTTTTTTCATAATTTTAAACGTTATACTGGTTAAAGCAATTGGCCTAAAGCTCTCTGGAGTACCATCAGATTTACCAGGTTTCTTAAACGGTCGCTCTCCTCCAGTTTCGAGGAAATTTTCCTCTGCTCCAAGAGCAATACCAAGTAATCTTTGTCTACTAATCGAGCTAAGTTTGTCAATCATTTGACTATGTAATTCATCTGATCCAGGAGTTTTATTTAAATTAGTATCTTTCATTGCAGCCTCGAGTTCACTCGCTCTAAATAACTTTCTGAAAATGTTGTTTTCCCTTTGAATATGGCTACGACAACCATGGACCAAATTACTACCCCTGATTTTGACTTTTCTATCGGCAGCAGTAAAATCTAGTTTACTGATTTCCTGGTAATGATGCCCCAATAGATTGATTGCTTCCTTGTCATTTTTGCCAAATCCACCATCTTCTCTTTGGATAGTGTTACCTTGCGCTACCTGGGGTAGTTCGTTGCTGATATCTTCAACCTATTTCCAAAGTTTGCCATAAGAAGATCTTGAGTCAAGGCTAGAGCAAAGATCGTTCTATTTGTCCTATTTCATTTGTGTGTATAATCCCTTAATTTTTGCGTTAATTTTATTTTATTCAAATCTTGAAAAATCACCATTGCCTGTATCTCTGGCTTTAAAAATTCTTTTTCTCTCTTCCAATAGAGGTTGTAGTAAGGTTAATTTACTAGTTAAGTAAGGTTTCCTTTTCCTTGGTTGTCCTCTTGGTAATAGACTTGCTGGCTGCCATTAAAACCATGTTTTTAAAAGAATTCCAGTTCATTTCAACACTGTCACCAAGAGGTTTTCCTTCGATTTCATTATCGACTGTGTCCATGAATAACCGCCAGTCCGCTTTCTTAAAAAGCTTTTGCTTGCCCCTACTGGTGGGGACTAATTGTCTCTTTTTTAATTCGATTAAAACAGGAAGATGGTCACTCCCCAAGTTTTCCAAGACCATTCATCTACAACCAGGCCTTAGATCAGAATTGACAATTGTTATGCCCAAAGCTTTATTTGAAGTATAGCTATGTGAAAAAGGAGTGAGGGTGACATCGTTAAGTATAGTAAAACTCTTATCGTCTATTATGTCTAATAATGTTCACCCCAAATGGGGTGTTTATCATTCAAGTCTCACAAGCAGATAGTACCTGAAATGAACAGGTCTTGAAGGTCGTCTGGTAGACAATTGAGGTTAGGGGGGTGATACATATTAAAGATATTAAGTGGCTCCCCTCTCCAAGTAATCCTAATACCCTGGATTTCAAGATTAGTTAAGTCAGTTATTGTTTATGCTCTGATATTTAATATCTCTGATAAGGAAAGTAATACCACCTCCACTTCCCCTATGTCTATCTAACCTAAAAATGTTGTAACCCCCGATTTTAAGGGTAGAATTTGTCTTCAGCTTTATCTCCTGCAAAGCAATAATTTGTACTTCCTTACTCATTGCCAGATCAAGTATCTGGTCTAGTTTAATCCTAGTTGCTCTTGTTCAGATTCTTTTTATATTGAATTGCAGTATCCTTAAGGCTTTATGAGATTATCGTTCACTTTTCGAACCCGGCCATCTGCCTATGTTTGGAACGCGGTCTATTTTAATCTGCGCGTCGACCGATGTAGCATCAGTAAGAAAAGGTGCACTATTCATGAATGGGGAAGGGTTTCAGCCTCCTTTAGTCCACAAGGCTGGAGCGCCTGAAGGAGGACTGACTCAGCTCCGTAACCACAGGCTTTAGCTGAGTAAATTGGAGTGACCTTCACACCTTGGGTGACCTTACCAAGAGAAAAATCTAAATCTCGATGTGCTTCTTCCACTCCGCCCAGGAACACCCCGTCGCCGGAATCTAGTGCACTTTGTGAGGAAGCCTGTGGGACTTGAAGGGTAGTATTACATAAATATAAAGTGCCACCTAAAAAGTTAATTTTTACAATTATTGAAACATAAATTTAATTATTTAGTTTTGTTCACTTATCTTTGAGTAATATTCATATTTTTAAATAATTTTTTTACATTATATATAAACTTGCAACTAGACAAATTTTCAATTCAATGTGAAAAACATGATTTTATCACTAAACGAAAAATCCTTCTATTTAGATAACAATTTTAATCAGTCATTTAAATAGAAATAACTGTAATAGCATAAAAACATAGGAAATTTCTTTTTACTGCAAATCATTCTTACTAAGAAATAAAAATCTGTCAACATTTATATATGATAGAATAAATATACTCACAGAAGTCAAAAAAAGACAAGGTTAATAATTTTCATTTTAAGCAAACTTTGATAAAATCAATATCAACCTTTCAAAAGAGAAATTCAAGAGTATAATGGAAAAGAGCAAAGTCATAAAATAAAACATTACACTTTTGAAAAATCTTTTCTATAAGATTCCTTTTCCTTAGTATGAACCCCAAGTTTAAAATACACTAGAGTTACATTTACCACATTCGTAATTTTCATATTGGTGTAACTATGTCACAAGAATAAAAAATATTTAAAAATATAATTAATTTTAATTTCTATTCAAACATGGCAATAGAGAATTAGATTTTATGAACGGAAAATGAAAGTCTTTTTTATTCCCATTTTACTTGTATTTTAAATCAAAACAATGTATTATTAACTGAATATTTAAACCATTGATAGAAAACAATGCTTTAACAGATAATTTTTCTTTCTTTAATGGAAGTTTCTGCTATATTACCTTTATTAAACTATATTAATTTTAAAACATGAAATTTCTGATATGTTTATAAGAAATTAATAAAATCTAAGTATATCAAGCAAAGGGTATCAATAAAAATAATCATATATTTAGGAATATTCATATTAAGCGAGATTAAAAGTCAATAAATTTAATTATCGCTAGTAAATTATTCCTTTGCAGCAGAATAAAATTAATTCTTCAAAAGAAAATTACTTAAAAAATAAAAAAATCTCGAAAATTTGTAAAATATATGATGGTGATTAAAAAGCAACATTTTCGCCGAAAATGAAACAAGTCATTAGCAGTCAAAGAGTAAATGTTCTTCATAAATATAATCAATGTAGCAATTTACATTTTCGATAAAAAATGTATTAATATGAAAGTTAATATATTAAGTTCCTTAACTGTCTAAT
Source organism: Latrodectus elegans (assembly GCA_030067965.1). Lineage (NCBI taxonomy): Eukaryota > Metazoa > Arthropoda > Arachnida > Araneae > Theridiidae > Latrodectus > Latrodectus elegans. Next base: position 97,104,409 of record CM057822.1, read on the forward strand.
AAATATTTAATTAAAAAATATAAATAAAACCATGGTTCACGTTGATAGAAGCCATAAAAAGTACAAAATACATCTTATACGTAAGGGTTAAAATTATAAGGTTAATTAATTAGTATCGTAAACAAGAAAATGTTTTGATCTGAAACGCTTTGCTGATTTTTTTATTTTTTCAATATTTTAAAAAGAACAAAAAGGAATACATCGATGGTAGAGATAAAGTTTTTCTTAAATTGAACAAAACCGTCAGAATAACTATTTGCTTAAGACGAGGAAAATAGCAAAAATGGGATATAATATGACAAGGAATTTTCATAAAACGATAATTGAGAATTTTCATATTTATTGCGTTTTCAAATGCAGTAAAAAAGAAAAAAGGAAAATTCTCGTTTATCCAGTAAATTTAATTATTAAATGAAATAAAATAATTTAATTTTTTTAAATAAATTTAAAATGAAACTCTTAAAAATTTATTGCATTCTTTTTAAATCAAATGCATCTGACATATTGTTCGCTCTAATCTTATAATGTTATAAATTCAGGTGATTCTCAAAAAGCACAAAAAATGTTAAATGTGGCAACAAGACATCAACTATAGCATTACATGACAATTTAGTGATTTTTAAGAATATAATTAATTGTGATATTGTACGCGTAAATCACAGGTATCATTAAAATTCAAGTTATCACTTATTAAAATAAATATTTTTTAAAAGTATACACCTTTCGATTTATAAAGCTTAAAATACACATTATTGTATTAACATGTTTTACGCGTGTCTAACTTAATATTTTATACAACTGAAATACAAGTATGGTGTTAGAAGCAAGACCTTTGGCTTTCTTCTTTCAGCATAATTTAATCATACATCGCTTAGAAACGTGTTTGAGATGTGTTTGGGTTCCTTTTATAGTATTCCGAAGATTGGCATATTCTAAAATATTTTCTTTTCATAACAGAGATTTTTCAGTTTTGCCACTTAAAAATTATTTTAAGCCATTCTTTCGGATTATTACTAAGCACAACGGAATTGAGTAAAATACTGGCTAAGTAATGCTTACATAAAAATCTCAGAATTTCTATTATTAACCAAAAGCAATTATTAAATTCAATAAAATAATTGAAAATAATGCAGATGAAAATTCAATAAAATAATTGAAAATACTACAGATGAAAATTCAATAAAATAATTGAAAATACTACAGATGAAAATACAAATATTTTAATCGCGATAGTTGTTATAGTGCATTTATTTTATAACAAAATTATCTAAGAATATAATTGTATTTAGTTAACGACTTGTATAAGTTTGCATTAGCATTAGTTTGATACATTTAAAAGCCTTTAATATACTTTTATACATATGAAAGAATAAGGATATTAACAACTTTTTTAGCAGATACTTTGAAACGAAATACAAAAAAATCTCACTTGAGAATTAATTCGAATATTGTAGAATTAAAAAATTTGAATCATATATAATAAAAGTATATATAACTCAAATTAACAACATTTCCAAATAAAATTAGAATTCACAGAATTATAAAATTGCAAAGTGTGGCATGTAAAATCGACTCGTTGTAATATCATATGTTACTGCATTTTTTCAATTATTTTTTTTATATTAATACATTCTTTTTTTAGCGACAAAATCCCTATGTTTGGGTATACGGTTTGAGACAACAGACAGCAGTGATTTCGATTTAGAAGAATCCTAGAGTTTTATTCAAATATTCTAGAGGAGAAGCGATCTGATCTGTGGCATGTTGAACCATTCTACTTTCAGTAGAATGGTTCAACATGCTCTACAGAAGAGATTTCAACATTCTACAGAAGAGATTTATATGGTTTCTTCTTTCGTGGAATCATATTTTTATTCAAAAGTCCCGCACACAGTGAATTCTTCTCACATTAACTTATGAAAGTAATCCAATGCCGTGGTTATTTTGTTTAATTTGATACTAAAATTATAACTAATCGATGGGATTAAGATTAAGATGAACAATTAATAATTTACATATTCATAGTATGGAATTGGCAGTTCAACTTGTATGACTTTAATAACAACAAGAAAGATGCGAAAATTTATCAAAAATATTTCCCTGAAAAATTAGGACTAGTTAAAATCTTGATTTAAACCTTCCTGCATATTAAATATAAATTTGATAAAAATCACAGTTATTATATCCAGTAATAAACATTTCGAATTAGTGATGCATTTTTGCAATTTTTTGAATTAAAATATCCACCACCACATCAAGTAACTTAATAAAAATAAATTGTAATATAGTATCCAATAAGCTTATTATAAATTTTTTATACATAAATTTTTTTTGTTTCAAATATTATTGCTTAGATTTCAAAGTTTGAGTAAAGCTGAAAAATATCTGATGTATTACGTTATCTAATAATACATGTGTGAATATATGTCATTGTGTTAAAATCATGAGGATATTTAAAAAGAAGACATTTTTAAGAGAGGAAAAAATTATAAAGCTGAAAATGTCAAGAAAACACGAGAAAGCTATGGAGCATGCGCAGGAAACAACTTCTTTTCTCCAAATTTCAAGAGCATTTACGAAAAATTTATTTTAGAAGAAATTAAATGTGAATACTAATTTTTATGTTTCAATTCATTATAATAATAGTAAAAATTACATCAGAATAAAGTTTGATATCTTCTTTTCATGATATTAATTTCTGATATTAAAGGTACTTTAAGCAGAGTTTATTTGAAAATACAGTATAAGTAGAAGATACTTTTTTTTCCTACATCATAAGAGATTAAGAAGTGTAAACTTTATATTTGCTGCTTTTATTTGCCTATTTTACTTGATTCCAAAAAAATGCTGATTAATACTTACTCAAGCAATTCATTTACGCATCCTTGCAAACAAATAACTTTTTTCTAACATAAGAATACAATAACAATAAAATAAAACATTTTATTACACAAATGTATATCTGAAATAAACAATTAAAATTGACATTAAGTAAAAAAATTCATTTGCTTTTTATAATTTATGATATATTTGGAAGTTCGATATTTATTAATCAATGTATGTCGTATATTGTTAATTATGGGGTTTTTTTTCTCATGAGGCACACAACTGAACAAATATTACATTTTATTGCATCATTAAAAACAATTGTTTAAAGACGAATATTGTTAACTTCGCAGTTAGGGATCTTCTTTTAGTACACTCGCTTCTTTTCTTTGTTTCATTGACCTAATTATGATATGAATTAATTATTTATTGGAGGTGAATATGAAAAGAAATATTTGTGTGATATTTTTTAAACATTTAAAGCTATCGGATTTCTCCTAAAATTTAAAAATAATAATAGGAATTTTTTAATGATTCATACAATGTATATAAATGTTTAATTTAAAAAAATAAATCCATTGATTTATTTTAGTTTACGTGAATCTATAATGCATTATTTTTAATATATATATAAGCTAAGATCTCTATGACGTTCGCTCTATTGGATGTAAGGCAGTTGGTGGGATCTTTCGTTTAACCAGAGCACGAGTGCCACGTAGATAAAAGTACGACGTAGCTCTAAATTCCTCCGTTAGATGGCCCCACGAGAGAATCAATCCTTTCGATTTTGACATTAATCTGAAGGATAAGATATATATGTATATAGGGCTTAAACCTTTTAATTATAAGTTTTTATAGGTTGAGGTGAAAAAATATTTACCAATCACTTTTGAATGAAACTAAATATACATCGTTTAAAAATTATATGTTTAATAAATAAAATAATCGGTATCAGGAAAAAACAAACGTCGTAAATAAATAAATAAATAAATAAATAAATAAATAAATAAATATATATCTATATATATATATATATATATATATATATATATATATATATATATATATATATATATATACATTCATGACGTTATATTCGAGTATTCGAAATATTATTATATAAATTATATAAGATTAGCGGTAGTAAAACATAGGTTAAAATTTTCTTAATTGATTCTTCAATTTTTGTGGACTATTGTTAATTGGCTTTCCTTATTTAATTTACTCTTCCTTTTAACCCTCTCCTCTCTGTTATTATTCGTTCACATGGTTCATAGAAAAGCTATTTATAACAGTCAAAATCTGATTATTATTAATTACATAATTTTAGAATTTAAACAATTGTATAATTAATAATTTTTGGCAGATGATATGTTATACAGTGTGTTATTGGTTAACGAACTCTTCGGACTGCGAAAATATAGGACAGCGATCACTTTCACGAAAACGTTTTGTTTTTGGACAATTAACACATATTCAGTTGAACTAAAACGAATTCTAACGAACATTTGTCGGCACATTATAGGCAGGGTTGACAAACCCGAAGCACCAAAAAAACGTTTTTCATCAATTTGGTATTATGTTGAGTTTCAAAGTTCTACATTGGAAAAAAAAATTTCCCCAATAGAATATTTATTTATAGCAATATTACACCATCATTTTCGGTTTTGATTTCATTCAAAACGGGAACTGATTTCAATTTGAATTCCTTTCCTTCCCCTTGTGCAGTCACTGTCTCTTACGTAGTCTTGAATAATAAATGGCAGACGGCAACAATGACAATGTTATTAATCATTTTAAAACACCGATGCTATTAATTATTTCCGAAAAATCCTGAAAAAGAGAATAGCAATCTACGTAGGACATTTTACTTAACACCCTGCAAACAAAAATTGAAAAGGATGGATGAAAATGCTTGGTTGTGTATATATACATATGTTATAGTTTTCATAAACTTGATATGAAATTATACATCTTTTTTTAATTTTCTTTTTAGGATCTCCAGTAGAAATTAATCGATTTCACAAAAAAATCTATGGTAAATTGATGATAGGTTAAGCAATATTTTAGATAGAGAAGATAGCCTTGTAACTGATTGTGTTCGTTAACTGATCTCCCACTACAATGATCGTCTCTTAATAAGTATTGATGTTGACAAAATCAACAGTTAGACACTACACGCCTCGACAAAGGAACAAAGAGACTTCGGTAATATCATTGGGATATAATCGGTTCATGCGACTTCTAACTATTGCCAAAATTGATTTGGTGTAACAACAGGCGGTGTGTACATCGGTAAATTATTATAGAAGCACGGATCACTCGTTTTCATTTTGTAACAGATCGGAAGAACAAGAAGGCAAGAAACTCTATTCAATCTGATGGGTGAAAGAAAACTGTTGAATTTTAAATAACTGTAGCATGCCTTATGTAGTCGCTCATTACTTTTTTGGGATATGGGTGATGATTGTATGATGATTATATGATGGTCAATGACGGGGAAAACTATGAGCTTCACCGGATTAGATATGTAACGACCCCTGTTCTATCTGTTGATTACTGTATTGAAATCCATTGCCATCACATACAAAATCAGTGTTGGGATACATAACGCAACAGTTCAGGAATCTCTCTACTGGGTATCTCCAGACAACCATCGTGGTGTTGTGAGTAGAAGCGGGATTTCTCACTATGGACAATACTGTATCATTACATTTTTGAAGTCCATATTTAATTGAACAATTCAAATATCATAGCCAGAATCTGTTATGATATAATTCGTGAAATGACTCACTGATAAATCACTGACACGCACATAATACGAATGTTATCGTTAACAATGGTGCAATAAGGTGCATGCGAACGTTCCTGTCGTTCCATCTTTCCCTTCTTCCTCCAGCAATTGTTGAAATGCATCATGATTGCTTTATTTCGTCCAACAAGTTCCGTAATCTCCTGAAGGAGTAATAGTACTCAATATCTATAAGCTTCTATTCTGTTTCAGTAGGATTTAGAGATTTGCTCGAAAGATGTTCCATGTCTTTTAAAAATCAAATTTAAACAGTTTATATAGGAAACGCATGGTTTTGTAATCTACTTTTGTAAAAATTTTGTAATTTACTTTAAATAATTAATTCTTTTTTTCATCATCATAAGAATGCATTATTTGCTTTTGTAAAAAATGTTATTTATCTATTATGTTAATGAGTGGCTTATTATCTCTTTGAAATGCAGCATAGTATTGACCCTGTGGCTACACATGCTGCTTCATGTATCGCCTTACACGGTCTCCTACAACCTACTGACCCGATCCTATTCTCCGATCTGTGTTATACACATCATTTCGAGATACAGATCACTTATTGTTTGTTTCTGTCTCTCTTTGTTTGGCGAGTTTCGTCACTTTCTGGCAACTGTTTTTTGGCATGCACATTCAAAGCGGACAGTGTATAAAGCTTTTTTCTTTCTCTCTCTCTCATATATCGTAACTTGAAATGAATTCATAAATCCAAAAAGATGAAATAAATCAGCAAAATCATGGATTTAGTTCTTCATTAAAAACCCATTTCATCCTGTTTTGGTTCCAATTTCAAGAGACTTTATGTATTTCTTAACAAAGTGAGCGTTAATGAATGGAGTTCATGATGACATCACCTTTTTGTTATAAAATTGACCGAGTTTCATTATCCATTGAAAATATGTTTTTACGATAATAAAATATCAAAAGTACATATAAAAAATTCAACAAAATTTATATTTGCAGATAGAAGAAAAATTAGATTTTTAATGAATGAATATTTCGAATCAATTAACATTTGCCATCAATCAAGGAATGCGGTGGTCTCATGGTTTGAGGCGGTTTATTTAAAATCCAGAAGAATCGTATTTTAAATTCAGCACAGTCTTTTGATTGTAAATCTTAAAAGATATTGAAGGACTGCTTCAGAATGTTACTTACTTCTAGTGAAATTGAAAAACTTATTTTTCTTAAGAATGTAGCTAATTAATAGCAATAACAACGTTTGGAAAAATAACCCAATGTTATTATTGCTATTAGCTAAACAGCCAAATTTTTAAAAAAAAAAAAAAAAAAAAAAAAAAAAAAAACATGGCATAAGCTTCTATTTTTGCCAACCTGTATGATTTGAAATACATTTGTAAAAGAGTAATAATGATCATGTGCTGATAGGACGTTGTAGTTAATATTCTTAGGTCAACTTGCTCTTTTAAATTAATATTAAAAACAAGTAAGCAATTAATAAAGGAGCAAACAATTAAAATTCTAGAAACAGTAAAACTAGAGGTTTTCAAAATAAATTCAGTTTGATGATTCTGATATTTACACTATGAAAATTTAAAATACTTTATTGGGCATATTTAGATAATCAAATTAATTTGGCTTGATGGCAACATAAAAAATTTACTTCTTGCATTCATACAATGGAATGTAGAAATGATTACAGCTTCATCATAGCTGAATCCGCTTAAGAAATATCTTATAAGGGGTTTTCAAGAAAAAACTTTATTCGTCTTCCCAAGCAGCTCATCAGTAATGGAGTGCTTTTCAAACAAGCTATCTTTCGAATGAAAGGTTCCAGGTTCGATGCCCACAACTCTTGAACCAAGTAAGCTTGGTTTAATTTGTTAATCTCTCAACAATAATTTTTTTTTGCCCGTGAGGACCAATTAGACAGGGAGTCATGGTTTAAAGTGGATTTCGAATCACTACAACCATCCATGACCACAAATTGTTGATCGGCATAATTCAGACTTGATCATTACTTAATAGGTCCAACTCGACATAATTCGGCTCATTTGTAAAATGGGAGATAGACACAATCATTTTGCATTCTTGTCTGTTAGAGAGTTTTTGGGATTTATTTCCTTGTGACACAGAGGCAACTCTATCTATGAAAAGACATTATGCAAGATAATTTATGTAGGGGTATTTATGTTTTTTTACATTACAGTATGCATTTGTGCCTGTCTGATAATACTTAGAAAGTTAGGGAATTTATTTTAGAAAAGCATAAATTAATTTTCGCAAAATATAAGTATCAGCAAGCAACATTTCTTCGTTATATTTATACAATGGAAATAGAAATTTGGAATAATTAAGTTTAATAGAACTAAAGAATTTTATTATACGATTTTATCTTAAAATACTGATATATTTTTCGAAAATTTGCAAGTAAAGTAGATTCTGCTTGTACTTCCTTACAAAAAATAAAGAGGTCATATTAAAATAGTGATATAGAATTCAAATTATTGCTTATACAAGTTTGTGTTTATAAGCTTTATTAAAGGAAAATATTGTCATCTCAGTAAATGACTCCCATTGAGTAAAATACACACACGACTGTAAATTCAGGATAATGCCGGAATCGGTAACTGAAGGTGCTGAAACAAAACAAACATGATTTATTTATATATAGCCCATTCCTTAAACAATGAGAAAGAACAAAAGTGAAGGTGTATGTACGATAGCAGACATACACAAACCATAATTACATCTCCCTTGAATGTTCACAGCACATATTTCCCGTACAACAACTGAACAGTTCACTGTTGGTATGATGTTCATAAATCCTATGTCTCCTCCGCGTAAAAATACAGTCCGTACAACGTCAAGGCATGTTGAGGCTCACATTATCGATTTTTGTCCCAAGTGGGTGTATGTCCCATTTGGGACACAGGTGTTCAAGTCTATCCCAAGTTCTCTGTCTCAAATGAGGACAGAGAATAGCATTTAAAAAATAATGCTCTTCAAAACTCCGTTACAGATGCAAGAGGTGATTAATAGGCTCCGATTAATCTGTCAAGTATGTCTTACGTATGATCTATGGGATTCAAATCTGATGAGAATGCTTGCCATTCCAAATAGGTGATATTCTTTGATTGAAGACTATTCTTGATGATGTTCGAAATGTGAGGATAGGCGTTGTCATTCACAAACACGAATTCAGAGCCCACGGTACACCTAAGCAAACGTATACCCTGCTCGAGAATGATGTTCTTATAAATTTTGTAGGCATGACTCTGATTTGAACTTGCATATCTATTCCGGAGCCCAGTACATTCCCATAACAGATTTCCGAACCACCGTAACATTGACGCTCAGTGATATTGTCTAAGTGGTACTCGGTACTGGCTCTTTATCCATATAAACTTCCTACGTGAATGGAACTGCGGGCTGAAACTCATTTCATTGGAAAATATAACATAAGTTCACTGCGACGATATCCACATTGACTGTTCTCTACTTCACGTTAACTGCTGGCAACAATACGTTACCTAAAGGCGAGCATATTTAACAGGACAGTAAGAATATATACCATGTTGTTCCGAACGCCATGTACACAGTTTGTGTTGAAATGATCGTAACCGTGATTGATGATAGCTGACGCGAAATATCCTCTACTATGCTCTGTCATTTTTCTTTTAGTGGCTCATGTACTGAAGTTTCCATCTTAGTCTATACGATGTCATAGCTTACAGATGTCACTTTGGATGATTCCGAGTTCCACGGTCATTGCCATCTACGTAGTTCCATTTTCTAGGCGGCAGATTATTCTACCATTGAATCATCATCCGCATGTGTTCTCTTTTTTTTATACTTATATGGACGTGGCATTTAACGCCGCATATACTGTTTCTGAGCACTCTCTTTGCCACAGATCCTTATAAACCACTCTCTTCATCTGTTGTCAGTGTGACGTCGCTCGGCATCATCAGGTGTCTTCATGTAATCAACATATATTGCTTGACCATGTGTGTGACATTTATACAAATACCGCTTTTTTCTTTTGCTTTTAGCTTTTGTATTCTTTTAAATAATCCTTAATATTTATGGACACATGTGTATTAGATGTTGGTGATAATCTTGTCCAAATAATAGGAAAAGTATATATTCTTGTACTTGGTGTACTAGCATGTTTCAGGGTTTTTTATTATCTGGGAGTTAACGAGTTCCAAGAGTTATGACACTATTTTATTAATGAAATATCTTTATAAAAGTTTCCTCAGTATGAACAGAAGATCTGATTTATATATATATAAAAGTGAGATATTATTTATATAACTTCAGGTTTATAAAAGGCATAATTTTGACGCGTTTTAAATTTTTTTAGGAAACTTTAAAAAAACTTATCCAATTTGAATTAATTTTTATCCCTTAAATGAGATAAATATATATTGAAAATTAATTTCTTGAAATATTTGAATATGACAAAGTCGGTACCGTTATCTCAAACGACATAAGCCTAATAAGTGAGAGTAATTCACATTCTGCGTTTCATTCTTTCTACTCTTACTAATCAGGCTTGTTTTGTTTCAGATAATGGTACTGCTTTCTTCGTATTCATATTTATTGCTCTAATTTTTCAATGGCTTAAACTAATTTACAACATGTTTTTGCAACCATTCTCAATGGAAGCATTCATATCTGTAGGCTGCTTTAACACGCAATAAATTTCAGTATTTATAACATTTCAAGAAATTTTACTTCTTTATTTACTGCTGGCCACAGTTATACCTTGAACAAAGCATGCAAATAGCATAAAATCTACCATATGCATTAGTAGAGGTGAAATATGCAAATGATTAGAATTTCAGTGCAGATGCACATCACGTTCGCCTGTGGTGCCACTTCAAAGCATTATTTAAAGTTAGGAGATTTTGACGATTTCAAGTTCGGCAATTGAATCTTTTTCTTGCTTTTTTTTTAAAAAAAAAGCTATTATTTATACTTTGTAGAAAACAACAATTATTATTTGATCAAGTATCCGAGTTCCACAGAGGAAGGATTGTTGTAGCCTACTAAGATTGTGGATTATCTTTAGGGGAATATTATTGTGTTGGACGAAACCAACCAACTGTAATGTAGATTATGTGGTCGTTGGATGCAGGAGGGTATGATGGGCCGACGTGTTCTATCACATCCACCTTAGTACACCACTTCACGTGATGACAGACAAATTGTGGGCATGGCAATGACGGATCGCTCAACCTTGTCAAGAACCATAGCACAGCATATTCAGTCTGTAACGCATCATCCAGTGTCTGCGCGTATCTTTCGACGTCGTTTAAAGCAAAATGATCTGTCCGTAAAACGTCCATTGCTTCGTCTTCCCTGGATGCAGAACCAGAGACGCCTCCGCACCAATGGTGTGTTTAATGAAGGATGTGTACGGCAGAATGGAAAGAAATTATCTTTATTGAAGAGTCACGTTTTTGTCTGCAACACCACGATGGTCACATTGGAGTCTGGGGACATCATGGGGAAAGGATACAGAACAGCTGCGTTGTGCACCGTCACACAGATCCTGCACCGGATATTATGTTGTGGAGTTGTATTGGATATCACTCTCGCACTTCTCTAGTACGCACTGCCGGTACTTTAAACACACACAGCCAACGCTACATCTGCCAAGGCTCTTATCTTTAGAACTTGCTCCCTGCCATATTTCAATAGAATAATGCGCAAACACATGTGGCACAAATTTTACAAATTTTCTTCGTCAAATGTATGATTAAATTGCTTCCTTCGCCGGCTTGATCTCCTGATATTTCCCCAATAGGAAACGTGTGGTTTATGGTTGTTCATTGATTTATTACCAGATTATGTTCCCAACTGTCCTACTAGATCCCATTCCGCAACATATGGAAGCTGCTTGGTCTTTTGTACCCCAAGAACACACCCAAAAATTCTTTGAGGCATGGCCAAGGCGTGTGGCAACGGTGATCTTCAACAATGGCGGCCACTTTGACTACTGATTTTGGCAGGAACCATGCTTCACAGAAGTCTATAAATTTAACCATTTGATACTTGATCAATAGGAAATCTAAAAAATCAATTTTGTTCTGTTTTCCCTTGTTATTATTTGTGTAGAAATTTGGGCGGCCGGCAGTGTATATTTATCACAATCAACGGATAAAAATGAATTCAAATAAGATTAGCTGTTTTAAAGTCACACAACAAATACGTATGTATACATATAATATTTAAAATCGGGTGGTTCCAAAAGAATCTAGAACTGCGACCATAGTTCTATTGTACTTTACCCCTTGGAAAGCCTTATTGATAGAAACCACTGCCTGAAACAAAATTATCTGATATTTTACAGTAATTTCCTGCAACATGCAAGGTTCAATCAACTGCTGACCTGAGTGTTCAAATCTAAGTGCAGAAAAAGTTTCACATTCAGAAAAAGATTTGCATTGATGTTTCTTCCATGTAATGACAACCTCTACAAATGGGATCTTTTGATAGTCCTATTATGGTGAGATGTCTTTTTAGGTGGCTGTCTCCTGTAAGAAGTCCTACTGCTTCCCTTAGACTACTTCTATTGAGCTTTAACAACTATTTTTACCTTAATAATTATTAAATCTCAATAGAAGTAGCTTTAATAATTATTTTAGTGGCCATGTGCTATTTAGTTGCCTTGCTTGTCATTGATCACTGTTATTGTGCCAGTTCATAAACTGTTCTTTCCTGAAGTGATGAAACACGCACTTTCTGATCAATTCTTTTGAAATGCCTAATACTGCACAGGATAAAAAATTCTGATGTTGATCCAACCCTTGCCAACTCATCAGCTAATTCATTGCCAGGAATACCAGAGTGGCAGGCACCCATATTAAAGTTATGAAGTTATTAGTCAATCGGGATAGAATGAGATACATTCTCAGACAAGAACAGAAGTAATAGTAGACTTCTGTAGAGCTAGTAATGCTGCTTGATTGTCAGAATAGAATATTATTCTATTACGAGAATAGTTTCTGTCCAAGCATATTCTACAGTATATGAGAATGCCAAGGACTTTTATTTGGAATACGGTAGTATGTTTACCCAACGGGAATGATAAATTGGTACCATCAGCTGGACAACAAATACGAGCCCCAATATTGAAATTCATTTTTGAGCCATTAGTATACCAGTAAATACTGTTTTCACTGATGGAAACATTATATCATTCTTCTCTGAAGGGAAATTTGATTGTATAAGGCTTATCAAAAACATATTTAACAATCGAATAATCAGAAGGCAAACTTGCAAAAGGATGACTAGTTACGTCAGCATTGAAGTTTCCAAAAGACAAAAACCTGGTGTAGTCTTTCCACTGACTTGTATTTTTAAAAAAACAAGGCCTTAAGTTTTTTCATTCTAAGTTTTGCTTCTGCTTCAATACGCATGCAAAGAAGATGCATACCAAATAAAAGTTCCAGGGTAGATATGGGAGTAGTTTTAATACAATCAGAGATAGTTACACATAGCATCCTTTGAAGTTTTGTTAATTTTGCCTTATCAGTTTTATTTTTGGTTTTAGGCCACTACACCACTGAGCCATAGGTAATGATGGGACAAATGATTATGGAGTAAATCCAAAGAATAACTTTGGAATTTAAGACCCAAAATTTTCCAAATGCATTTTTACACGACCAGAAAGCTTTTATTGGTCTTTCAATACAAAAGTTGAAGTGCTTGTTCCAATTTAAGTTCATGTCAAAAATACTGCTAAGAATTTAACTTCCATGGAGCAAGTTAATTCTTAACCAAAAAAGTTATATTTTTCAGATTAAGATTCTTTTTCTTTGTGAAGGCAACCATAGTGGTTATTTGCGGATTTACAAAAAGGCCTACTTTTTGACACCAAGTCTCAATTTGTTTGAGGGCGTTGGGCATGATGCTAGAGATTCTTCCATCAAATTTATCTCTGACGATAATAACTAAATCCTCTGCCTATTCAATGGAGGTTATGCCCTGTTTTTCTAACACCTCTAAAAGGGAATCTACAACACAACATCATAAGATGGGTGAAAGAACCCCACCCTGTGTACATCCAGCATTGGCTTGGACCATTATGTTTTCATCTGAAAATGAGGCACTGACAAATCTGTTCTTAAACAGATTTTTTTTTTATCCAAGAACAGATTGTGCTATTAATTCCCTTTCTAGCTAGAGATTATAGAATGGTTTCAATAGGTACCTTATCAAAGGCGCCTTCAATATGTAAGAAAACAGCTAAAGAAAGTTTTTTAACTTTAAAGATCTTCTCAAAAATGAAGGAAAAATTGTAGATTTTCATATCGGTAGATCTACCAGGTTGATATGTATATTGAGTGTCAGAAAGTTATTTTTCTACTAAAAGTAAACTTCTCATTATTTGTCAATAAGCATTTCAATTACCTTTACAAGAAATTATATTAAGTGGTTAGGTGTGAAAGATTTAACTTCATAGTAATTATCTTTCCTTAGTTTAGGAATGAAAATTGCTTTTGTATGCCTCCAAGCAATAGGTATATGGCCAAATGCTATACATACCTTGAAAATTCTACTGGGATTTGGAGTAATAGACTGGACTCGCTCAATAACAGAGGCGGTACAATTCCACCCATTCCCGGTGATTTGAAAAGTTTAAAAAATATTACCCATTTTGTTCGATAAATTATAATTTTTTCATACCATCCCACTCACAGATTTAGTTTTACAACGATGTAGAGAGTGAAAAGTTGGGAGTTTCATTTATTTCATTGGAACCATGAAAGTGAACCCTGATTTGTTTGTTTGTTTGTCGCTCAATGGTCATTTTTTGCACACGAGGGCTAATTAGACCGGGACCTATGGCTTAAAGTGGATTCCGAACCACTACAAATATCCATGCCCATGGTGGGATTCGAACCCACGAACTGTTGAACCGAAGGCAAGAGCGCTAACCATTCGGCTACCAGCTCGGCAAAGTGAACCCTGAACAATTCAGCCAGGGTCTCCTCAGATTCTTAAAACTTACCATTCGTCAATTTAAGAGTGTTTAGACAGCAGCTCCTGTTTTTAGACATTATTTTAACGAGTGTTGCAGTAGCAGACACAGTTTTAATGACAATCCAATAATTTTGCCAGGAATTCTTATTAGAATTCCTGAAAGCTTTACCATAAGTGGTAAGTGGCAGTTTATGTTTTACCATTCTTTTTAGCTCTGTTAAAGTATATTTATACATTGTCTTAATAATTTACTTAAATCTTTAGAACACCAAGGAACTAACCTTGGTGAACAAGTATTACTGACATCACAATTTGATAATATGCTTGGAGAATATAATGTTATGATTTACGGCAACTCCAAATCTGCTACCTTCTGTAGCTTAATGAAGTCACCTTTGTTGCTTAGTGTGCACACACACACACACACACACACACACACACACACACACACACACACACACAGAGAGAGAGAGAGAGAGAGAGAGAGAGAGAGAGAGAGAGAGAGTCGATCATTTGTCCAAAGAGTCTGATTTATATAGGACCTATTATCAATATATAAAGCTGTGAAGTAAAATTTTACAACTTATATTAAAAATTTATTTAAAAGTTAAAAAACATCGAATTAACGAATTAAGTCATATGATACTTAAAATAGATGTCATATGACACTTAGAAAGCTTGATTTTGTAGAGCGTAAAAGAAAGTCAAAAATATTGAGTACAACTTTGTCAGAATATTAATGGTCAAAATATGATATTTTTAGTGTTTATTATATTTCTAATGCGCACGAGCTGAATTATATGGATGCATAAATTCATATTCCTGATCTGATGTGACAAGATATGTTAGTCATTATCAAATGTAAGAGACTGTAAAAAAGTTTCATCTTAAGTAACTGTTAGGCATAGTTTCAATATTTAGCAAGTTACTACCATAAAAATACCATAAATAAAATTATGATGGAATTTGCTGATTATAAAGAAAAGTTTTATAGTAGATCGAGTTCGAGCCTGCACAATTAATTTGATTTTAAGTATTTATTTTTTCTCATTACGCATTTGGGATAAAAAAAAAGTAGAGTGTTTTTTCTCTTCATTTTTTGAGCTATATAAGAAGGGCAACATTTGAATCTGGTGTTTGGGTTCTTGGCGCAGGGGAAAAAATTGGCATTCTCAATGGAGTTCCTTGCAATTTTGACTTGCGTTGCGATGTTAGTGAGTGAAAGTAAGTCTGCTTCAACTTGAACTATCTTATTTTTTTTAACCGAACACATACCGAAAGACAAATAAAGATTTTATGCAAATTTCGGAATTTCTGAAATAATTTTTTTATATCTGTGATGTTATTTAAGAAATTGTTTAATATTTCCCACAAAAATTTTAAAATACTTTATAAAAAAATCTGTAAATCAATTTCTCTTTTCTTTTAGTTAGGCCTATTACTATTATATTGGAGTGATATGTCTATATAAGTTTCAAAAACAAATTTATTTAAATGATTATAAATTAAGTTACCCGAACACGTTCAGAGCACTTTTTTTTAAATACACTGCATATATTCATTGTAACGATTTTTTCTTATTTCACTTTAGAAAACATTAATATTGAGCTACTAAAATTTGATATATTCCAATATTTTTTTTCAAAAATGTTAATTATGTATACAATTTTAATCATTTTTTTTAAAAACTTTAAAAAATGCTACATCAAAAACTATTAAACATATTTGAAAAAAATTAATACCAAATAATCTATATGTTGTTATTTAGAGCATGTACTAAATATTTAAGTGTTTGTTAAACAAATAAAAATATTAGGGCCAATTGAATATTTATACTGACATTTTAGCCGAAATTTCTATGCCATTACTCGAATAACAGGCCATAATTTGGGAAATATTTTAGTGATTAAAATTCTTTTATTTTATTACATAGAAAACAATATACAGATCACGCTCATGAAATTCCATAGTAATATTATAAACATATTTTGAGTTATCGTTTTTGAAGCGTGCAAATTATAGGTAATAAAAAGCCAGTTCTGAGAAAGTCGCATTTAAAGATTAAAGTGTTGTGTCTTTATAAGAAATTCTCATATTTGCTGATTAATTTTTTTATTTGATTTTCTGATTGATTTCCGGAACAGTAACTATTTTATGTATTTTTCAAAAGCTTACTAAATTTATATTTCAAAATTAAACACTGTTTAAAATAATTTTTAACATCATTCTGGCCCTTTAAACACCCACTTCCGGTCCTTTAAATATGTCCACTGTTGGTTTCCTAATCTTTTCGAAATTCTTTATATCTCGGAATCTAATTAACGTAGAGACAAAAACAAACCTGTTTTAGAAACCTATTTAAATTCCTTATTTAACGAAAGAATTAAATAAATTTATTATTTTTGATCGAAATTGACGTTTACAACGTGTACGGGTGCCTTGAGTCATTTGGTTCGGAGGAATAAATAAATAATTTGTAACTCATTACACCGAAACTGTCAAACATTTTGATGAAAATTTATTTTATGGAGCATATGATATTTCGACGTAAGATTTCCAATATTTCACTGGTTTTTCACACACCAATATCGACTTTTAATTTGGAGATTGTTTGCATTTTTTAGTATAATTTGTACCTATTAATAATTATACTGTTTTCAGAATTCATGATGTATTGTATACAATTTTGCAAATACAATTTAATTCAAATTCAAGAAATTGAAATTTTACTTTCGTTTAATGAATATTTTCTTCAAATCTTCTTACTGATTCATTTGACGCAGGAAAGTTTGCATCATGTTCAACGGATTTAATAATTCATGGCTTAGGCTTATACGTATGTAGCTTCACTTGAATGAGGAACCACTTAGGGCTAAAGACTAAAATAGGGTCATCGTAATTTAGAAACAGGAATTAAGCAGAAGACACCAGTCTTAGCCAGTCATCTCATTGGTTATAATTTACATGGAGAACATTGCGACTACAGCCTATTTAAGTATGCCCCCCAGGTGCCATTGGTGAACATGGCTGAGTTTCGGTTGGGTTGAGATTCGAACTCACTGCACTCCGATAACGAATTTCCAAAAACTAACCAAACAGACACAACCATAGCCTTTCATGAATATATAAAATACCACAAATATCTTATGAAATTTAGATACATTAGAAGGAAATGTATATAAAAGCATTTCGGGGGGCTTGGCTGACGTTTCCAAGTTAAAATACTTTTTCTTCTGAGCTCAGGTTTCTATTTAATATAAATATTGACAATGATCTTTCTAAATAATTTTTGGTACTCAATATTTACAGAAAACGAAAATATTTCATGTTTTCCATTTTATGTTCTAAAGATAAGTAATTTTATGGAATCAAGCTATTTAGTATTATTAAAAAGTATTCTTCAATATTTAGCCAAATTAATTTCTAAAATATATAAAATATATTAATATTATTCGATTTTGTTTGCAAAACAGTTATGTTATTACATTAATATCAACAGCTAGAAGTTGTTAAAAATAATTATTATATAAAGAGCTTTTTTTTATTAAGTAAATTCAATGGTTATTTTTAAATAAATACCTTCAATCATATATAAAAATGAATAGAATTTTTTGAATTGATTTTTCAATGTTTCATAGTTTAATTTTATTTTCAGTTCAAAGTCGGCCAGATCGTAAGCTTTTATTTTGTATTATTTTTTACACTGAAATTTATTGAATTTCATTTTGATTTGCATTTTTAGGGATTATATATATATATATAAGTTCGACAAAATATAATTATAATACATTTTTGAATAAATAATGATTATATTACTTTTTTTAATTATAGCTGGAGGTAAAAAATATTTTATTTTAATTAGTAATATTTAAGAAAACATTATTTTAGATTTAGAAAAAAATGAAACCCATTTTTTCCTTCGGTAAATAGATGTTATGATCTGTATCTCGTAAAACATCGATGGATCCAATAATGACATATTTATATTATTATTCTAAAGATGATTATTTTTGTAGTGGTAAAGATGATTTAAAAAATCTGTTGTTGTTTTTGCTTCATCAATTCAATTAGGCTCTATAGAGTGATCAAAATAGATTTAAATAAAGAGAAAAATCAGTATATTTTACAAATTTTCTTTGATAAAGTGGACTATGCAAGGTAAGCAGCTGAAATCGTGAATGGTGTTAATGAAGTTCCGATACACTGTAAAATCTTTTGCCTAAAATTTGATCTTCTATTTCGTTCAGGTAATTTTGATGCTAAAGATGTCCCTCACACAAATTGTTCTGGAGTCGAAAATGCCGTTAAAAATCATTAAAATAATAATGATAAAATTTGCAGTATCACCCAGAAGCTAAAGATCCACCCGAAAACAATTTTAGACCATTTGCACAAAGGGAATCTGAAGCATGTTAAAGGAAGACTTGAATTCCACTTAAAAATAATGGATTTTCCCCCAAACTAATCTTAAAGCATTATTTGAAATTAATGTTTTTGTTCCTAGAGATGCAATTTTGCTTATTTTGAAAGGGATGCTTCAATGAAATTCTATTTAAATTTTATATTAATTATTTTTTAAAGTATTTTATTTTTCAAATTAAAAATATTGGCGAAGTCAATATAGCTTTTATTTATTTATAACGTGAAGTTACAAAAGATCATAATTTTCAGATGACTTTTGGCAGAATTTTAAACCAACATCATTAATATAAGAAATAGAAACAAAAAGTTACATAATTTCAGAATCAAATTAATGATACAAATTTGTTTATTTTTAATGTAATTTGGCTTTTTGCAAAGAAACGCTACAATGAAGATTTACTTGTATAGCTTATTCGTATGAAAAAGCTTTATTTTAATTATTATATTAATTATTATATTAAATATTTAAATATTCAAATTAAAAACCATATATCAAATTAATAAAAAAACATTGTTTACCTATAGAATAGTCATAAAACATCATAATTTTTAAATAAATTTTTGCATCATTTTAAAACTATGTCATTTAAAGCAGCATAAATGATAAGTCTGTAAAAAAGCTTTATATTTAAAAAAAAAAAAAAAAAAAAAAAAAAAAAAAACTAAACTGACATTACGTGGTTTATTTTTTAAAATTTGCTTAATATTCTATTTTCTCCATAAGCTGACAGAAATTTATATTCTCTATATCTTATAACTGGTTGTAAGTTATACACACAATTATTATAAGAGATTAAAACTATATTATCGGATCTTATAGATCTTAGTTCGTCAAAAATATATAACAATATTTTTTTTAACAAAAATATGAAAGTTTTACCAAAAGCTTCTTTTTATCCACAGGTTATTTAGATTAAATTTCACAAAAATTGTGTGTGTGTGTGCTTAAAAGTTTTCGTGTAAAAAAATTAGTAATTGCTTTTTGTTATATGTATATAAAGGGATTTTTAAATGTGCTTTTTGATATATATACATATATATATAACAAAAAGCATATTTAAAAATACCTTTTGCTCCAATTAGCATTTAGAAATAAGTCAATTTTATGTATTATACAATTAGGATGACATACAACTATTTAACTGAAATAGATATTTTTATAAAGAAATCACATTTTATTCTTTCTATATGCAAGATGAGTAAATTGATTAAAATTTTAATTTTCAAACATGAAATAATGTTATATTTCACTCAGAATTATTGGGGGAATATAATATTTAAAAATTAAAATCCTGTACTTTGAAATCAAAAGTAAAACAAAAATATTCTGTGCATGTTTTTATATTGATTTGAAATAATTTGGAAGCGCATTTTAAATAAAATAAATTAATACACTGGTGTACAAAACACAAGCAACAGTGTACATTTTAAGTAGACAGCCATGAACTTGCAGAGAGAGATTCTTGTCATGAGTAAAAATGAACACGCAGTTCACTGGAAAGGTTATATATATGTAAATATCAGAAATAAGTGTTGCAGGCCACTTAAATGTGCGCCGAATATTTGTGGTGGTGCCTCGCAGCTCAAGATTACATCAAGACACTCACTGGCAACAATCAATCAGGATGACTTCACATGTGGTAGAATGGTTGAAAATCTAGAGGATTGTGATCATTATAGCGAAAGAGTTTGGAATTAATTGAAGTGTAATTCTGTGCGTTTAGAAAGCTTCTAAATCATAGGTTCAGCTGATCGAAAAATTGGTGTTGGTGGCTCCAGGAAAACAGTTGGAGTGGATGCCCTTTACGTCGTCCTGAAAATGTATCGGGCATAAAAAATGCCCAAACGAGACAGCAAGTGGGATTTTTAACAACGATGTACATCAATGGAGTATCCAGTGTCATGGTTTACTTTGTCCAGACACTTAAAGAAAGTCATAGTGTTCACCCTACGTCTTCAATGCTGCCTCTCAATGAAAGTTGAGCGTTGAAGACACCCCTTAGAGTGGCTGGCGCAAGGAGCTCAAAAACTGATCATTTTTTGAATGGCAAATGCTATCTGTACGGATCTGTGCTATCTGTAATAATTCTTTAAGTTCAAAAGCGATTCTCAATAACAGAAATTCGGAGAGAAGTCGAGACATGGTTTCATTTCGTTTAACATCTCGGAAAGAGATCATTACCATCACCATCATGCACTGGCCCACGATGGGGCAAGACCTTCTGAACAAGTTCCTTCCAGCTACTTCTGTTGGCAGTTGAACTCTTCCAATTTCTTGTCTCAAGGACCCTATAATCTTCCTCGACCGCATGCACCCATCTTTGCTTGGGTCTTCTTCTTCATTTTGGGCTGATGGGTTTTTCTAAGAGAATTTCCTTAAGGTTTTATTGTCGTCCATTCTGATAACATGCCCAATCCAATTAAGGTGGCCGATTTTAATATGAAGCACAACGTCTGGCTCCTTGTACAATCGGTAGATTTCTGTGCTGAATCTTCTGTGGCATACACCGATTTCTTCTGTACCTCTGAAAATACTTCTTAAGATCCTGCGCTCAAATAGGCCCAACAGCCTCTTCCCTTTTAAGAGACTATTACAGTGCTCCTAAAAGAAACTTTCTATTGCAGAAAACATAGCTTTCATTGATGACAATCTTACTAGTATTGACTTACTAGTATGTCTTACTGACATGTCTTACTAGTATTTGCTTAACTGGCCGTACCAGTTAAGCAAATGCTAGTAAGAGAAAAATATCTCTCGAATGGACTGGCGAGCCCAATTCTCTGTTTTTAATCTTATAGAATACGTGTGGAATGCTTTGGACAGAAGATTTGCGGCACAATTACATAGCACGAGGAATAACGAAAGACTGAATCAGATGCTGATTAAGGAATGAGCACATTTACATTAAGAACTGTCAAACAATTTGGGTTTTATTTTAGAGAAATGTTACAAAGCAACTATTGCATTAAGAGATGGTACATCCTATGATACCATTGCAATAAGGGATGGTGTACTTTTCTTGTTTTTCTTCTTCATGTTGGACATGCAATCATGTGTTACTTAAGGCTTTGGGAGTTCAATAAAGTCTTTTTTGTTTGATTCCTTATTATTTTCATTGTATTAATTTTTGTTAGCCACTGTTTCTTAATCACTGTTTAAATCATGAAAATGCTGTTTATTATTTCTCTCGTAGAGTTATTGAAATTCATCTCTCGTAGAGTTATTGAGAAAATGTTGCTTAAGTTTTTTGCACATCAGTATAATTTATCGAAATAGGACAAATAAAACAACACTACTGATATTTTAGTAAAAAACTTTATTTAAATTTTATTAACCTAATAATATATGTTTTTTTACTATTTAGTTCATCACTACAGTAAGTATGATGTTTTTCATAATAAAATCTAATATATTTCATATAGCATGTCTTACTTTTATATTCAGTAATCTTTTATATTTTAATGTTTAATTCAAGTAAATATGTATATTTTAATAAATGTCCTTCAATTGATGTCGAATGTAATTATATAATGTTGTTACATGCATTGTATTACATAAAATATTTGTTTTTAATAATAATAATGAAATTAAATTTTGTATTTAAATATATAAAAAGATTTGGTACAAGCACATTGTTAGCCATTTGATGTCATATTAGTATAGTTTATTAACAATGTAACAATTAACAATTATTAACAATGTAACAATTAACAATGTAATCATCCATAAATGTATGTAAAATAACATTAATATTCTTTCGAAAATTTTAGAAGTTAATGTGAAAAAATTGATAATCATTTTATTGCATTTTTGAAGTTATAACCACTAATGTAATTTTTAGTTTTAACCTAACTATTCAAGACACATTAATTATAAGGAAATCCCATTTATTTTAATATATACAATGCTTTAAAATGCATAATTGTGTACTCAACATTATCAAAAATATTAATAAAGGAAACTCTGAATTATTTTAAACAATTAATTTCCTATTCTTACAGGATATGACATTGGTGGTACAAATACTGAGACATACGGAGGAAATAATGGTGCTACGTTCAACTTAGGATATGTCGAAGATTATGATGTAGGATATGATTATGGAAATGGTGGTGGATATGGCAGAGGGAATAACCCTGGAAATGTCGTAAATTATGGAATATACGACACTCGTTATGATGAAGAAAATACTGGAAATGGGGGGAGCTACGATGGTGGACATAATGGTAGAGGAAATCCACAAGTGAATGGTGGAAGGATTAATTATGAAGTGAATGGAGGAGGAAACCTTCGAATAAACGGTGAAGGAAACGATCCTTTGAACGGTGGAAGAATTAATGTTGGGTTGAATGTTGGGGGGAACGCTCCTTTGAACGATGGAAGAATTAATGTTGGGTTGAATGGTAGAGAAAAGGGTCCTTTGAATGGCGTAGGAATTAATGTTGGGGTGAATGGAGGAGGAAATGGTCTTTTAAACGGTGGAGGAATTAGTGTTGGGGTGAATGAAGGAGGAAATGATCTTTTAAACGGTGGAGGAATTAATGTTGGGGTGAATGGGGGAGGAAATGGTGGTACAAGAAGAACTCGTGGGCCAGGAAACGGAGCCCGTGCAAGCGACAATCTTTTCAGTAAGTTACTATTGATCATTTAGAAAGAAAAATTAAAACTAACTGGACATATCATAAATAATACATTATTAAAGCCTCATATATTTAGATGCAACTATACCATAGTGTGTAAACTATAATAATTTTTAAGCTTGTTTTCAATTAAGTATATGAAACGAGATTACATCTTTCATGAATGCGCACAGGTATAACGAATAAACTGAAAAAATTTTAAAGCATTCGCTGTGGTAATAAATTTATTTTTAAATTTAAATTTTTCTTACAAATAGTAAAATGTATAAACTATTGAGTTTAAATTAAATTAATTCATATATGTATTTTATATAGGCACATCATAATGCCATTATCTAGGTAAATAATTTAGTATAATTAAAGAAGTAAACGCGATCGATAAATATAGAGGTGTGGAATGTAAGTATATAGCAACGAGAATATTTTGAGAGAGAAAAATTAATTAAAATCTATAAAAAATTATTTTTGTTAATATTATTAAAAAAATGTGTTTTTTTAAATACGTTATATCTTAAAGCTTCTGGCTTTCTATTAAACATTAAGTGTCTCTTATAATTACAAAATTAATTTAAACACGTTAGAAACGTATACTGAATCAAAAATGTATGATATTTAATAATTTATTTAATCGTCGATATATTTTTGTTCTTTTGATTTTATAAAATTATTTCAAATTTTCAGACTACGGAGCAAATGCTGGGGATACTAGAAAACGGGGTAAGTAAAATAATTTTTCAGCTAATGAGAATAAAATTTCAGATAGGTTAACATAGAGTGCAAGAATATTGCTTTGTTAAGTATTAAAATATTTAAAATATTTTTATTTTTTATTTAAAAATCATTTAAAAGTGTTTTCTGTGTATTTTCCCTCATATTATAAATTCTGTCATTACATAAAAATTCTATTGAATCAGCAACGTAAAATTTCAATTGATTAAATAAAATATGCTTTTTTCATATATTTTAAACACACTACTGAGAATGTAGCCCTGAGAACTAGCCATGAGCCAATTAGGCAGAAGTTTTTAAAGAATAGTGAGATTTTTTGCAGTTTAGGGATCCAGCACAAGACCTATCAATATTTGACCTCCCATCCCCAGAAATATCACCTCCCTTAGAAATGAATCTATTATTTTATAAAAAATATCATTGCATTTCGAAATTTGAAACCATGACCTCATGAAGCTGCTCCAGTCACTTTTTGTAAACTTGGATTTTGGCCGTAATTCAAATTCTTTACCTGCAGATAACGAAAACCCAATCAATTAGACAAAAGCAGTCTCAGTATGATAAACACTTGTCCATATAAACACAGTCTGATGAAATTAATTCAGTGGATAAAAGAAAATAAGACAGTAATAATTTATATATATATATATATATATATATATATATAAGCAAAAATGTTTTAAAAGTTTGTTGCTAAAACAAATTTAAAATTTTTATTCTAAATGAAAACGAGTTCATAATTTGCAAATTTATTTAAAACTTGTTTTAATAGTAAATAATATATATATATATATATATATATATATATATATATATATATATATATACATATATGTATACATATATATATATAATACATATATGTATACACAAACACACATACGCACACACATATATATATTTGTATAGGATAATATAAACGTCCATTGTGTGTGTGTGAAATGGCCAAATTGTAATTAATTTGTGTATAAAATATTGGAAAGCTTATATTGAAGAGCTTATATTGGAAAGCTTTATTTGTGATATTCTGTCCCAGGACTTGTCTTGCCATACATAATGTTAAAACAGCGGCTTTCGCGATACTTAGCCCTGGAATGGGCTGTATCAGTTATATAGAAGCAACATGGGGAAGTCTGTCATTTTGCAGAAGGGAAAAAGCAGAAGACCATATTGGTCTGCCATTCTCAAACGTATCATTTCACTTGGAAGACATTGTGGCCACGACATAGTTAACGTACCACAACCGCTTTTAGCAAGCACGACAAATCTTCGGTTAAGCCAGGATTCGAACTTCCTTCCGATAAAGAAAAGAATGCCCCACCAACTAGGCCTCCGTGGCCCTATAATATGCAATGTTACTGAATTTGTTCCTAACACATTGCATCTACATACTCTTGAAGGTTTATCTCTTTTATGATTCAACTACAATTATATGACTAGTCTCAACTGTAGTTATCATTTTACATAGTATAATTGAGTTTAATTGAGTCATGTAGTGTCATTCGAAATACAATGATAAATACGACGAAATTATTATTTTTATAAATTTAACATTTAGTTTTATATAATTCAAAATAATTACAATCTTAATAACAAATGCATGTAATTATTCTTTTATATTTTAATGTTTAATACACACGTTATAAGTCCACATGTGATTTTTAATATTTTAAGGAAGTTTAAGTTGCTTATGTATTATCTTAAAAATTAGAGTAAAGTTATTTAAGTGAAAGGGGCAATATGAAAGTTTTTGTTCTAAGTTATGCTTAGAAATTTTGCGTAATCTTCTTATCACAATTTTTTTTATTTATCTTATTTTATTGCAATTACCTTTAACAAAATAGACGTGGCCGAGTGTAAGGTAAATTAAAATTTCTGGGATAAATTTTAAATCCCTGCAATTTAAAAAATTATAACCTTTCCTTCCTATTTATTGCATTATTGCCAAATATTGAAAATTAAGGTAAACTAATTTTTACAAAACGAAAGTTCATTAACATTCACTATGTAAGCGTAAAAATTTGCAGGGCAAGACAGGATCCGAATCTGGGTATATTGTTGCAATACTTGATATCATTAATTGAAATGGGATCATTTTATAACAAAATATGATATAATCCCAGTTTTAACATTTCCAAATGAATTTGTAGTTATTGCACTAGTTTGTAGAATTACAATCTTATATCCAGATGTTAAATGGTAATAAATTCAAAAAGAAAAAGAAAAACCCTTTGTTTCCTGTTAAGGTTAATGTATATTATAGTTGTTTTTAAGTTTAAGGGGAGGTAAGTTAAATGGCTGGAATTTCCTTTTAAGACAGAATTTGAGGTAATGTTCCTCATTCAACTAGAGCAGAATATTAACACTGAATGCCCACATTTCTTAAATATATTTTAAAAACATTTCCCGTTTATTCAATTAAAGAAAATTTATTACCCGTAACACACCTTATGCAGCATTTATAAAATTTGAAGAGTTTTAGGAATTATAAAATTTGAAGTACTTCATTTTTTAGAATTTCAGAAATGTATGATACAAAGAAATTAATTTTATCATACTTCAAATAATTTGAATAATTAACAAATTTAGATATCTATTTTAAAAATTATTTTATGATTGCCGTTATAATATTTAACGTTACAGCCATTTTTGTGTGAAAATGCGACAAAAACTTCTTCATAGTAATTCACATATCTAATGATTACCATTATTTTAACTTACTGTGTAATTAATTCATCAATGTAAAATACATTTATAAAATTTGCGAAAGCACCTTTGGTCTCTTTTGGTTATATTCCAAGGTTTTACACAAAGAAACTGATTCTCTTATTTCTCTCCAATCATTGCTCATGGCTTTGAATGGTTATCCGAGGGTAAATACCTAAGATAATGGAGTAAAAGTATTGGTGCAACATCAAGCTTAAGTTTTTTTTTTTACCTTTAATTTGACTTTGAATCTCATTGATTATAAATCTCTAATATAACTCATCCTCAAAATTAAATACAGATTTTCAATGTCATATTTTTACAGATGGTTCAAAATCTTTAGATGGGTTCGGTGCTGCTTTTGTGGTAATGAGTCAAAATAATGTTATACATAGCATTGGTGAGGGACTAATCGATTAAGCGATAGTTAATCAGCGTTTTTCGCGAAAGTAGTCACCATGGTATTAAACTAAATGATTCATAGTCATGGTGTTAGACTAAAAGATTAAACGATAGTTAATCAGCGTTTTCATCAGAAGTGGTAGCTTGAACTGGCCTCTGAGTGGGCCTTGGGACGAGATATAGATGGAAGTGATAAATCGGAATTTGTTTTGTGAAAACAGCTGATTGCTCTGTGGCTATCCCGTTGGGAATGATTGCTGATCTGGGTAGTTTTACTTGTCCCTTGGTCTCGAATGTATGCGTTAAGTGGAACTGGCCCAATAGTTGTCTGTCCCAGCTTCTCACAAATCACGGCCTTTTTCCTGACTACGTTTGGAGATTTTTAAAATGATAGGCCATTTCTGCCTGGGATGTGTCCGAGGTGGACAGTATACATTGCCTCTACAACTTTCTACTGGTTTCGGACTTCAGATCGTCTCTTCAGCACAATTTTCAAGAAATTGATGTTCATAAACTACTTTCGAACCTTATATCCCGTGCAACAGTAACCAAATATGTATCTCTTCTAATGAGAACAAAATCATATTATCGAAATAATCAAGTGGTTCCTATAGTTCCTGGTGCTGGGAAATTTTCAGATTCCTTTTGGAATCTATGATTGGTTCTGTTCTTTTCCATTTTGATCCATCTCCATATCATCCTTTTAAAACAAGTTTTGTGTCAATGGGGCAAGTTTTTCATCGTCGTTATTATGTTGGAGTGAGTTACTCTTGTCCATGGTTTGTGTAAGATGTTACTGAACATTAACTATTTCGTTGTTCTAATGTGAGGAATGGATTTCGTCTTTTTTGGTTACAGGAAACACTTTTTGGCTATTCCCTTTACTTGGGCCAGAGCCAAGTAAAATCTACTTACCTTTTATTTTTGACTTGAACATTTCCTCACTTTCTCGTCATATATAAAATTCTCAGTTACAAAATTATTCTAGACAAAACTGTCTGCTTTCACAAACGTTGAATTAAAAAAATTAATATTCAACAAAAATTATAATATATTGGAAGATTATAGCACATTTAAGGAAATGTAATTTCACCTACTAGTTTAGTTGTACCAAAAAAATTAGGAAAAAAACTGAACTTAAGTTTTCAAGCTAGAATAATGTTTTTACGAATGATTTTTAAATTATCAAAATATATTTATCATGAACTTTTTGAAAAGAATAATTTTTATAAAAATTATTAAAAATATTTGAATTTATTAGTAAATACTAGAATAGAGTAAAATAATTAAAAATCAAAAATACATTTTCAAATATTTGGCTTTGCTTATATCTTAAATATTATTATGCATGTATGACATCACATTTTCAATGATTATCTGATATAAAAATCGATAAAGTTTATAATATATCATTAAGCATAGCTTTATTGTTTTCAATAAATAAATTTTGAATCAATAAATGTATCAAATCTTCCGGAAAGTTCAGTCCATGTTCACTGATCGGCGAAAATGATGTTAAAACAATGTTAGAAAAAGATCTTTTTCGATAACATCGGAGATGGCAGAAAGCTTAATTCAGCTCAGCAAGCCATTTCGGATCATATTCAGAAGATATGATTGTTGTGGAAATATACACAATCGCTGCCACATAAATTAAGTCAGAAGAATTTTGATGATCGCTGGTCGGAACAAAATTGATCCCTTCTTGAATCGGATAATAACTGGGGATGAAAAGTGGATTACGAAAATATCATAATGAGAAGCGTATATTGTGTGGAAAACTTAGCATTTCCAAACTTTAAAACAAATTTGATTCTGAATAAGAGAATTTTGTGTACGTGGTGGGACATTTAAGGATCAATACTTTATGCACATTAAAAATTGAACAGAAAGCTCAATACCGAAAAATATTGTCAGAAACTAAATAATTTAAAGAGAAAAGTCTTAGAAAAGGTTACAGGAATGCTAGAAGAAAGAGGCCAAAAATATTACTGAAGCTGGGAAATTTGACCCGTACACCATATTTCTAGGTCTTATCACCCTCCAACTATCACTAGTCTTGTCCATACAGAATGTTTTGATAGGTAAAAAATTAAAAATGAAGCAGATATCAATCAAGTCCTGTTTCAAATTTTCTCATGAAAAGATGAAATATTTTTCAAAACTGTCCTCACTATGTCAAGGAGTCATCAATAATAATCGCAATTATATTGTTTTATAAAGTTTATTGACGTTACAAAAATTTTTTACTTTGTTTTATTCCAAAAATGGACAGAACTTTGCATCCATTTAATACTTAAAAATTTAACCGTTTCAGATGAAGAAATAATATGACATTACGTATGAATGATTCCATATATGTAGGTAATTTTTGTTTAGACGGTAAAAATATTTTATTTGATGGCAACAATACTCTTCAAATTGTATCAATTGAAAATTTATTAGAGGACATTGATTTTGTTCCTGACTTAGTTTCCATTAAATTTTGATACACTGCAAACGTGAAAAATAATTTTATCACAATATAAATCCAAATTATTATTATTTACATATCGGTTAATTTTGCATTTAGAACAATTATTTTTATATCGTTCGAAAATCATTTCTGTCAAACTTTTTTATTATATTTTGTGGGGAATTCCTTTTATAACAAGGAGAAAATCATCATAAGAAATTAATCAGAGGTATCTGGAATCAGAGGTAGAAATTAATCAGTATAATCTGGAAGCTCTTAAATTTCTCACTGGAGACTGATTTACAGACAAAAATACCAGGTTTGAACGTAGCAGAGTACAATATATATATATATATATATATATATATATATATATATATATATATTATATATATATTATAAAATAGCTCAGAAATATATTGTAAAATAAATAGCTCAGTTTTTAACTCAATTAATATACTCACTCAAGGACTGTATAAAACATACACTTTATTTCTCCGACTCTCATATCGCTTCTGCCAGTTTCTTTTTTCTGACACAAAGGGGGTGCTGCGCTCGCAGGCGCCATTATTCCGCCCGGCGTTGACATGGTACATTCAACAATTTGAAATCTCAAGAAAAATATTAACACACTATATAATATATAAGTACAATAATACACACTATTAATAATAAACTACAATAAATACATAATGATTCACAGATATATTTGATAGAGTTCTCACTCCTCAATTAGGCAATGGTCAAATGCAAATTTTATTATTGCTCCTTTTAAAAAAGCTCCATTCTTTGTTTTAACTAAAATTACTCTCACATTCTTATCCTTTCCTGGGTATGTTTGCATTATTCTGCCCAATGCCAGTTATATATAAACTTGTATATTATCTAATTTTGAAATCACCATAGTGCCAACTTGCACATTCTCTTTGGTGAACCTCCACTTTGATCTTTCTTGTATTGCACTTAAATAATTGTTAGACCATTGCTTCCAAAATGTCTGCACTATATTAGTCAATTTTTGCCATTGTTTTAATTTAATGTCATGTAAATTTAGGATGTTGGCTTCTGCAATTGCTTTGATAGTTCTGCCTATCAAAAAGTGGCCAGGTGTCAAGACATCACAATCATTTAAGTCAGATGATAGGGGATGCAATGGGCGGGAATTAAGAATTGCCTCAATATAATCAATTACAGTGAAGAATTCCTCAAAGGTTAGTTTTAAATTGCCTACTACACGCTTAAGATGGTATTTCGCGGATTTGACACCGGTCTCCCAAAGTCCACCATGATTCCTGGATCTAGGGGGAATGAAATTCCACTCAATCTTTCCTTTGAACAAATAATTACTCAAGTTTTCATCTGGACTGCTAAATAATTTACTAAATTTCTTTAATTCGGAGTTACTGCCAACAAAATTAGTAGCATTATCAGAAAATATGTGGGCACTTTTCCCTCTTCTGCTAAAAAATCTCTTAAGTGTACCTACAAAGGCATCACTAGACAAGTCCGTTAGCAGCTCTAAATAACAAGCCTTAGTCACAAAACAAATGAAAATACACTCATAAATTTTATTATATATTCCTTTTCTTCCATTGGGATATCTTATATAAAAAGACCAAAAAATCTACCCCTACACAATTAAATGGAAAGTTTGGGGTTACTCTCTCTTCAGGTAAATGTCCCATGAGATGTTGACAAAGTACTGATTTTGTTTTAAAGCAAACAACACAATTGTGCACTTGTTTTCCAAAAAGGTTACGTCCACTTAAATGCCAAAACCTTCGTCTAAGAAACAATAACCCTTTTGGGCTAATATGTAAATGTATGTTTGGGCTAATAGTTCTTATGAAACATTTCAGCAATCATCACAGTCAATTTATGAATGGTAGGTAAAATTATAGGAAACCTTTTATCAAAATTAAACTTACTCTTGGAAAGTCTTCCACCAACTCTTACAACACACCTTTAATCTAAAAATGGGAAAAGATTTTTTAACTTACTATCTACGAGCACATTACCATTCTTCTTGAGGCCTGTAATTTCCCTTTTAAAACACTCTTGTTGAATTAATTTTACTAAGACAAATTCAGCATCTTTAATTTCCTTACACATTGCAGGCGGCTAGTTACATTTTGCTGTGATTTGCAATTATTAAGGAACCTATAAAGAAAAGCTAAAACACGAAGAAGTTTAGTATAATTGTTAGTAATACTAAGTAACTCCTCAGTTAAAGAATTAAAAGTCACTAGGAAAACAGGTCTCTTGAACCTTCGTTCCCTCTTAACAAGTTCTGATATTAAAATGTTCTAAGTCTTCGTTAACTAGCTTTTCACAGTTTTTAAGCATCTCTACTTCCTTAAGGATAAGTAGTGGTCCATGCCACCACACAGAATTATTTCTCAGTTGTGCTGGATCGCAGCCACGAGAAACGATGGCTGCAGGATTTCGCCCCGATGATAACCTCCATTGTGAGACTTTTGTCAGAACTTGTACTTTAGCCAATTTGGTAGCCACAAAGGTTTTCAACTCTGATGGAGACTTCTGAATCCAGGACAAAACAATTTTGCTGTTCGAAAAATACCAAATTTTGATCTATCTTAAGTTCTAGGGAAGTGCTAATCTTTTCCATCAATTTAGATAGCAATACACATGCGCACAGTTCAAGTCGTGGAATCGAAAGTGTTTTGATTGGTGCAACTCTTCCCTTATTCCACACAAGATGTGAAGTTACTTCACCACTCGCTGATTCGCATCTTAGATAGACTGCTGCACCATAATAGCCCTCTGATGCATCTGAGAATCCAAAGAGTTCAATTTTTACAACATTTTTTGGTAGCATACATCGATTTATTTTAATACAGTTAATATCACACAACCCAACAATAAACTGTAACCATTCTTATACGACATTTGATGGCAGTCTTTCATCCCAGTCCATTGATAACCTCCACAGACGTTACATAAAAATCTTAGCCTTTGTAAGAACAGATCCTATCAAACCAAGTGGGTCAAAAAGGCGGCCAATTATGGACAAAATTTCTCTCTTTGTAACCATAGAAACATCTTTTTGGGCACATTGTAGGAAAGCTCATCACTCTTGGCCTTCCATAGCAACCATAATGTTTTCGTTTGATCAAAGCTATAGTCATTTAAATCTTCAGAAAATTCTTTTAACTCTGGACAGTTACTTTGCCATCTATGTAGTTCCATACTACAAGTTTTGAATATATTTGAGTTAATTCTTGCTTTAGACACTTTACACTTTCAAGATTTGACCCTCTACTCAATATGTCATCCATTTACATATCCCTCTGTACTACTTGAGAAGCCAATAGAAATTTCAGTTGTTGATATGTACCTGACTGTTGAAGATATCTCTGAGCCAAAGATGGAGCACAAGAGGTTCCATACGTCACTATGCATAATTGATACGTTTTAATATTCCCTTCCTTCTTATTTTTCCATACAATTCTTTGCAAATCTCTTTGTGCAGGATCAATCAAAATCATTCTATACATTTTTGGAATGTCGGTAAAAAAAGCAAAAATATGTTTTCTAAACTTCAATATCATAGAAAATAAATCATCTTGAATTACACCACCATTTAGCTGTATGGAATTTAATGACTCACCAGTTGAAGTAATTTGTGAAGCGTTGAACACAACTCTACGTTTCTGTGGTCTATAAAGTGCAGGCTGAGGTAAATAGTAGACCACTTCATGTTCTTGCGTCATAGAAACTTCTTGCATATGATTCAAGCACTCATGTTCACTCATAAATTGAAGATATAATGCCAGAAGTTCTGGATTCTTTTTCTTTTTTAAATTAAGCTTGTCAACGCAATTCTTATTCAAAAAATTAGCACTGGCTCCAACGTCTAATCAACCACGAACGCGTTAAACATTTCCCAAGTCATCGGTTAAAAAACAAATAAAAGTGCTAGTAGTACATACTTCGAATTTGTTGACGAAGTAAAACTAGTCACCCCCAAGCAATTTTGATCCTGACCTCGTGGCTCTTGTTTATTGCTAGTAGGAACGAATTCTAAAGCTGTGGGGGTGGGGAAGGAACTAACTTTCGCATTCAGAGTATTTACATTCTCATTAGGTGGAAATAAACGTTCTTGTTTTTGCTCTGACTGAAAGTGAAGTGTGGGATGATGACACTGCTTACAGATATTGCACGAATGTTTTGAATTACAAGTCGTTACCCTATGATTATTACCCAAGCAGTTAAAACAAAAGCGATTTGAATTTACATATTTAATACCCTCATTTACTGACATATTTTTATAATTCGGGCATTTATATATGGGGTGATTCTCATTACATGATAAAACCCACTTATTATTTTTATCTTCCGAAAGGAAAATTCTCGACGTGTATTTTAACTCGGACAGTTTATTAAACATTGAGTTTACCACCAAAGTCTTACCCCGGGAAGTAAAATGCAAACCTATTTCTTTCCCTAATTCAGAGGGTTTAAATAATGTGTCTGCCTGTCTCATATTAATATGACATGCAGTTTCTCTATCTAAGGTCTGGCATATTTTATCCGACACAATTAAATCTTTGAGAGTTTCGAAATCTGTTACCTTCCTCAATTATAAATAATATTCCCAGCTCGTCGTTAATCGCGATACAAATTGTACATATGTTTCATTTGGTTGGTGGTGAGCTTTCGTAAAATGTTCTAAACATGATTGAGGGTTAGGCTCAAATTCTCGAAGTACTATTGTTTTTACTTTAGATTACTCATTTTACTTGTCATCCTTTATGTAAGTTATCACATTAGTCGCCTTTCCCCTTGCAAATTGAACAAAATCTCTGCTTTGTATTGATCAGGGACGTTTTTTTGGATAAAGGCTCTTTCTAAACATGCAAAAAAAAAAAAAAAAAAAAAAACTCCAACTCTCAGTTCTACAAGGAGTTTTAATAGTTAAAGTACGGACACTTTTCATGAGAGAGTAAAGATTCAGTCTAATTATTTGCTACATTTTCACCTCCTAAATTTGACTTAGATTCCGCTTTCACGCGAGCGCTTTGTAATTCCATTTTTGTTCTTTGAAGTTTAATTTTTTGTAATTCTAATTGTTGAAGCTCTTCAGATTTTCTCTGTTCGAGCTTAATTTTCTAAAACTCTAGTTGCCACAACTCATCGGACTTTTGCTCTTCAATTATCGTATTTGCTAATTCTACAATGGAATCTTTCTCTGTCACGTACTTCTGGTTTTGTTTTATAACACTGCTTAATTCTGAAACAGTGATTTTCTCATTAACATCTTTTCCTAACTCAATAGCAATTAATATCAAATCCTCTTTATTTACGCCTTTAAACATTTTGAATAGTTATTAATACTTCAATATTTATATAAAGATTTGTTCTCAAAATATGTAAATTATTCAGTCACATACCTCAATTACGTTGACGATACTCAGCAGAGGCGTAAATTATCACTCATAGCCATTATATAGATCCATAGACTGATGGTTTTCTCCGGCTCAACGGACCAATGTAAAATAGCTCAGTTTTTAACTCAATTAATACTCACTCAAGGACTGTACAAAACACACACTTTATTTCTACGACTCTCACATCGCTACTTCCGGTTTCTTTTTTTATGACTCAAGGGGAGCGCTGTTCTCGCAGGCGATATATATTTGTGTGTGTGTATCATTTAGAAAATGAAAAGTCATTGTACTAAGTACTATTAGTTACAAATAAAAATAACTTATTTAATTTTAATAATCGAAATTAGACCTTCAAATTATTAATATATACATTTACGTTAAGTAACAAGAGTGATAATTAATTTGTCTGATTTTTTATTTGTTGTTTTTTAAATCGATGCGAGATTGGATAATGTTTGAATTACAATGCTTTTATAGAACAAGAATTTAACTTTTAAAATGGACTTGAATTTCTTAATTCATTTTTGATTATTATTTAAAATTAGAAATATTTGTACGAGTTATATCATTAAATAATCTTGAAGTTTCAAAATATTATAGAATTTAGAAAGAATATTATTATTTCTGCTTTACAGAGGTAAAACTGTAGCCTTTTAAGAAAGCTTTATGGACTTATACACGTAATTCTAATTATTTCGACAGATTATTAAATCCAATGGTGTGTTATCTATATATAGAGTATTCTTATATATTAAATTTTTATTTTATTTCTACAGGAGTAATTTTAATTTGAGTTTTTTTTATTCCATTACAGGGCAAGACTGCAATAGTACGTATATAAACAATCAGCCAAGTTCGGTGTAATTTCAATTTACAGTATTTTTTACTTGTGTGAAAATTTACACTTTATTTAAATATTTTTATTTAATTTATTTTAGGAGGCTTGATAGACAGTAAGACTCATTTATATATTGCTCATCATTTTGATAAATCTATTCAGTTTTTCACATATAAAATTTTTAGGAATGACAAATTTACTGAATTTATTTAAATATTTCAAAAAAGTTTAAAGCATGAAATATTAAAAAAATCATTTCTTCATAAACGTAATTACTGGAAAATCTGTATGCTATAAATAATATGATGTTTTTAAATATTGCATTTCTTCAACTTTTCAAAATTTACGTTTCCATTTCAAAATAAGCTTGTATTTTAACTTGTCATAAATTTTATTGTTTTACGAATAAATCTTTATTTACATATAAATAGCAATACAAATTTACATATTTTTATTGAATAACCTTATTTACATATTTTTATTATTATTTTCAGAGGCTGCTGTAGGAGGTAACAATTTCTATATTTTTATTTTGTCAATAGTGATTTAAAAACTGTGTGCCATGAAGGAAGATCAGTATTGGATGTTTGAAAAAGTCTGAAGCCAACTCAATTTTTATAATATTTGTCTTGCATATAACCTATACTTTATAAAAAATAGTTTCAATCAAGAGTTTCCCTGAAAATAACTATAATTAACTTTGCAATATTTTTCAAATATAATACAAACACTTTCAATTTAATTTTAAAAATGTGAAAGAGGTGAACCATTTTTTCCTCATCTCATTTTTGTCAATATTAAATAAACACTTTTGTAAAATCTACGCATCA
This sequence comes from Latrodectus elegans, assembly GCA_030067965.1. Taxonomy (NCBI): domain Eukaryota; kingdom Metazoa; phylum Arthropoda; class Arachnida; order Araneae; family Theridiidae; genus Latrodectus; species Latrodectus elegans. The sequence continues at coordinate 97,141,430 of CM057822.1, forward strand.
CTATCAAATATTAAGGCCCATTTTTGCGTGATTCTATAAATTACCATTTAAAATAAAGCAGTATAAAATTATTTGGTATTGTAAATAACATATAACTGTAACTAAATAACATATAAATGCTAAATTGTGTGTGCATATATGTATATATATTCAATTATTTAGAGAGAGTTTTTCAACAAAATCATAATTTAATAAAAATTTCTGAAATGTAAATATTTTTTTAAGAATTTTTCGCCAAACTTTATGGTAATTCGTTTTATTATATAATATAACTCACTGTTGTACGCAAAATAATCATCATTGCGTCAAAACTTACTTGAATTATTTTGATAAATAAATTATACGTTTTATCTAAATGCTATATTTTTTTTTCGTCTTCCGAACTGTTCAGTGAAAAAATGTTTAATTTTGTATATTTGATCAGTTTGATAATTCTTGTTCTTACCAGAAAAAAAATGAAGAGTAAGAGAAGAACGTGAATGAAATTTGAATTTATAGAGCATATTAAACACATATTTTTATATCATATCAGTTTACAAATATAAATTTCCGTTTATTTCTCATTTGATTAAATTTGGTTGAAATTATCGCAGTGTGAAATTTATTTAATTGTAAGTATATGATATTTCATGTGTTTTAAAAAATGTTTTTAGTTTTATAGTTTCTTGCACGTGTAAAGAATTGTTTAGATTTGACGCATTTTATTCTATATTAATAATAAGATGTGTAACTTAAAAATAAGAGGATTATCAGATTTGTGAGAATCGGAAACCTCAGAAAGTTTTATTAAAATTTATTTCAAAACTGTGAAGCTGATGATAAACTATTAATATATCCTTTCACATTGTTGCGCAATTATACCGGAAATCTTTTAGTAAAATTCGATGTTTGATAAACTGCTGTAATATTAAGAACAATTGCTAAAACTTTTAACTTTTAGATATTACAAAGGATCTTTGTTACTTTGAATATATATATATATATATATATATATATATATATATATAATAAATGCTTTTGTTAAAATGCGAAAATTTTAGTTATTTATGGAATTAAAAAGTAATATAATAATGTAATAAAAATAAGAGTTTAATTCAAGAATTTGCTCAGTCTAATGATACTACTATTTAAAGAAAAAATAGAAACTAATTCTGGTATCTAATACCTGGGCTCTTCTAAATACTAATTTATATAATTATTGAAACTCTTACATATATAATTCCTGATAATCAGAATCAATTAAATCTTTTGATAACTAATGTATTTCTGAAAAAAAGACATGTGTGACATCAATTATATTGCCAGCAATGGTTCTGTGTCATTATGTATTATGTTTAAAAAATTTGTAATTATCATTTTGTGATTAAAACTGTAAACTTCATTATGATGTAAAGATAAAAATAACAAAAATGAATTTTAATTAGAAATATGATAATAATATTTAAAATAATAGAAGTAATTTAACAGTATATATATATATATATATATATATATATATATATATATATATATATATATATATATATATATATATATATATATATATATATTCGTGAAATTTATAATTAAAAATATATAAATTTTATATTTAAATATGCATATTCATATTGAACCTATATTTTTTATTTGTCCTGATCTATTATGAATATATATGAAAACTTTAATTTTAGTATTTTATTTCACTTTGTTTTGAAATACTTTTCTTAAAATAGTACCTGCAAATCATATTTATTTTATTTTTTTTCTAAAATAATATTGTTTTTTTTTTATTTTTTTATAAATGCCCTAATTTTTTTAAAATAAATTTCATTATTGCATTTGATGCCAAACCTACTAATAATCAATAAATTTGAAATATTGTACAAGTAAAAAGTATTACCAGATTTCATTAACATGTCTATATTTGAACAAAAAGTTCCACTTCACTACGTATAACAAGCACTACAGTATAACACAGACAACAACAAAAGAACAACTACATAATCAAAAGGGAGAATATATTATCGGGGAAATAACCAGGCTGAGCCTAGCGCCACCTGCACAAGTTCAACAAAAAAGAGAGATGTTAATTACAATCGTAACAATATCAAATTTAATTTAAAAAGGAATTTAATAAACATTAATTCCTTTAAAAATATATTTAAAAATATAATGAAATATATGTTAAACCGCAGTAGTAATAATGTTCATAAGTGTTCTGAATTTTAAGCAAAATAATATACCAATATAAAATAATTGCGATTTTGAAATTTTAGTAAAACCGAATTGACAGAAGTACTATTAACTAATAAGAACTTCCTTTATGCATTTCATGCGTGTAGTAACCTAGAACAATAAATTTTAATTTGTTGTTTTATTTTCTTATTTCCAGCTAGAAATATTCTCAATGGTAATGGATTTGTGTATATTAATCAATTAAAGTTTCTGCATTTCTTCCCCGTGATTTACAAAATAACAAATTTTGATGTTTATAGGTGCAGCTGGCCGTAGTAAGTAGAACTTATTTTATGTAAATTAAAAACTAGTAAGATATTGATTTCCAAAGCGCAATCGAAACATTTGCAGATAATGCAAAATTAAAATTTTTTAAGCAAAAAATATTCTTGTCATTAAGAAGTGAAATTTTTTTTGTAGATCACTATATTTATTATAAATTTAATAACAATTTGTAAATAATTCAGTGATATGATTTTTTTAATATACATTTATTCTTTTGTTATTTTAAATGAAGTATACATATAAGCAATTATAAATTTTAAAAAAAAGAACTAATCTACAATTTTAAAATTTTTAATAGAGTATAATTCAATACAACACCATTTAAATATAATAACTTTATTTTATTGAAAAAAGGCAAGCACACAATTAAAATCCTGATTATAATAAGATAATTTAGAATAACTTTAAGAATTGTTCGATTATAAAACTTGAGAAGTAAATATAGTGCCTTTAAATGACATCAGAATTTATGTATCTCTATGTATAAGACGCTTAATTCCAATGATAGCTTTAAAATTTTTATCTCCTTAAATATTTTTAAATTCAGTAAAGTATAATATAATTTATCATATTTCAAAGACATAATTATAAAAAATATTTTAAATGACTACCTCATCATGAAGAAAACAAATAACTATAAAATTTATTACCCAGCAAATAATCGTAAAATTATTTTTCAAAATTTATTGCAGCACAAATGAGAACACATTCTTATATTCAGTTAAATCATTGCTAATCATTTACCAATTTATATAAAAAATTGTATAATTCTTTTCCAAACTATTTTCCTTGATTATAACTATTATTTTAATTCTTTTAGTTGAAAAGGCTATTAGTGGTAAGAATATGTTCAGTATAATTTTTCAAAAAACTCTTATTTATTTTGATTAAAATATAATTATAATTTTCATATTACTGATAATTCAGAAATTTAAAATGCATTTATTTATTAAAATCAGAATAGCAATATAAAAACTTTCAATAATACCTTGTCAATAACAACAGTTCGAATTAAAAAAAGTATTATACATCAGTTGTTAATATAATTGTTTAATGTAAAAATGTAAAAGATAAATATTCATAAGATTTACGCTTTGAATACTATATATATATATTGTGTTATTATATGTTTTATATGTAATATATAAAGTAGTTGTGTGTGATATTCATGTGATTATGCATAAAGAATGAAGATTTCCAACCCTTTTCCTGCAATTCTAAGCGGAAAATCCACACAGCCCATTGAAGAAATGATGTTTGCAATAAGGGCAGCCTCTATTTTTCAAGTATAGCCAATTTATTTTTTAAGAGGATTTTATGAATAAAGCTGGGTTTTCATTACAAAATTGAAACGGCTCTTTTTCACTGAGCTAAGATTTTATCATTTCGAAAATAATTCATGCTTCTTATATTATTTTCAATTTAAACTGTTGAGAAAATTTCCTAATTATTAATTTCGAGACTTTTTTTGTATAATATAAAAGAAGTGTAAAGACTAATGCAGATCTTATAAATAAAAAATTCACACTGATAAAAGTTATCCTTTTGCACCAGCATAATAAAGAAGGTTTATTGAAAACAAGTAAAACAACTAGCTCGTCCTTTATTACTTTTAATATCTCTGTGTTTTATAGTGAATTAATTTATGTTAAGTCATTAAACTAGCTAAAGTTTTACATGAGTTGAAATTATGATTTTTTTCCCCAGTTATTCAGATTGCCACGAGTTTTAGTGTTAAATTATTAGCATATCTTAAAACACGTATCTATCTAAATACACATTATATAAATATTTCACATGTTATCATTAACATTTAGAATAATTTGAAAAAATATGAGTGTCGGTCAAAATGTTAATTGATTTGTTAAGATTCTTAATAAAAAGTAACGATAATCTGCCAATAACAGATTTAATGAGGGACGACTAATAAGAAAAGAATCGCTTAAAATACAGGATTTTAGCATTCTAAATGATGATTTTTCTTCAAAATATATCTCAAAATGTACTGAAGCACTAAATGATTTCATTTTTTATTTAATATATACATTGAATAAAAGAATCGCAATGCATAACCATTATGACGGTTAAACTTTAATCATTAAAAATTAGCACAAATTATGGACAAATTTATTCAATACTGATGCACAAATACTAATATTAAATTCATCAGTTACTATTAAGTATTTAAAATATACACTAATATATAAAATTTATTTATGTAAAGGAATAAAACGTTGAAACTAAACATTGCAAAAAATAAAACACCTTTTTAATTTCGTTTGTCATTTTGTTTACTTCATTGTTAGAAAACGCATTTGATTAGATTATAGTTATTAATGAAAAAAAAAATGCTGTACATATTATTCAACTTTTACTAACATTTTAAGATAAATTATGTGCTCTTTTTATTTTTAGGTGCAACAAACAGTAATTATATTTTGAATCTTCTTTTCAGTATTTTGCCTTATATTTCTTTCACTTTTTAGTTCGTATTATCCTTTTTTCACGTATTATTTAATGATATTCAAACAATGAAAACATTACTGAAGTTTATTGAAGGAATATGTGATGTGTGTGAATATTTTAAATATTTATAAAGATGTCAGATTCGTAATTTTTCGTCACAACATTTTCAATATATCACATTTTATGACTTTTACATATGTTTAAATGTAATTTTAATCTTAGTATATAGACTGTAAGCCATTTCAGGCAAAAGTTGTATAAGCTTATTACTTATTGAGGTTCTTCACATATACATGCAATTGTTGTGAAAATGCCAGAATTATGAATAAAATATTTTATCATTTCCTTTAATTTATTAAAAGTGAAACTTTTTTTTAAACTGTACTGTTTTTAAAAGTTGCAATTAAATTATTTTATTATTTCCATAGGTTTAATTGAGACAAAATGTTTCTTTTTTAAAATTTTTAAAGAATTCTTGTCTAATGTTAGTTATTTAGCAAGGTGTACTTTCAACATTTTGTGAATATAAAGACAATACTAACTTATAAAACTTTGGCAAATAAGGTTAGGTTTCATCGTGATAAGGATGTTATTAGCAATTAAAAGATGAAAATTTAATTTTTTATATCCTGCTGAAATTATTTAAAATTATTAATCGAATTACAGCCAGAAATGATAAATTCAGCACATTGAAAAATAATTAAAATTTTTACTTTTTTCCTTTCAAGTAAACGAAAATAACAGTTGAAATGATTATTTAATTATTATTTAAATTTTTTTGTCAAAAAAGTATATGTTATACGTTATCATATCAAACAAAAAACAAATGTTACTTTTCTATCTCCGCTTTTGATAATTGCCGCTGGTGGAAAAAACAATCGTAAATTATTGTCATAAATATTTCATTTGCATTGTATATTGCTTGTAAGGGCTTACGTTTTTAGAAACTACTAAAAATAATACTAAATAATTATCTTTATTACGAAAATAACTTAAGTGCCAATGTTTATTTTTGGCGGAAACACTTTAGCAATTGCATCGGTGATCGATTTTGTAAGTATAATGTAATAGTACCCTTTATCTCAATGAGATAAAATTAAATCTTGCTGTATTTAGTTATTTTTTTTCACATGGCAATTTGTGACCGTAATGCGTAATCGATTTGTGACAGACAAAATTATCACCAAGAAATCTTTTGCACCAACCAGATGTAGCTTTCTAGAATTTAGCTTTGTTTAGCATTTCTGATTACTTTTTAATCATGTTTCCGCAAATAAATTCTATTTAGTGTATATGAAATTTATAATAAAATTTGGAGCCAATAAAATCATTGTATCTACGTGATATTATTTTCGCTTCTCCGTAAAATACATGCTATTTCTTTAGAATCAAATGTATAATGGAAAAATACAGAGCAAATTTAATTGATAAATTTCTCCAATATATTACGATTATAAATTAAAGTACTCCATTAAACTTAAAAAATAATCAGTATATTTAAGCACTTTCGTTAATGCGAAATTTTGTAATCAACAGTATATTAATTAGAACAGTTAAAACTGTTTTCATATATTTACTTAATATTTATTTCATATTTACTCCTTCAAAAATAATTATCATGTGATTTATAAGAAGTTAAAAGTATTGGATTTTTATAAATGTTTATTATTATTTCAGGGCGTGGCCTTTTACACAGTAAGAAAACTATTTTCTCTTAAGCTCATTTACGATTTTATTTACATCTTAAAATATGCTAATATTACTGAAACTTCATTATTTTTTATTTATTAAAAATATTAAATAAATAATTGAACGACAGCGTTCTTATCAGTAAAATATTGATACGTTATATATGTATTGAATATAATATACTTAACTATTGCCTTTTTTAAATCGTATGAAACCCAAATGTTTCACAATTTGTAAATTGTGAAAAATTTGAAATTCAAAGAGATGATTAAGGATATATTTAATTAAATGTTATGTTAGTAAATATCTATATTTGGTAAAGAAAAAATATTAGTTAATCCTAATTTTCATATTATTAATATTAGGTACTTTGTAGTTTGTAAACTAAAGACTTTTCTTATAATAACTCTCTCTCTCTTTCCAAATCATACGTAATAATAATAAACAGTTATTTAACGAAGAGTGAGAAAAAGATTTCTAATGATTGTTACTTTTCTTCTATTAAGAACTAAATGTATTATTATCATATCCGATAGTTTAATACCAATGAAAATATGAAGAGATATAGAAATTTATAAAATTTAATAATTTTTTTACTTCAGTATACAAATGGAAATATGAAGGGATATAGCAATTTATAAAATTTAATATTTTTTTACTTCAGTATTTTTATGAAGGTGCAAATAAAAACAATTCATTGTCACTAAACAAATAAAGTAAATAATTTTATTTAATTCTTTGACACATTTTATTTATCTAATGGTTTAATTTGCTGGAAAATTTTACGTTTATAAATGTAAAATTTTATGCTCATTTATATCATCACTAAAAATCATTAATTAAAATATAACTACAGTTAAGTGGTTAAAAGTATTAATCAAATGTTATTGTTTCTCATTTTATAGATGCTATCAAAGGATGTAAGTTATTTCTTCTATACTATTTTTTTAATCTAACACAATTAAAATTACAATACCTAGCATGTAAGATTTACTTAAGATTTTTAGGCAGCCAAGGCTTGTAAAGGACAGTTGTGCATGTGAAGAAGAAACAAATTATGATTTTTTATGACTTAATTTATCACATAAAATTAAAAGTTTTAGCATATTGATTTTCATAAAACGTTTTATATTTTACTTAACTATCACACATACTTGGAAACTCATTAATTTAATATAATTTTATCCACTATTTCATTATAATTTAAAATCTTCTTTCACTTTGTAAGAATAAATAAAGATTATAACTAGTATACTTATAACTAGTATTTACATACAGCTTATAGAATTAAAATTCATATCAGTTTTAATATGAGTGGCCATAGAGAAGTTGTAGTCATTAATAACAAGTAAAATTTACTATAACAAGTAAATAAGATATCTATTATGTAGTGGAAAAGTTATAAAAATATTGAAGTTTTTGTACATAAAAATTAATGTAAATTCTTATACATGGTATGTTTGCTCTGCTTCAGAAATATATATTATTAAGCTTCTATTATAAAGAAAAACTTTTTACCTTATTTATTTTCCCTCCTAACAATTGAAATAATTGTGAAAAAATTTATAATTATAAATATTTTTTGTTTATTGTAACAAATAAATTAATTTGATTAGTAATTTCATTGGATATTTAGAAAAATTGAATATCTCCCATTCTTCATGCATATGAATTTTTTATTTACGTTTAAATACCTTTTAATAGCCAAAAAAAAATACTATGTGTTTGAGAACAGCCAGTCTTAAAACTAACAAATTTTTTCACTTATGAATTATTTAAGATTTTCAGTTACTAAAACTAAATGTATCCAAATTTATTTTCAGTGGACAATGTATTTGAAAGTAAGTTGCATTTTTAAGTATTTTACAATATTAATTTACTAAACGTACATTAAGGTTGTTATACTTTGAGTACAATAGCTTTAAGAAATGAGTACTCAAAAATCAAAACCATAGTATGCGTTATATATAGCACACACACAAGAAGTTAAGGTAGAAATCATTTAATATATTTAAAATAATAAAGCTCTGTTTGTAGTTTTTACATTTTACAATCTACTCATTTTCTGAATATAACTTAGGTGCATATGATTGCAAATATTTTTTATACTGATACTCAAAATGATAAAAATTACATATTTAACTTTGAAATATTATCTTAATTTTAAATTATTTTACAAAATAAGGATAATATGATAAAAAAAATTATAAATAGAATTTCAGAGAAAAAAAATTAATTTTAAGAAGAAATGTTTGATGCTCATAAATTACAATTAAAAAATTTATTACAGCGGTAGAAATACAAATGTTTGATAACAGTTGGTAGAAATAGAAAAAGTATCTATTTTTATTATTGTAATTGTATAGATGTAAAGGGTGTTTATAAATATCCCCTTTTAACTACCTGAATGCCATGTTACAACACATATTTCTCACTGAACTGAATGAAAACTAAGATTGATAAAGTAATCAGTTAGACAAATTATTAAAAAAAAATTAATATAGCCAAAATGGTAATTTTAAGATTTGCATGATAAGGGAAAAAGGAGTTAAAAAAATAAATATAATATTATTAAGAAAATACAAATAAGAAATAAAGGAAGGAATTAAATTTATTATTTTGATAATTAGCATCTAATAATCAAATATTAAGTATTATATTCCAAAGAATTTATTAGTAGTGCATTAATTTTAAATAATAAAATATTAACTGTTATTCATTATTAGATATTTAAGTTTATGACAGAAGCAGATTTTTGAAAATATGTAAATTTAAATTGTGTAATATTTACTCGAAAGTATTTTTATACTCCAAATAAAATATTAAAATGCAATTAAAATTTAATTTATCTCAACATATAAAATATTAATATACAATTGATGTTAATATGCAATTACTATTTAATTTGTTGAGATTGCATTAAGTTAAAAGCATAGATTTTTCCTAGTGCATCTACATTATAAATTATTCTTAGTATCTCTTTATAGAAATAATTAAGATTTGATTTCAATGCTCCATTTTTTTCACTGAATTCAGTTTCAAACTGAATTTTAAATAGGTATTTTTAGCGCAGAGTGCTGAGAAAATTTTTTACTTTAATTATTTATAATAGATTTGTAATGGAACATCACAAAAAACATTTTTGATTTCATACAACTGAAAGTAAAATGTAAAACAATATATTCAAATATTAATGTAATATTTCCTACTAAAATGTTAAAAAATACATCTTAATGTAGAGTAAATTGATTTATAAATATATGCTATTTTTATTTATATTATTTTTCTCCCACACAGATGGCATTAGTGGACGTAAGTTCTATTTGATAAAGAATATTTTTTATCATAAAGAAATTCAGCATTTTAATTTAATTGAATTTAAATCATTAGAAAAATAATAAATCATTACCTATATGTAAATATATTATCGTTGTAAAATATTTTTTACAATTAAGTATATATTCAAATTTGCATGATTTTAAATACTTTATATATAACATGTTATATAGTTAAAAATTTTAAAATATTTCGAACTTTCATAAAAATTAAATTTTTTTTAATAAATTTCAGAGAAAAGCTTCTATTAATTAAATCCTTTTTAAATATACACTTTATTTTGAAAAATAAATTGTAAGAGAAACATTACTTTCTGTAATTCTTGATGAAAATACTCTTTAATCATAACAAATAAAAATTTTACATGATGAACATCATATGAAATATGAATAATGAAAATTATGTTTTCAAATAATTTCACTCTCCTTGTTTAAAAAGAAATCAGATTAACATTTAAATAAATTAAATTTACATTAAGTTCATATAATGAAATGAAAAATAATGCTCACACTTTTTATCAAAATATTTTCCAATAAAAAATAATATTAACAAATAGGAAAATATTTTTTCAAATAATAATTACAGTAAAAAATTTCAAATTCCGATAAATAATATTTAATTTAAAATAATTATAAGCATTTTTTAAAAAATGACAAAATAAAATATTTACAAATATAACTTGATAGTGTTAACTAATATTTACAAATATTTTGTATGGTTTAAATTTATTAGAAAACAAATTACAAGACGAAGCAATAGTAAAGAACTATTGTGTTTACTAAATGGAAACTATTACATTTATATAATTATCTATAATGTAAGTTTAGAATTAAACTATTCTTAATCAACTTTCAAAACAAAATTTTAAACATTTTTTATTTTATCTTTTTTATAGTCAGAAAAGGAATCGATGGTATGTAAGTACAAAAGAATTATTTATTGACAATTATATACTTGAAATTGTTCAATAACCCAATCATTATATCCTTATAGTGTGACTAGATAAATTAGAGATTGAATTTAAATTAAATGAGTTATAAAAAAAATAACTTCATATTAATGATTTAATATTTTTAATATAATTTTCTTAATTTATTATATAAAAATAATTCTATTGAATTCACTGTTTAATTATTATACTTATAAAATTATTATTCATTTTTGTTTTTAATTTCCCTATATTTGTATTATTTGTAGTATTAAAAGTAACATTTTAAGAAAAATCTTTTTATTTGTATATTCAAGTAATGAAACAAATATATTTTTATTCTTTATATTTAATATATTTATATATTTGATACTCTTACGAAACATTTTGTATCATTGTAGATGCTGCATGTGGATGTACGTATTCACTATTGTTTTCAACAATAAGTATTTTTTCGAAGGAAACATTTAAAAAATTTTATCTACATCTTAGACATAATTAAAAAATTTAGATTTTTTTACTTCAGAAACAATTTTGCTTTGTATTTTATTCCTACTAATATTGCATTAATAAACCTTATTACTATTCATCTACCTACCTATATATATATATATATATATATAATATATATATTTACAAATTAAAAATATGAAATTATTTTTAATATATGTTAAAATAAGTTATGTAGTTTAATTGTGAAAGATTATTACATTATACAATGATTTCTGGCTTTGCTAAAAGATTCCAAATAAGAGATTTTGTATTTTTAATAAAAATAAATGTGCATTTGAAATATTATATATATATATATATATATATATATATATATATATATATATATATATATATATATATATATATATTATAAGTGTTTGTGTGTGTGTCATATACTACTATCTCTTATTATCTCTTATATACTATTAAATTAATAAACCATCCTTTTTTATTGTTATTATGTATATTCCATCAGAAGCACTAGTTTGTTTCTCTGGCATTTATTTACAAAATTGCGGTGAAATGTCTGATAAATTGTATATTTGATATGTAAATAAAATAGTTCTCAAGAAAAATGCTTAAAACTTCATTTGCAATACATTATTTTAATTAAAAGTAAAAAAAATTCAAATAAAAATTATTATGATTAATTCAAAGTAAAATATTTGTTTAATTACTTTCTATTACATAAAATGTTTCTAATTAAGAATTCTTAATAACGCAATGTTCTTTTGCGAACAGAGATTCAATTTATTATTATTTTTTATTTTATTAAAGAATAACAATAAACAACCTTTAAGAACAAAGATGCTAAGGCACAAATTTAAAACAAATATTAATCATTTTTTTATTTTAAATTTAAATTTAAATTATCTTTTTACACATGAAAATACATTAATATGAGCAAATTTAAAGAGAAACGTGAATTGTATATTATTTCATTATTAGTTTTATTTTTTTGCTGCAATTTTGAGCTTTTTTAATTGCAATATAAAAAATAAAAGTGCTTTGTTTACTCTTTGAAGAGGCGGTAAAAATGCAGACAGAGATAGGGAGTTAAGGAAAAAATATAAATTCTTTTTGTTTCATATTTCCTTACAATTTTGTATTTACAAAATATTATTAAAATATCTATATTTTAAACACACATGATGTTATTTTAACCTATAATAATTTATATAATAAGCAAATGATATCTTACCAGAAGCTAAGATTCTATATAGAATAGAACGTTGATAATTTTATAAACATTCTTAAAAACTGAACATTAAATATGGAATTATAAATTGCATGACTGATTTGTTTGTGTGTGTTAAACTTTATTTAGGATTGAAAATTGAAATTTTAAGCTTATCATTTTAGCATAGTAACTTTATAGAACGTAAAATATTTAAGGTGAAATATTTGCTTTCATAATATTTGATATGATGTTCATTTTTAAAAGTTTAAAATATTTTTAAGAATGGAAACTTATATAATAATCTATTTTCCTTTAACATTACTTTAGTGGGAAATATTGCATATGGTAAATATATTTATTTTACTTTTAATCAATTATAACAGTTTAAATTGGAAAATGAGTATTTTTTTTTCAAATTTCTCAAAAGAATTTTAATACAACGGTATTCATATGAGATACATATTATCTTTCTTACAATGGTTAAATACGAAATTAAAAAACGAGTACTTACATAAAATTATGAGAGAAAATCATATGACTTTTTGACCAGCTATACTGTTAAGTTGAAAAATAATTAAGGCTTGATCTATTAGAATTATTGTTATTACAATGTGTGGATAATTTAAAATAAAAAAAACTTTTTTTACTTCTAACAGAAAATATATCATTTATGCACTATTTATAGTAAATTATGTGCAATTAAGATATATTTCCAACAATAAATTTATTAACTATGATTCCTACAAATACAAGTACAACGTAGAGAGATTTGTCGAAAATTGGTCAGTTGACCATGTTAGATATATCATATTCTTCATTTATTGCAATTGTCTTTTTATAAGTTATTTTTTCCCAAAACCATATTTATTCACATTATTAATAAACTGCTATTAATTGTTTCATAATTAACAACTTAAAATTATTGATATCGATTTGTAAGACATTTTATTAAAAATATTTGAGTATAAGATGAAGCGGAAGATCACATGTAAAATATAATTTGCAAATGTACTCATAGAGACAGTTATTTTTGTATATAATCGATATTGTATATAAACAAAACTAATATTTCGATTACTGATGATAATAATACGGAATGCATTTTATGTATAAATTAACAACTCTTTCGCAGCTAATACGAGAAAAGATCCCATTTCTGGTTATCAATGTAAAAATAATTAATGTGAATTTAAAAAGGTTGTAATATTAATAATTTCTTTCAAATTGCATGACAGTGAGATAAATATAAGAATATTAAAGATTTCTGATGATTTGTAGGCGTAATAAGTGAAATTTTTGCATTTTTTATTTCATGCATAATTGAACTGAAAATATAAATCTGTAGCGCAAGAACCTATATGTGGGCCAAGGCCTACAGTGTACATATTTATTTCCCTGGCAGAGGATCTAGGGACGCAAAACATATGTCCTGCTTAGGTTGTCAGCCTAATTTGAAATCAATAGTGTTTAATTGCAAAGCACATGCTTGATACTCAATTTATTAACCCATTAAAGACATGAAAGGATAAGCCGATGATGAATTAGTGAAATTGTTAATTTTTATTATTTTTTTTGCTAAGAACTTACATCTACAGTAGATATATGCAATGAACAAGATTATTTGCTTAATTGAATATATAGAACAATATAAGTTCTTCAAAATGTTCAGGCAGGAACAATGTTTTGCATAAAAAAAACAATTACAGCCTAGACATATACTTTATTAATCATTATAAGAAGATAACTGTAGAATAAAAATTTGATACACTCTAAATAACTTTAATTATGTAGTATTTAATAGTATTAAATAGAAAATGAAGAAAACAAATTATAGTCAATGCACCTTTTCTCTTTTAGAGGCAGCAAGTGCTCGTAAGTATTTTTTTTGGCTTAGTTATCGTGAATTTGTGATTACTATTAATGATAATAATATTTAAATTTCAAAGTGTTTTTTTTTTCAGCTTAAAATTTTCCTTATTATAATTCAAGTTTCAGTAATGAATCATCATGTTATAAATAAGCATTTCGATGATATTTATACATTAATCATTTAATCAAAATTTTTTGGATTTTTTAAAATAATTTATGAAAAAACTATGTGTTCTATCAACATATATACACTGTCCGACACTGAAAATGCAACACTAAGAAGGAGTTGCCAGAAAGTGACAAATTGTGGCAAACAGAGAGAGAGAGGGACAGCAACGAACAATAAGTGAACTGTATTTCAAAATAATGCGCATTACTTAGAGCAAGAACAGGGTCGGATCAGCAGGTTTTAGGACAAGCGTGGACTGTGATACACTAAGAAACACGCACAGAATCAATAAGAATACGGTTGGCATTCTGAGAAATGGCTTTCATTTTACAGTAAACCTTTTGCTAAATTGAATCTCCACTGAACTAATATTGTTTCTTTCTAAATTTCATCTGAAATGCTTAAGCATCTTATTATTCCATGTAAAATAATAATAAAAAAAACACCACATGAAAGTTTCCATGAAAACTGCATTAAATTTTATTTGATTAGTTAGATTCTATAAATTCAAGTTTTTACTGCTGTTAGAAATAAAAAACTTGATGACAAAATATTATTTTACAGTTTCATAATAATTAAAAAAAAAGAGCTACGTTTAAAATGTTAAATTTCTTTCACAGAAATAACCAATTAAAATAGCGTTCTATATTTAAATTTTTTTGTATAATAGGTGGCTGAATAAAAAAAATTACAAATTATTTAAACTAAGTAAATTGAAAATCTATACAATTTTTTTCATACATCTTTAAGTTTTTAATTTTCTAAAATATTAGTTTAATTCTTTTTTTTTATTTTAGTTGATACTGGTAAGTAACTGTTTAAATTTGAAGAGATTTTCCAATCTAAATTTTGAGCCGTATATACATATATAAATATACCAAATATTAAAAAAAGAAATTGAAATTATAAAATGAAATGCAGTCTTTATAAATAATTATACATCGATATGTTTAAATGATAAATGGCACTTAATAAATTGAATTCAATATACGTTGAACATTTTCCTTAGTTGCATTTGCTCGTAAAGTAAAAGATTCATAAAAAAATTTTTTAGCGATATATACATGGAATTTGTATGATTATTAATAATCAAATTGTGAATTTTGTCTCATGCATTTATCTTAAGCACTGAGATACTATTAGCACAAAAATTTATAGGAAATTTAAAGGGATAAATTTACCTTTAACTAAGTTTTCTAGATGAAATATACGTATTTATATTAGTATTTATGTATCGTTTAACTTACTGTCGAAGTTTTCTATTTTAGAATTTTGATTTTTGCAAGAACTCCATAACTTACAGAATAAAAACATTATGGTTTAAATATAAATATATTTACAGAATATTATGTATGCATGATATGTAAAAAAGGTTATAACACTTAGAAGAAATTTGCAAGCAAATTGTTACTTGCAGTGTTGAACAGTAGATTAGAATTAAGTGAATTTCATGTGCTACTGGGATTTGTAATATTTAAGGTATTTAATTAAAAATATTTAAGGTATTAAAAAGTATAATTCTAATAATTAGAACTAACTAAGATATTTAATTATGAAATGGGTGAAGAATAATTAAATTTCAAATAATACAGAAGATTATGTTTTTTAAAATTATTGTCATTTATCTGAAAATATGATTTTTCTTTTCAGGTGGTAAGTAAATATATTAGTTTAGTTAATTAACATTAATGTCATTTGCGATATGGGATACTTTTAAATTATTTGTACGATTATAATTAATAGAACCATACTGCTTTGATACTGATATTCGTTAATATTAGTAAAATGATTAAGATTTGAGAAATATTTATTGATTTTATCACCAAAGAAAATTTTATTTATATTATTCTAATACTTATAAGTAATACGCTCTTAATATAAAAATATTTTTATCTTAATACTCATTGTTTCATTCATTTTATCGTAACACCATAATTGTAATGCACATGCTCAAACTCTCCCATGCTCACTCCAGGTCACCGTAAATGCATCACCTTAAAGGAAGTGTGCAAATAACATGAAATTTATAAAATGCGTTAGCGGAGATGAGAAATGGAAATGATTAGAATTTCAGCGCAGACACACATTACGCATCACTTCAAAACACTATTTTAAGGCTTGGAGATTTTAACGATTTCAAGTTTGGCAATTGTGTTTTTCTCGAGGTTTTTATGGAAAAAAGGATTAATTATCTCTCGTAGAAAACAGCAATCATTTTTTGATCAAGTATCCAATTTCGACAGAAGAATAATAGCCTATTGAGGATTGTGGATTATTTTCAGGGAAATCAGTAGTCATATTGGACGAAACCAAACAACTCTAATGCGGATATGTGATCGTTGGATGCAGGAGGATACGACGGAACCGACGTGTTTGATCGCTTCCACCTTAGTGCACCACTTCACGTGATGACAGGTAAATAGTGCGGATGTCAGTGACGGATTACTCAGTGACATGACGAACCATATCACAGCATATTTAGTCTGTAACGAATCATCTAGTGTCTGCGCGTACCATTTGACACCGTTGACAGCAGAGTGATTTGATCACAAGACGTTCATTGCTTCGTCTACCCTTGATGGTAAATCACAGATTTCTCCACCGCCAATGGTACGATGAAAAAAGGATGTGGACGGCAGAATGAAATGAAATTGTCTTTACTGACGAGTCACGCTTCTGTCTGCATTACCATAATGTTTGCATTCGAGTCTAGAAATACCGTGGAGACAGAAAGCTTAGCAGAGCTGCGTTATGCACCGCCACATAGGTCCTGCACCGGATATGATTGGGCGGTTTTGGATAAAACTCTCACACTCCTCTAGAACGCATTACCGATACTTTAAATAACCAACGATACAGCTTCGAAGTTTTAGAGCCAGTTGCCTTCTTTACCTTCAGGAATTGCCTACAGCTATATTTCAAGAGTATAATGCGCGATCATACGTGGCCCGTTTTGTCCAATAGTTCTTCATCAATCACCAGATTGAGTTGCTTCCCTGGCGGCTTGCTCTCCAAATCTTTCGCCGAGAGAAAACATGTGGTTCATGGTTGCTCAACGATTGACCCAGATTGCGTTCGCAGCTGTCACACAAGATCAACTTTGATAACGTGTGGAAGATTCTTGGTCTATTGTACCCCAAGAACACGTACAAACTATCAATTTAGAGGCTTGTATCAGTGGTGATGTCCAACAATGGCGGCTACTCTGGCTACTAATTTTGCCGAAACCACACTTTCCAGAAGTCTATAAATTGAATCAATATATACTTATTCAACATGATATCCGCAAAATAAATTTTTTGTGGTATCTCTTATCTTTCATAGTGTTGCAATTTCGGGGGCCAGCAGTTTATTATTATCTTAACAAGAATATGGTTTTTTTGCTATTGTCATATACCAGGTAGGCTAGTATTATGGGATGCACTGCTCCACTTTTCCATGTAAACCGTAAATTAGTGTAGAGTCATACTTCATCATTGCATAAATGACATAGGTATTCGTAGATAGGGTAGGAAACCACTCACAAACCATTCATACAAGGAAAGGACAAAGACAAGAGAGAGAGAGAGAGAGAGAGAGGGAAAGTATATATTTGCGAAAACTGTGATTCGAGTCCAGAACCAGGCACGCTGGGTGGGCGGATGGCAAGTATAACTGCGTTTATGGAATGTGTTAGTATCTTCAAATTAGGTCTTTCTTGATTAGATGGAAATGAGAATGACTTGGTTTTGTAAATATGCTTATCTTTGGCATAAAATTAAATCTTTGCTTAAGGAAAATTTTAATTTACATTTGAAAATTTGTGGTAGAAATTCTAATAGCAGAAAAATCTTTTAGAGTTATTATCTGAATAAACTTGAATTTTCATAACTTTATTAATACGATTAAATCCAGACGGAATTCAAAATAATTACTTTAATAATTCATTTACCATTTACAAAAAAAAAAAACAAAAAAAAAAAAAAAAAAAAAAAACGGCATGTCATTGTATTTGCTTAGAATTTCCCTATTTATTAGATACTAATTTAAAATAGACCAAATTAATTTTGAATGTTTTGAGTTTTGTCACTAATGTCCTTTAAAAATATCATTAATGTCCTTTTTTAACACATTTACTTACCATTTAAAAATAATTTATTTTTCAGACATAGGTGGAGGAGGTATGTAATTTTGTTTTTACTGCTTCATAAGACAAAGATATGATAAGGAATGCATATAAAATACATTTGATATCAATGTAAAAACACTTGTGAGACTTAAATGAATAGAAAAATGTCCTTTTAAAAATAGTGTGTGCGTGTGACATAAGTTAAATATTAAAACTAAAATAATAGGTTTCCCATAAATAATGGAAAAAAAGTAATTGAAAATAGCGATTTCTCTATGTGATAGCATATGACAAAATTAAATATCTAATTTTAAGTTTTCGTACCAAATTGAGGCTTACAGTCTAAAGAGTGGATGAGAGTTTATTAACATTCTTTAATTAAAAAATTTACTTTCTATGAAACTTAAATTATAGAATTATCAGAGTTTAAAAAGGACATTGTGAACACATTTGGTTGATTCATAGAAGTGCCACAGGTGTTGAAGGTATCAATAGAAGCCATGCCAAAGATTATGTCACTTACAATGATCTTGCAAAGTAAAATTTGTGAGACAGATTGTTTAAGAAACCCTAAACTCACTGTGAGACACAGAAATATATTAACGAAGATAGTGACCAATCGAATGACATAAAGATCACAATAACTGAAATAGTATTGTTGAGATTATTGACTCTATACATCAACCAGAAATGGGCAATTACAGTTCGAAAGGAATTTCATTAGTAAAATATTTGAGGTAGATGTGCGATTGAAAAACTTCTTGTGACAGTTGTTAATTTTAAAAGCACTATAAAATCTGGACTATGAATTAGTAGGAACACTGTTTTCGATGAATGGGTTTTCTTCATATTCATAGATATGGTTTGGGTTTACGTGTACTAAACCCATGTTGAAGCCTAAAAACAGATTATTTCCTTTCTAGGGTAGAAAATAACGTGAGTCCATTATAGTTTGAGGTAAAATGCTTTTGGGTTTTTTTGTCACGTATTTGAGATTTGGGACCTTAGACGATTTGGAGTTACATTATTTGTTATCTTACATAGATAGATAACATGCATTGACTAGGTCACTATTTTGGCCAATCAACAGGATCCTGTTGATCTCCAGGGAGAAGCAATGCTTCTGTTGTTTTAAATAGGAACGGTGCTTCCACCTTGAGATTGCCCTTATGGAAATGATATATTTAAATTTTTGAACAATAGTTTCGGAATAATGAGGATTCATTTTCACACCTTCAGTAGTTGCTCAATCACCGAAGTTAACCATTATAGAGACCTTTTGTACTACAAAGTCTCTATGGTGGTTATGCATTTTTGTTTGAGAAGAAAGAATAAGTCAGTCTGTTATCTAATTCCAACATCTCTCTGGAAATCAAACTGTTTCTGCTGGAGGAATGGTATCACACACAGAACCAACACTTACATCCGCACAGAATTTACAGATATCCATTTTCATGTAGGATTCCAGAGGTTTCAACATTTAAAATTGCTTGTTCACATTATAAGGCACAAAACACTTCTTTATGTATGGGTTTTCAGTCATTATGGACAACCTTTGTATAATTCCCCTCTTACTTTAACGGCCCATGGAACTTTGAAAAGTTGTACAAATATTCAATAAATTTAACAATATTGAATTAATATTTGTTTTCAATTTTATTGAATAAAAAAAGTTTTCAAGTAAAAAAATATTTATTCAATTTTTGTGAATACATATTTGTTTTTACTTTAATTTAAACTATTATATGTAACTTTAAATATTTATTTTTCAGTCAAGAAAATTACTCATGGTAAGTTATATTTTTCAATATGATTCTCATAAAAGAAAATTAAACAATCCATCAGTGGCATAAATTTTCTATCTCTTTTATCTTAATTTTTGCATCACGCAATTATTATTTTATGATTTTTATTTAAAAGGTTCCATAAAAATGACATTTTAATTTTGTAAATAATCAGTTATTTTAGCTTATATAATTTATGTGTAATATTGAATTTTAATATTTGTTGACATTTTTATTTTTACTTTTGCTTTTTTAAATTAACTGTAACAATGTTTATTTTAGTAAATATTTCTGGAGCAAATTTTTGTTTAATAAACTTTGAGTAAGGATCACATTGTATCAGTGCTCATTTAGGGTGCGCCAAAATTTTATAAACGCTAGCTTCTAATAAAAAGTAAACTACTGAACACAGATTCTTAAAAAAAAAAGCAAGAAATGAACTTCTGCACATTTGTTGTTAACAAGCAGCATAGCATAATGATGATCAGCATTATGGCTTGAGAACAGACAGTATGTTACGATTAATTGGAAATTTCTTCACAAGAAAGGCAATTTATCATCTGGTATTAACTGTCAGAGGATGTCATGATTAGGTACAGAAACTGGTTCCAGACTGAAGTTCAGCAATATAGGGTAAGAGATCAGATGATGTTCTTTACTCGAAATAAATGTTTCTGCTGGAGAGTTTTTAGCAGAATCATTGCGGTTATCGAAATAGACAAACAATGAAAGGAAGGAACTATCTTAGGCATTACTCCACGTGGTATGGCATTTAGATTCCAGACTTCAGATGCATCACAAGCTCATACATTTGAAGCTAGTTTTATGCAATTCCATGGAAGTTATACTATGAAGAATGCAATTTCGACCCCATGAGTGTGCATTCTCTTCAGAAGTTTAGAACTGGATTTTTGTTACGTGGTAATCAGCACTGGAATAGGTTACTATAAGAAAAGTTAAAAAAAATGAATCTTCAAATAACCTTAGTGGGACAGAAGGCAATCTTTCTCGTAAAAATGACCAAAAACAGCATTCAGATATTTTTTTAATGAAAATGAGTGATCAAATGCTGTTGAAACTGAAATGGTGGGAAATGTGTTTTTGTTTTAGTATTAAATTATAAAGGAATTGTTTTTAATTTTACTTTTATTCTTAGTAAATTGCTTAAGTAGCATCAATAGTATGTAATGGAATTAATCTCAATCCACAAGATTCATGGATATGCCTTTAAGAAATTGAGAACTTATTAACTGTGACAGGGAAACTGTTGATTGTTTTCCCCCACTATTCATTTCAAGGTAAAAAGATCCACGGAAATACAGTAACCTAATTTAAAATGCATATTTCTTGATTTAATAATTTTATCAGGTAAACAACTATGAGCTCAGATATAATTTTAAACTAAATATGTGCGTTGTAAAAATCCACAAGTTTTATCAGGAAAATTAAGAAATTATTGCATTAACAAATTTATGACTAAAATGAGTTTTTTGTCTTTTACGTTTACAAATTAGCTTTTAAGCAACATATTAGATTAAAAGAACTGCGACATTTTCTATAAAATTATATGTAGATAATTTATAAAAATCAGGCATATTTTTACAATTTTTATCCTGGATTGTAAATAATCTTATATATTATAACTCATATGACATTGCAGAATTCTTCGGTGGGCGTAAGTATAAATTTATGTTCATTTAATATTTAGACATTCAATTTCACCATTCTTTGAATATTTGAGTAATATATATATTCATTAATTATGTACGCACGGAACTTAAATTCTATATTTCTTACTGTCAGAAATAAATCTATAACTAATTAGAAATGCTTTAAAGTTAATGATAATTTTAATATTATTATATAATTTTTGGTAATTGAATCTCTCTCTTGCACTTGAAGAATAAATTTGAGGTTTGCATTTTCTATAGTTTAAAATAGAAACCTCTAAAATGTGTTGACTGATTAATGTGTTAATAAATTGAAAACTTAACTAAAATTGAGAAACAATAATAAACTTGGAAAATTGTTAAGAACATAGAGAATATATAAGGGGTGATAAAAAGAAAAGGTACGAAACGACGTGTAAAAACGTAATAATTAAATATTTGCACATTGCGCCATCGAAGAATGCAGCGAGACGTCTCGGGATGTGATTGGAATCTGATTGGGATCGGATCAGGCTGGGGCTCCCGTGTGCACAGGAGAGAGCAAAGGTTATTTTCAAAAGCGGCATCCAAATGATGGCGCAGTCTGTATGAAAACAGGACGTTGTTCGGGTTGCAATATTCGACGACTAAGGGACAGCGAGATGTTATCCAATTCCTAACAGAGGAAGGTGAGAAACCAGTGGATGCATGAGTCGTCACCTCCCCCTAAAATGTTCAAAACCGTCCCGTCCTCAGGAAAGGTGTTTGCTCACCGTTTTTTTCGACGTTTAAGGCCCGATACTTGTGGAATTCTACGAGCATAGAAAAACCATAAACTCCGATGTGTGCTGTGAGACATTCCGACGCCTACGCAGGTCAATCAAGAACAAAAGACTGGGATTGCTCACAAAAGGTGTGGTTCTGCTCCATGATAACGCGCATCTACACATCTCCAGAGTTGCACACATAGAACTGGCCAATTTCAAATGGGAGACGTTTCACCATCCGACTTGTTGTCCAGACATGTCGCCTTGCAATTTACATGTGTTTGGTCAACTGAAGAAACACTTAAAAGGGAAACGCTTCAATTCGGACGACGTACTCAAGGACGCGCTGTGACGTACTGAATCTCGTCACGGCCCCAGTAATTCTGGGAACAAGGAATCCTGTGTCTTGTGTTCATCAGTGGGATCGTTATGCTCAAGCCGATGGTGTATATTTTGAATGAAGTCTCCATTTGTACTTACCGTGTCGTTTCGTACCTTTTCATTTGATTATCCCTTTTATTTCTTTAAAGTATGAATATTCTGCATTGAATCTTTTATCAAATATTATATCTTAATATTAACCAGAATTTTACTTTTAAACATTTTAGTTGGAAATATAGCCCATGGTAAGTGGAATTATTTCTTATTGTAAATACAAAAATTTGATAAAATGTTTTTTGTGAAGAAAATGTGTATTATTTTTCTCCATTTTATGAGATTTCCTTTCATTAGGTATATCAGAAATAATGAAATTACTTGGAATATTCGTTAAAATGAAGATTTAAATAAATTTTCTAAACTGCCATCGCATATATCATTTTTAATATTTTATTCATTAAAACTGCTTATTGTTTAGTAAAGAATAAAAACAGATCCAAAACATGTAAAAATTAATTATTTTTGCATGAAAAAATTTATAATATTTTGGCATAATACATTAATTTTTGAAAATCATTTTTTTAAAAATACTTTCAATCGATTTTAGTTGAATCGTTTCTAATGTATCCTTATATATTTCTATTTTGAGTACTATTTTTTAGTGTAATGTACTATAATCAAAACTTTTTTTATATTACAGATATTGTTGGAGCAGGTAATTAATATTTACTATTACACACTTAAATTACGACATTATATAAGACAATAATACATTCTTATATATTGTCTTTAGCATATTAATTATCTCAAAATTTTTGTGAAACTTTTATGCAGCAACTGAGATTGGTGTAGCATATGGAATAAAAAATTTCATTCAATAACAAATTAAACGAAATCTTAAAACTTTATTTCTTCTCACGTTTACACTGTTTTCACATTGTTAAGTGATAAGACGCATTAAGAGTTTGCTATTTATAATTTCAAAACTACTAAATTGCTTATTTATTATCATAGATTACCATAGATATCCATCAGTATTAAAAAAAAAAACAAAACAGTTTATTGAATATTCTAATTGAATTTCTATAATGATTATTAACCCCACACAGTAAATATAGTTTTATATTAAACATATACTTCTTCAAATTTAGTAAATTTAGTTATATATATATATATATAAATTAAATTTAACTAATATAACTAATATAAACTATATATATATTTATCTATATATATATATATATATATATATATATTTATGTATATATATATATGTATGTATATATATATGTATGTATATATACATATATATATATATATATATATATGCATATATATATATATATATATATATATATATATATATATATATATATATATATATATATATATATATATATATATATATATATATATATATATATATATATATATATATATATATATATACATATATATATATATATATATATACATATATATATATATATATATATATATATATATATATATATATATACATATATATATATATATATATATATATATATATACATACATATATATATATATATACATACATATATATATATATATATATATGATAGCTTAGTTAAGGAATTGACCTAAAATGTTTTTAATCAGAAGCATAAACGTGAAAGGATTCATTTCATCAATAATGTATTAAAAACGAAAAAATATCTCTTCAAATTTCTAAAAGTGAAAGAATTTGAATAACCGTTATTTTTTGTATCAAGAGTAAGAAAAGAAATTCCATGCTAAAAGTTAAAAAAAAAATTTGGTAAAGGGAATTTAATTTTGACGAATTGCAATTGTTATCACTTTTTGAAGAAAAAAAAAAAGAGTTATTATCATGCAATAAATGCAAACATCAATAGCTATTGAAACTGAGATTTCATCATAAAGTAGAATTTAATTCATAAAAAGATATTAATCATGACCATTTGAGTCATAAAATAAGACTCCATGTAAATAAGAGATTTTATTGCCCTAAAAAATACAAATTTTTTTTAAAATTGAAATCGTCCTTCCATTTTAAACTAACTGTAAAGTCATAAAGTGGATGTTTTGTCTTGTATTTTGCTTTTTATTCGGACCTAATTTTAACATGTTATATTTTAGAACAATATCGATAAATTTGAATACTAATTATTTAGAACAATAGGTAATTTTCTGGATTTTGAGAACATTTACAAATTGAAACTTATAATTAAAAGTACTCCTTTATAACTGGTAAAAATCATGTATGGATTGTTACTAATCCCTGACGATACTTTGACTTTCACTGGTGAATTTCGCCTTATTTGATGCCGATTTTACATAAAGCAATTTGAAGACAGACAGAAAATTCGTCGACAAGTCTGATTTATGGTACTTATTATGATGTGACGCAGATCAAACGTTTGATGTCGTCATGGATATTTTAAATCAATGGAAATTGTAATAAAGTGATGTATTCATAGAAATAAAGAAACAACCACTTTATGGTTAATATGTGTCTAAGTGTTAAGACATCAATTTAACCTTGAAGAAACTTGATTAACTATTCTAGATTGTGTTATGTAATAAAATAATTTGTTTATCAAACGGTTATTAATAAATAGATTGAATTTGTATAAACAATATGCAATTTAATTTCTGAAAGGAAAAAAGTTATAGCTGTATCTTTCATTCAGAAAGTGGCAACACATGAATGCAATTGAAGCAGCTAATTTATTTTCTGTATAAAACATATAATGAAGATGAAAATTTTCTTTTCATAATTCTAAAAAGTATATATTTTGAATGATATTAAATTAAATTATTAATTCAATGCTTATTGTAAGCATTATTAACAATCAATATGTTGTATATGATATTTAATAATTTAAATTCAAATAGTTTTTGAAAAATGGGTATAAAAATGGGTATTGTGCAAGAATTTTAATTTGCCATTTATGCACAGTATTTTAATTTATAACATTTATTAATGCCTTTTCCCCCTTATTTAGTTGGAAATGCAGCAAAAGGTATGGATGGATTTTAATTTTAAAAATGCTTTATGTTTGTTATAACTTGCTGTTTTATAATGCTTAGTAATGTTATGATATCTGGTGGAAAATATTAAGAATAATTTAAAAAAAAAAGATAATTTCCTTGTAATTCATGCATGTTTTGTTTTAAAAAAGATATTTTTTATAAATATATGAAAGTATGTAATTCACTTCAGTTCTACTATTAGGAATGCTTTTTTTATTTTTATTATTAAGATTATTAGAATTATTAGGAATGACTAAGAATTATTCAAAAATGGATACTTCGCTAAATCTTTAAAATTATGTTTTTAATAATTATCCGTTATGTTTTCATAAAGTTTTTCTAATTATTATTTCATAGATCTTATAATTTTTAAACTATTTTTATATCCTATGACAAAGAATGTGTAATCTTATATGTGAGAATAATACACTACTGGCCATTAAAATTGCTACACCAAGAAGGTGACATGCTACAGACGTGACATTTATACGAAAGGAAGAAGGTGCTGTGATATGCAAATGATTAGCTTTTCTGGGCATTCAGACAAAGCAGGCGCCAGTAGCGACACCTACATTGTGTTTAAATGAGGAAATTGTTCAGCCGGTTCCTCATACACCAATTGCATTTGAACGTTGTTGCCTGGTGAAAAGTTGTTGTGATGCCTCGTGTAAGAAGGAGAAATGCGTACCAGCGCGTTTCTGACTTTGATAAAGGTCGAATTGTAGCGTACCGGGATTACGGTTTATCTTATCGCAGTATTGATGCTCGCGTCGGTCGAGATCCAATGACTGTTAGCAGAATATGGAATCGATGGGTTCAGGACGGTAATACGGAACGCCATGCGGGATCTCAACGGCAACCTATCACTAGCAGCCGAGAAGACAGGCATATTATCCGCATGGCCGTAATGGATCGTGCAAACACGTCACGAGCCGTGAGTCAAGAAACGGGGTCGTTTGGAAGACAACAAGTGTCTGCGCGAGCAGTTCGATGACGTTTGCAGCAGCATGGACTCTCAGCTCGGAGACCAAGGCTGCGGCTTCCCTTGACGCTGCGTCATAGACAAGAGCGCCTTCAATGGTGTGATCAACGACGAACCTGGGCGCACGAATGGTGAGATGTCATCTTTTCAGATGAATCCAGGTTCCGTGTACAGCATCATGATGGTCGCATCCGTGTTTGGCGGCATCGTGGTGAACGCACACTGGCAGCATGCATTCGTCATCGTCATACTGGCCCATCACCTGGCGTGATGGTATGGGGTGCCATTGGATATACGTCTCAGTCACCTCTTGTTCGCATTGACGGTGATTTGATCAGTGCACGTTACATTTCTGGTGTGTTACGACCCTTGGCTCTACCCTTTATCCGAGCCCTGCGAAACCCTACGTTTCACCAGGATAATGCCCGTCCGCATGTTGCCAGTATTGTACGGACCTTCCTTGATACGGAACATGCTCGGCTGTTTCCCTGGCCAGTACGTTCTCTAGATCTTTCACCAATAGAAAATGTCTGGTCAATGGTTGCCGAGCGACTGGCTCGTCACCAAACGCCAGTCACTACGGTTGATGAACTGTGGCATCGTGTTGAAGCTGAATGGGCATCTGTACCTGTACATGCAATCCAATCTCTGTTTGACTCATTGCCCAAACGTATAACTGCCTTTATTACTGCCAGAGGTGGTTGTTCTGGGTACTTATTTCTCAGGATCTATACAGCCAAATTTTTTGAAAATTTAATCACTTGTTATTTCTAGTATAATATATTTGTCCAAAAAGTATGATTTTGTTATCTGCATTTCTTCCTTGTGTAGCAATTTTAATGGTCAGTAGTGTAATTGCGATACGATAAATTATATTTTATAATTTTAATAAAATTTATGAATAAAAGTATAGTTTAGTAAAAATTATGGTACAAAGGAATATATATTTGAACGATTTTAGGAAAATATCAATTAAAAATATTATATTCTATTATGAATGAATATTTTAATTTATAAATGTAAACACATTTATTCTGATCTGATAAAAAATTAATCTTTTTTTTATGCAGCTAATATTGAATTTAACAAGCATCTAATATTTCGTACAAATCTAGGAAGTTTTAAAAATTAATGTCATTTATTACATAAAATTATAAAAATTATGGTTCCTAACACTATAATAATTTTTGTTACAATTTATAAATTTTAGATGTTGTCAGCGATGGTAAGAAAGTGCTTTCATTTTATAAATCATTTACGTGTTAATAGACCAAACATAAATTTATATTGAAATTAAAAATTTTCTTACTTAGATATATATGATATTTAATATTCACTTTCAATATCTTTCCTGAATGTTAAACATATGATGTTAAATTTTAAAATATATGGCTTATTTTTCCCTTGTTTCATTTATTAATCTGAAAATTAACTGCATTTGTTTAACTAAAATTTTGAATGAATAAATTTTGTTCTGAATTGTAGTGGAAAATTAGAAAAAATGGAGTGGAAATTTCTGTTCTACAATTTCTCTCTACTAAAGTGATTAAATTATGTCGAAAAAGACATACATAATTTTTTTCTATATTTATGTACTTTTTTTCTCAAATTATAATAAAAATACTTTAATTAAAGTTTTATCATAGTTCTTGGAATAGATTTTAAGCGATGAAATTTAAATTTTCATGATGAAAATAAATTATGTAAATTTAATATATTTATGAAATTTATTCCAAGAAGTATGGTAAAACTTTAATTTTATAAATTGTATATATTTAACTGTATGCCTTATATGAGAATTGATAGTTTCTGAAAGTTTTAATAAAAAATATTACAATGAATCATAAAAACTCCTTATTATTTTAGGGGTGAAATTCATGGCTGTTTATAATATTAAGTGTTAAGCGAATTTTTTACATTATAGGATGTGATTTTTTATTATATTGTATAAGTAAAGTTCTGAAACGAAAGTAAATTATTTTAATATTTTTTTTCATATTTCAGTCAGTAATGTAGGTTAATGGAAATAAATCATAAGGTCATGAAACTGGTACAAATTGGAAGTAAGTTTTAAAATCAATCTCTCTCGCGTTTTTCAAATTATAATTGTGTTTTCTTATATAATTAAATTAAGCTTTCAGAAATTTCAATATTTATCAATAATCTTCTATCTCAAACTAATATTAAACAGCATATAAGAATCGAAGGTAACCTTAAAACAAATAAATTTATTTTAAATGTAACATTTTCTTGTCATAATCATATGGTTCTATGATAATTTAAATGAAATATCCTGAAAGAAAAAAATATTATTAAATAAATCAATTTAAAAAGAAATTAAATTTAAAATGACGATAATAATTGAATTTTGTATTTGCTTAAACTTTTTTTTCCTCCAACGGCGGGTACTTGGGTGACGAACCCAATGCCACAACAAGGCCAGTAACCTCTACTCATTTGTCGTTACCCAGCAGGCACTCGTAAACCAAGTCACAGAGGCGGGTAGCGTTATCCACGCCATACCACTACAAACCCGTTTAGAGGGTAGGGCAAATTCATACATCATCACGAAAGAAAGAACAGAGAAAGAAAGTAACATCCATGTCCGAACCGGGAATCGAACCCGGAAACCACAGACCAGGAAACAGGAACGCTAACCACTCAAATATCGGCCGGTTATGTTTAAAATATCAGATACATAATTAATGAAAAATTAACATTAGTTAAAACTTTCTTACTTTATCAAAATTCTGAAAAAAGTTTACAATTTTTAAATGAAAAATATTTGATCCTGTAATGTACTGAGGAACAAAATCGTGATTTTTCAACAATTAAGCAAAAATAGTCTTGTATTTGATTTGGAAATTTCAAAATCCCCAAACAAAATTAAACACATTTTTGGAAACATTTTCATTCGCATTGAATATCGCATTCAACAAATTCATTCTTCATATCACATTAAAAGTGAAAAATATTTTCTTAAATTATTCTAATTTTAGTCACCCAAATGCATTACATCACAGTCTACAAAATAATAAACTAAGAAGGTTATTACTTTAAAATTTGAAAAAATATAATAAATAAAATTTTATGAATACTATTACTGAAAAATAATAGTATTGATTGAAAAATGAAAATTCGTCGAAACACGCTAAGCATAAAAATAATGCTTTGTACGAGTATATATAATGATTTTTTTTGTATTCATTTTATCATATTCAATTCAAAAATAACGAAGACTTTATCTATATTTGATTATAGAAAGAGATATCTAAATAAATAATATCATTTTGTTTATTTATCGTAAATTTCTTTCAGGATTGAGTTAAAAATAGGTAAAGAAAAATACAGAAAAGTATAACAGGGGAATAGTCAATGGCTTATATAAAATAAATATACTTCATTTCAAAAATTTGTGTGTGCTGAATTTTTAATCGCTTAAATAACGCTAGTTTGAACTTTACAAAATTCGTTTCGTAATTCTTCACATTTTAAAAACATAAGCCTAAGGATTATTGTTCTTCGTTTAAAATTATAATGTCTGCTGTACGTTGGGAGTAGAAAAAGCATACTTTCGGGATTTACCCGTCATTTTTTATTCTCTCCATGTATTTTTTTTAAAATAACAAATTACTTTTTAATAATTTTTTTCAATTTATTTTGAAATAGTATTATTTTTGCCCTCTAAAACGAATGTTTATGGTGTTTAAAACCCGTTAATCATCGCAAATGCATTAAAAGCTCGTAAAATATCCAAAGCTTAATAATTTCGTAAATAAATGAAAACTTTATGCGTTCAATGTTTTATTCAATTTGTATTATGCTGATTAAACCTCTTTTAGGAGTACAAAACAGTTTTAAATTAAGGTAAACAATAAATAAATATGCTTATCTTCCCCAAATAACAATTTTTCTTTAAAAGCTACACGTAAACTTTTAACTGAAATCTGTGTCCAGGTAGTGCTGACAGACATAGTAAGCTGATAAGAAAACAATCAGGAAATAAAACAATTATCATCCTCAACCAAGAAAGAGGGATCGAATAAGAATTCTAATAATTACCTGAAAATACTGTGTTGTTGTTACCTATGATATTTGGAGATGTCAAGCTTGTTATGCCATTGCCTGTGCGCATTTAAGTCAGTAGGGCACATCTTTCGTTAACCAGAGCACCATGAATGTGAAAGTACGACTTTGCTCAAAACTCCTCCAATAGATGGCCCTAACAAAGGATCCACTCCTTCAATTTTGATATTAATCTGAAATGGAAGGATATTTTCTCCAGACGATTACTTCCATCGTAACTACTCAACGACTGACCACAGGAGCTTCAATTCCCCAGATTTAACTAGCATGTATATCGCATGTCTTTGGCGGCACTGAGAATCGAACCTCGTCCTTCCGTACAAAAGGCCGATGTCCTAATCACTAGGCTACTACGATCTGAAAACACTGCAAAACTTACAAATTACCTCAAATGTTGTGATGTTGAACTCATAGCCAAATATTTAGTGCCCTAATATTCGATTCAATTTCTCATAGGTTCGATTCCCATCAACAGTTGTAGTAATTCAGATTCCACTTAAAACAGCTATATCTGGGTAATTAAACCTCGAGTGTAAAAAATGACTGTTGTGAGGCACGAACTCCAAACATCAATGTAGCGATGTCTTTGTCACACAGTGTTTTAAGCAGATAGAGAGCTTAGACCTGTCACGTCACATTTCTCAACTTCAGATGCAAATTTATTTCTATATATTTACTTCTATATCGATGATTGTTCGATTTCAATTCTACTGATGTTTCACTTTCTCCACTTAAATATGATACACTGTCTAAGAAAAAATACTCCACGAATGCAATATATGGGGGACATAAAAAGGCCTACTAAAGGTTTTTGAATGTATGATTGTTCTCCACGTAGTTAAAAATTAAAATTATAGATATTAAGCTTGAATCACTGCCGAGGTAATATTATCGAAGGAAAATTTCCCATGACCGATTTTAAGTATTTTTGAATATTGAATAAAAGATGTCATATATATTGTGTGTGTATATATATATATATACATATAATTAAGAGTAAGAGGAGAAAATAAAAGAATTTGATCAGATTAGAAGAAAATATTAAAGTATTTTATAAAATATTATTTTATCTTAAATTTAAGACAGAAAAAATTCTGCAGGGAAAAAAACTGAGAAGTCTTGAGTTTTATAAAATATTCACATTCTGTAAATCCATACTATATCATACAAATCTCGTGTTTCAGAAAACACTTAGTTCGTATGCTAGTATTATAACGCATCACTCTTGATTCTACCAGTTAATGCACAATATTTGAAAAAAATGACGCGTGCAATTCCAATAATCTTCGTGTTAAATATAGAATAACAATAAATTATGTTCCTAAATTCGATTCCTTATGTTGCTTAAAAGACGACAGCAAAACAAAATGTTAAAATTAAAGGCCTTATTTATCTTTTTGTTTTTGCTTAAAACCGATCAAAACTTTTGATGCTGTTCGGTTATTATATTTCTCTTAAATCAAAATTTAGTATATGCAAAATGATTCAAAGTAATATTATTCGAATTCACTGAAGAATCATTTATATTTGAAATTGTCTTTAATAAAATTATTTATTAAGGAAAGTTAAATGATTTGAGCTTTTTTGTTTTTATTATAATAATTTTTTGTTTACGAAATTAAAAATCTCATAGTTCTCTGTTCTTCTGAAAAATTTTATAGATAATCTAAAATCCTTTTGTTAGTTTATATGAATTTTAGGCATTATGAATGCCGTGATTTTAATATCTTAATCAATATATTCTCTTCTGTGTTTTCTAGTAGTTGTGAAAATTACCCTCATTTGAGTATGACCTTGCTTTTAGTTAGTGTTATACATACATACATACATATATATATATATACATATATATATATATATATATATATATATATATATATATATATATATATATATATATATATATATATATATATATATATATATATATATATATATATATATTATTATATATACACACACACACACACACATATATATATATATATATATATATGTGTGTGTGTGTGTGTGTGTGTATTGTATCTGTGTGTGTACGTGTAGAAAATTTATTCAATGTTTTCTTACATTTCTGCTGTTAACTGTGCTTCATATTACTGAATACTTATTGTTGATGTTTCAGGATATATTATGACTGATTTAATAATTATGAAACACAAAGAAGAAAATTGCCGAATTTTATATCAATGTGGATTTACTGTTTCATGATTTTGTAAATAAATGAATAAAAATATGCTATAATCCTCTGGGTAAATTTTTCATTCAAATTGTTAAATATTTATTTAGAATGTAAAGTTATTCGATATTATGTTGTTAATAAAGTATTTAATAGACTTATAAATGTTTGAAAACTCTGCAAATGTATTTTTAATATGTTTATATTTTAATTACAAAATGTTATCAAAATATCTACATCTAAATTTGAGACCTACCACGCAGTTCTGGCAGCTTTTAGAGTGAAAAATAATAAAGTTTTCAAATTTTGAATACATTTTAATGAAATGTTATCACTAATTAGGAGTTCACTATATTATGATGAACGCTGAAGAATTTCTTAGCCCAAATCTGCGAATTTCTGACGAAGCCCCATTGAAACTTAGGGATTATCATTATCATAAATCAGTATAACCTTCTAGGGATCATCAAAATTGTCTTTTCATAGAGAGCTTTTTTTAAATTAATCAACTGCTGGCAGCCCAAATCCATGGTTATTTTTGGTTCCAACAATTCAAAATACATTGGTCATTGAATATCCCACCAGATTTACCACATTCAGTCTCAGCTTCAGCTTGTAGGAAAAGATAGCAGATTTATTGGACTCATAATGTTTCTTTTTTTATTCTGCTATCTTAATAATCTACTTTTCATTCAAGATAATCAAGTTTTAAGATTCATTGTACTGAATTATTGACCAATGAATCTAATAAATACATACAATGAATGTATTCTAATAATTTTATACAACACATATACTATTTTGTATATAATCTAATAATTACATATAATACACATACTAAAACATTGGGTAGAACAATACTGTTTTTATTTACAAAAAAAATTTTCATTGTGTTTCCAAATGACCTTTTAAGAAAAGAAAAGAAGAAATTATAATTCACATATTCAAAAGCCCCACAGTTTGTAGTGTTAATGCCAAACAACCTTACACAAGCAAAGAAATTATAGCTCTACACTTTAACCGTCATAAAGCTTGTACAAGTGTTCCCTCCAGATTCGATTTTGCACTTCCCGATTAGGAATGTTCAGATGACTTGATCATTCATATTCTTCCCACTGAATTTCTGAGATTTCTATCATGGAAATGTTATTCCCATTTTCCAGATGTTAGTCAAAATGGTCTTTAAAGGTAAACCAAGTCTTTCCTCACATTTCTTATTTAAAAATATTTTACCTTAACATGGCAACGGCAGAACTATCTTCAAAAATGATGATCATCCAAAGCAAGTATTATAAGAGAGGTCAAAATCACATATTTGAAGCATTTCATTTCATCTTTTTGCTTGTTTCGTCAGAAGCGTTACCAAACAATTCAGAGTATAGCGGTTATATGAATTTCACAATAGCGCAAATTTCTTTGCCCAGAGTTGTATTAAAAGAGCGAGACATACAAGATTTTCCTGTAAAAACTCTTTTTATAGAAAAAATAAATGCCTTGATTAGTTAAGGTTATAAATTTTATACTAAATGCATTCATTAGGTTTAGTATATATATAGAATATTTATTGACTTATAGGTAATAATTTATATAAATTATACTAGAATATAACTGTATTATTTGATCTTGAGCATTAGAAAACTTTCAAAATTATTACATAAATTCGTAAAGTAGAAATCAGATATTGTACTTTATTTTGAATAAAAATAGTTATTTTTATATTCTAAATAAATATAGAATAGTTCTAAATATATAGTTTAAAATAAATATAAATAAAAATATTTACTGAATAAAAATAATTTTCTTTTTCTTTTGAAACAGAAACTCTGCATTTAAATAATATGCTATAAATAATTTTAAGCATACCCACATTTGTAATAAAACACCATACATATTGTAAATAATTAATTCCAACTACAGTCAATTTTCTATTTTTGTAATAGAACCTATGACTGTGATAAATCAGTATTTTTACGTATATCAGCAAACGAAATATTCCTAATTGCGAAGGAAGTAAAAAAAATCTTAGTTAGTGTGTATTTTGCAATCACATGTCGTCTTTGAAAGTTAATCGGGTATTTAGAAAAAATTGAAGTAAGTGCCTTTTTTGATGTTAGAAGAATTTCACTGAAAATAGTATGAGAGATTGGGTTGTCTATTATTCTTTATTTAGGTACGTTCTTAATAAAAAGAGATACTAGCGGAAACACACCCACTAATTGAATTTTTCCTTCGAAATTCATTTTTTCACGTGTAAATAGATTTGAAAAGAAGTTATGTTTCAAAACAAATATCTATATGATTAAATTGATTATATGCAAGAGGTTTTCATTTTAATCTTTAGGTAATCAAGGAGGTCAAATTATAAAAAAAATTCATATATTTCTACATAAATGTTATTCTATACAATATAAAAGTAGTTAGTAACGTATCATAATTTTTTTAAAATTATTTTCAAGAAGTTGTTAAATATGAATAAAATAATTTCCTTTTAATTACAATTCATTTTCAATAAATATACGATGAATTTAAAATACTGATAATAATCATTGTTATTTATTCATAAAAATTAGTAATCTACGATTATAAGCATTACATAAAAATTAAAATACATTACAAAATTTTACATTATTAGCATTATTAATTTTGGTTAATAATTAATCTGTACAAACTATATTCACTGTAGGGAGCTGTAGTAAAAATTCTCACGTGTAGATTTCGATAATAATATTGAGTTTCTAATATTTGATTTTTATATTAAATTTAATGTTATTTAGTTTTTATTTGTTCTTTGAGACCCATTGAAGAGCAATGTGTACAATAAGCAGCAACAACTACAAAACCGAATGAAACAGATAAAGCTTGAAAGTTCCCTTTTGCTGCAGAGTTTTCAAATATTAAATTCAAAAATTCCTTTTATAACCCTTCTAAATCATTAGCGACAAATTAAGGAAACTGAAACTGTTTACAATAATGAGTGAAATGGGTTTTGAAATCTCGAAAACAAAGTTTAATGCTACTTTTTAAAAATTCCTTACAGTGTGGGAAAGCAGATAAAAAAGAAACCTGCACGTCAAGCATACACTTTTCTATAAGTATTTTTTAAGCATGGGACATGTAAAGAAATTGAAACAAAGACAACAAGGCTCCGTTCTTAAAGCGAGCAGAATTCCGCAGTGGAATACATTGTGTCTTAAACAACTTCACAGTAAGATAACATTAATTCTTATTGCGGTTTTAATGATCTATAAATGCTAAAACAAAAGGTGGGAATATTGGATGGTAAATATTCTTTGATTTAATTGAACGAGAGAATTAACGTATTGACATTCGTTTCATTCCATTCGGTGAAATCATTTTCAATTTAATCCAGGAGAAAATTTCAGAATATAAGGATTTTATTTTTGTAGATAAATGTATATATATAGTCATGTTAGTAATAAATGTTTCCACATCAGTTTCAATGAGAAAATATAGAAGAATTTAATCCTCAGTAAATTCCAGGACTAAAAAATAAATATTTTTTACAACATTTATATATTCTCTTTAAGTTAGATCTGTCTAAGCGACAATAAGAAAAATCAAATCAACCTTTCTTTAAAATATATATTACATAACAATTTGAAAGAAAAATTTAAAAATAAGAAAGCAGCCGAAGAATATAAAACTAATGTTAGGTGAAATTCCGAGAGATCACGCAAATGTTCCCTGTGTGAGTTATAGGCTATATAATTGATCTGAACGTTCTTCACACCCTTTGCTTCTACTTAGGTTTAACGATTCCAATTACCGTCGCAATCAGGAGACATTTCAGAGAACGCTGTTCGCTTGGATTCCATTATTTTTAATGAAGAATGTTTGATTAGAGTCCGCTCTTTTTCGCTAATCCAAGACGGTTCTGGTTTTGTCATTCACTTTAAGAGGACTGAGCACCTTCTAGTAAACTTTCTTTTTTTCTTGGCGTTGTAAGCTGATTATTGTAAGAGCTCATTTAAAACTTGATGAGAAAATGAATAATTTTAAGTTGACTCATTTTATTGAATCATAATTTAACTTTATGTATGTTCAAGAAGTGCTACTTAGTATGATGTCGTTAACAAACGAAAGAATAAAACTGTCAGATTATTTTTGACTACTTATATATGCATGTACATTATCTAGACAAAATCTTATATGCTTATACATATTTAATTATCTAGACACAATCTTACATGTTTATGCTCATGTAAATTTCTTAGACAAAATCATATATGCTTATATAAGCAATTATCTAGATAAAATCGTATATGTTTATGCCCATGTACATTATATAACCCAAATCTTATATGTTTATGAACATGTGCATTATCTAATATTATGTTATTTCTTATATGCATATATGTGTATAAATTTATAAGAAAAAAATTGTTGTTTATAATGTATAACATAATAAATAACAGTGATTAGTATCTGTATTTTAAATTCATTGTGAAGTTATTGAAAATGAATTGTAATTATAAGGAAACGATTTTATCATATTTAACAAGTTCTTGAGAATAATGTTAAGAATTATAACATATTATTAACTATTTTTATATACTGTAAATAATAAAATTTATGTAAAAATATATGATTTTTTTTCTTATATGTTTATACACATGCACATTTAGAGAAATATATCTAAAACTGCAACATGATTCCAGAATGTGTTTCAGAACAAGTATTGAAAAAAAGGCAATTGACAAATATGTGATAAAATAATTATTATAATATCCTCAAAACAGCTTGCATTTTTTTGTATATAAAACACATATATAATATAAAATTCATAGTTGAAAATTAATAAAGTTATAACATTTTATTCATAATCATTTAAAACCAATGTTCATAAAGTACATCCATAATGATATATCACAAAATATATATTGAAATACAGAACATTTGCAATTAATTACTAATTCTTCATTTAATTTTAATTTCATTTTTTAAATTTATATTTATTTCAAAAATGTGGAAATGTGTTCAATTTAAAAGAGATCGATTCACAAATAAAAACTGTATTCCCACAAATTTCTTGAAAAATGTTGCTTAATTTATAAGTCATACTTAGCAACATAATATATAATAGTTTTTTATATAAAAAATCTCAGTATGAAATGACTTAAGCCTCATAACTATCATGTCATTAAAAAGCAAATTTTTTGGGTGAGATTTTTTTTATGTAAAACATGCATGTCTATAAGATTATTTCACTTAATTCACGAAGTAGAGTTAAGGTAGAGGTGGGTAGGGGAGGGGTAGTCATGAAAAGACCTCCCACTAAATACTTAACGAACAGTTGCTTACAGATACCAATCACTTATTATGGTGAATACTTCAGTAAACTGTCGTTTCAGCATGTTCATATGTTGAAATGAAGGAAAACTTAATTCTACGGCACAATTATAAAATCTACTTTATAATCATAAAAATAAAGGACTAATGGTACAAAGATAATTTCTTAAGCACTACGATATAAGAAATTAAAAATTAAAACTCAGAAAAAAATTTTATAACATTAAAATTTTCTTATGGGTATTCTTACTAAAAAGCAAATTTTTAAAAATAAATACAATCTCTCTCTCATAAATATACTTAATTTAAATAAATATTTTAATTTTTATTACATATAATTAAGATTAAATTTTATATAAATTTTAATTTAACTTAATAAAAATTAACTTTAAATTTTAGTTTTTGTCTACAAATGAAATATTACCTTTTCTCAATCCATAGATACATTGAAGTATACAAATCCAAATTTCAGAGGTAAAGAAATCTCAAAGAATCATGAAAATAACAAATTAGTTTGAAAGGG
The DNA here is from genome assembly GCA_030067965.1 of Latrodectus elegans. NCBI lineage: Eukaryota > Metazoa > Arthropoda > Arachnida > Araneae > Theridiidae > Latrodectus > Latrodectus elegans. Next base: position 97,180,863 of record CM057822.1, read on the forward strand.
AATATTAGAATATATCGATATTTCTTTCTTCAATCTAAATTTTGTCTTCTATCTTATCAAAAATATTTTAGTTTATTTGATTCAAAATAATCTTTCATCCCAGAATTAAAGTCGACCTCTTATAAATATAAAGTCATACCTTTATTATCTTTGTTCACAAATTTTCAAGACATATAAGTATATTTATCCGATTGCAATAGTTAAAGGTAAACTTAAAGAAGCTTAAGAGGGAATATACTTAATAACTGGGTTTAGATAAATATTTATCCGATTGCAATAGTTAAAGGTAAACTTAAAGAAGCTTAAGAGGGAATAGACTTAATAACTGGGTTTAGATAAATATTTATCCGATTGCAATAGTTAAAGGTAAACTTAAAGAAGCTTAAGAGGGAATAGACTTAATAACTGGGTTTAGATAAATAATTTTAATGTTTTCCTTAAAACTATACATGGAAATGAATTTCAAAGTGGATATGATTTAATTATATTATTTTCTGTATTAGTTATAATATAGACTACTGAATAATTTGTGATTTACGATATTTTCAATAAATGTTGAGTTCACGTGGAAAAAATTGATATTAAATTATTGTAATTTTGTTAGAAATTCTTAAGAAACATGCAGATATCAATACAGCAAAAAAAATTCTGATACAAAACTATACAAATATTGATATTACAGCTAAACAAGAGGGAAAGACATTTGAATAAAATTTACATTTTGTGCGTATACTTTTTACGATTCAAAAAAGCTTGTGTGAGGTAGTACTATATTAAGATTCTATTAATTAAATCCATTTTCCATGAAAACAATTTTAATAATAAAATCATTTTTTGCGTTGAAATATCTTAGCATGTGTTCATTATTTAACTTTTCTGAAATTTGCGATATAAAATTCCTTGAAAAAAATTATGCATTTAATTTCGTATCTTCCATGGAATGAAATAAAGTTTCTCTTGATTCAGGTTGTTAATGTGAAAAGGCTCTTGATTCAGGTAAAAAAAAAACCATGCATTTTTACTAGTGAAACTGAATCTTCATTGATAAATAAAAAAAAAAAAAACTATTTTTTTGTTAAGTTTCGCTGACTTAAGCATGTTTTTTGATTTGATAGCTCATTGAAGGAAACTTGCTTTCCACAAATTTCCTTAAAAAATTCATGTGTGCTCATCTAATTTGAGTTCATTCTTACTTTTGTTGAGTATTATTTGCTGTAATTATTGCTTTCGATAATTGTTAAGAGTTTTTGGATAAAAAATTATCGATTGTCAATTCAGTAATGATAATCACATAAATATTACTTTTCCGTGGATTCTTTTTTTTTTGGGGGGGGGGGGAAGTAGATATGTTTTGTAGTCTGTAGTATTGCAATAAAAACTTCAAAAAAATATTTGTTACTGTTTTATTTCTCATATCTAAACTATTCAAAAATTAAAGTAGATAATTTTCTTATTCAGCTCTTTGACTTGAAAAACATCGTTTCTTTCTTATTTTAGAGTAAGAAAGTGCCATATGTCTCAAAAGACTGTTTATTTTCAATTTATGATGAGAAATTAAACTATTTTTGCCGAAGGTATTTCACAATCTTAAAATTCTAAATCACATTTTCAGTTTACTGTTTAGGATTTATTTAATGTGTTTCAGAAGTATTATTTCTTGAATCTCTTTAAAACTAGTTTCAATAATAGTTTTACACGCGATTTTTCATTTCAAAAGATATAAGCAAAAATATTTTGCTTAAATATTTTTATAAAACATTGTTATTTCTTTAAATCATATTTTTAATTTGTTCTAAAATTGTAAAAAGGGTTATGATATTTTTCTCTTCCTACGTGAGGGAAGAACTTCGATAATTTATAAACTTTATTTTATTTGTATGTTAAACTTTTGAAATTTGTTATAAAGTTTTCAATGTAATTTTAAGTGTAGGGTTAAAATTTTGAGGCTTTGAAACTAATTTTTAATTATCGTAAAGGTAGTAATGTTCCTAAAATAATAAAATAAATAAAGTCATAAAACGTGTATTAAAAATTAAATAAAAAGTCATTAAATTCATATAAAGTAAAAATTTAAGAATAAAAAGAAAATATTAAGGAAATAATTACGTATGGTTATGGAAAATTATTTGTGGAAGTAACACTAACAAAAACCACAGTATGAGAGACAATATTTCTATATAAAACCTATTTAGAAAACGTTTCTCCATTCATTTCTTAATGCATTAAAACAATTGTTGCATTCATAAATAAAAGAAATAGCAATATTTGTTACAAAATTAATATTTGTTATAAAATAAGTTTTGTTTAAAAAAATTCTAGTCAAAAAATTTTGTTAAAATGTCTGCCTTTACATGTCAGTGTCCCGTTCAGAAACTTACATTCTTTTACACATTTGTACTTAATAATTTTAATAATGAGATCAATTTTAATTTATAAATTCATATATTTAAATGTATACTTTCATTCTTCAATATCCTGTAATAGTAAGTACAATTCAATATCTCTTAAGATTTCATTGGCGCTCTTATCATATTTTTCAACTTTTGTGTAACTTCATACATACAATACTTACTTAAGAAAATTATAAGAATTATTTTTTCAAAATTCTGCATTTCTGTTATATTTTGCAATTTCATTCATAATTAAAAAAAGTGTTGTTGATTTAAAACTGATTAAGTTCGCTTATTTCATAATTTAAATGAGGATTTCCTTTTATTTGTCAATTCCTAATACCTAAAAATTTAAATATTTATCAAACATTTGAATACGTAGAATTTTTATGAATATATACACCTACTTCATAGTCGAGATTTTGTTCCTATTTTAAAATTAATCTATATAAAAAATAGTCTATTGTTTCACCAGTTAAAAATCTCTACAATATCTGTGTCTTTCTGTAATCCAGAAACTTTGTTTGTTTCCAAACTCTACTTGATTAAGAAACCTTGCTTGTTCGCAATTTGGAAATACTGAAGAAATGTAAAATCTTTATTCTTTTGTATTTTTTGTTCGATAATTCGTGTCGGCTGAGGAAAGAGTTAAAGGATAATCATTATGAGGAAGGCTGAGTAGACATAAATGCAAAGTTTCAAAAACATTTGTGTCAATAAAAAGTGACTTACCATTGGCATACCAATGTAAGGTAATCACTTTCACTTACACCATACCATAAAGTGAAAGTGATTACCTTACATTTTTGTTTTCATTAAAAACAGTTTATAGATACTATAACTATAATAACATATATTATAGCCAATAAACTATTTTATAGCTACGTAAAATACATTTTTATACAGTATTAAGAATAAAAGAATGAAAGGAAATTATTTAAAATCGTAATTTCAGTTATGAAAGACTTTTTATTTTCTAAGCATTTTTTTTACTAATACGGTTATAAACTTGGTATTTACACACAATAGCACTATACAATGTCACTGTTTTCTTTATATATATATATACTGACACATATAAAATAAATATTACATTAAAAAAAATTAAAAGACGTGATTTTTGATTTATCCAAAAAAATATTCGCTGTTGTCAATAACTACAGTGAAACTGTACGGAATAGATGTGAAAACATTAAATTTTATTATCTTTTTTAGGTGAAAATAAAATTTGCTCCATCAGAAGCTGTTTCGAAACGATATTGCATATTCAGATTCAAAGAAATATCAAGACAACAAATGGTTTCTTTAATTTAAAAAATAATTCAAATCCCTCAGCTTTAACAGGAGTCATAGATCATACTCTAAGCATTTTATATACCATGAATTCTTTCTAAAATATGTATCACAACATTGTTGTTGGAAATCTTAGTGAACTTCAAAATATAATATAGAAATCTTTATCTACTTAGCAATAATGACGTCAGATTAAGATCCCATGCAATAAAAATAGTAAATCGAATGCTAGGATGTTTTGATCCCTAATGAATATAGATATAAATAGTATATCTATCTATCTATCTATATCTATCTATCTATCTATCTATATATATATATATATATTTAAAAATTCTCCTTTGATCATTCGTAAAAATCTAGATGGAATACATTTGAATTTGAATGCAGGAAAGAAAAACATATAAGGGTAAATTTTCTCTTACAAATTGATTAGTTTTGGTAAATTGAATTTTTATGAAAAATAGTTATTCTTAAATAAATTTTGCTTATTATTACTTGAGACATAGTTTAAAAATAAAGCAATCAAGGGTATTTAATCTCTCATAGAGAACAAGAAAAACATTTAAGTAGTTGCTAGAAACAAATTAGAGATAATCGGTATTTAAGTATAAAATTACTTAATAATTTCATTATTTTTCACGCAAACAACTCTTTTTTATTTAATTTAATAAATGCTTTTTAAAATTAAGTAATTTTTTAAAATTAAACCTTGATTTTTCTTAATTCTAAATTTAGGTTACAAGTAATTTAGAAAAAAACAATGAGGATTATTGTTATCTGAAGCCATACTAGTAATAAAACAGTATTAAGCAAGAAGTAATTGCAATATAATGAAACATTTCAAATGCCACAGTTTTATGTGCACTTATGTCTCCTTATAACGCTTTGAAGTTTGAACTCGTAAATAAGTTTTTAGATGAAACTAGAAATTGAAATTCATATTAGCTGCTGTAGATTAATAGATTCTCTTTCATTTTTCTCTATTACCGTTCAATGAGTGATATATTCATTGAATTTGTTATTATTAATAATGATGTAAGATCTCGATAAATAAACTAATAAAAATGCATTTTCTGAATGGAGAAGTCTAGAAGAATATAATATCTGTAAATTAATGCGCTTAAAATCAACTTTCATTAAAATATTTAATAGAAAGCTTATAATTAACCTCTTGTTTTGATATTTTAAGGAAGTTAAATGTATGTTAGAGTTATTTGAAATTGATGTTAATAAATTAAAAGAAAGAAATTAATCATGAAATTGCATTTTGAAAATTTTATATTCAGATAGTTTCATTTGTTGCAGCTGTTATTTATGTTACTTGGCAAACCAAGCTCGCTAACCAATGCCTATGTGAAATTGTGTCATTAACAGGAGCACTGCAAAGATAAAAGTACATTTTTGCTGTAAGAGTCATTCGATAGATGGCACCACAAGATGATACACTTCCTCAATTTTGTCTTTGAAAGAGAGGAGGAAAATTTTTTCTTCATATCAATAAACCCATGGAAACTGCTCAGTGAAGTTTTATTTTACTATGAACATCTACCGAAAAGTTTTTCTTTATTAAACATTTATGAGTATATTCAACTTAATAACATAATTAAAGGGATTGTAAGAATTTGGTCAATATTTTATTAATTGATGAATTAACTGATACTGATTGTTTACTTCCTGACTGATGAAGATTATTCTCAGTAAAGCATTAAACTTTCCGAACATATGCATCAACTTTTATATGTATGAGCAAATTTTGATAAAAAGAATTCTCGTTTTTCCTATGAGTACCCATTTCCTTTCACTAAAAATTTTCTTGTGTCAAATTACCATGCAAATGTGCGTAAAAATACAGCAAAGCAAAGGGTAAAAATATTGAAATTTATGTGAAAGTGTGAGTGAAATTTATTTATGAATGCTTCATAGCTAATTTTCTCCATTTTTGGTAAATTTTTGTAAGATTAATAATACACATGGGTTAATGTGCACTACTAGAAAACTTAAGCAAAGAAGTTTCAATTACATTTGCCCATAAGTACCGAAGGCTTCTTCCAATAAACTTGATAAAAAAATATTCTTGTGTCAAATATTCGAGAAAATAATTAAAAATTATTTCGATAAATATTACATATTGTCAAATAATCACGGAAAACTACATAGATACAACAGCTTTGTATATCTACGTATATGTAACAGCCTCCTTCACATGAATAAATATAACAGCTTAATATACTTGCATGGTCCTAAGTACAAAAGTTAACTATATATATATAATCTACTTAGATAGTTATATTAGCATAATTATTATATAACATTTTATAAGCATACTTATTGTAAAATATCTTTATTTATAAGCAAAATATATATTGCCTGGCATTGAAAAATGCTACACCAAGATGGTGTTGCCAAAAAGTGACGAAACTCGACTATCTGAGACTGACGAACAATAAAATATCTGTATTTTGACATGATATGCATAATTCACAGGGAGAATAGAGTTGTATCAGTGGGTTGTAGGACATCGTGGATGGCAGTACAGAAACATCATTTAGGCACAGAGTGAATGCGAGTACAGATATCGTTCTGAGGACTGTCTTTATATTCCTTGTCGACCATTTGTCAAAGCACCTCTTCTGAAAAGCCTGTGTCAACCTGTGAAAATGGAGTATAATCATATCCGAAACGTGTTCGATTGTCGAGATATCTAAAAAGTACAGTGGCCAGGGAAGCAGTTGGACACTTTGCAGTGCATGTTCGTTGATGCAAGCAACGTGCGATCCTGTTAATAAATCGCATTGGGTCCCTCCTGAATGTAGGGGAGTGTCATCACTCCCCTACATTCAGGACATTCCCCTACATTTAACGTAACATGAAGCAGTACTTGCTTCATGTTACGTTAAACTGTCATATTGCCATGAATACGAACTAGAAGGACCTGGAATCGTAAGCAATGGATTCCCAAACCATAGTACCAATTTGTCATCTAGAGGGACTTTCCATAATTGCTGCTGGATTGGACCTGTCACCACATCGACACCACACTTCTATATAGTGACTACCACAGAAGAAATAGAAGCGTGACTTATCTGAGAAGACGATCTTGTGCCACTCCATCAGCCAAATTGCTCTAATCCGACACCATTTAAGACGTTGGCTTCTATACTGTGTTCTTAACAGACAATGGCAGCCTTCTTGACGAAGGTCATGCATTTGGACAACTAGCAACCAATGAACAGCAAATTCTTCTGCTCTTTATGAGAGCATTCAAGGTGTCTTTCACACGTTGAGGAATTTCGGTGGACATGCTTAGCCTTGATGCCACCGCTTCCCTTCGGTTGCGCAGATACACTCGTGAGGACGTCACTGTGGTTGCAACGGCACACCGCAAACGTTCCACAGTTCTTTCTTCCAACCATCTTTGCCGCAGCCGGTGCATTATCGACGGCTCCAGGCGTTTGTCAGCTGCGATTTACTTTAAAGCAAAACTTGCATTGTTTACTCTGATCGCCATGCCCCTCGTAAGATCGTCTGTCTGCTGTAACTGACTCCGTCGACGGTGACCAGGCATCCTCTGAAACTACAGGCATCTTTTGCGTTTTTAATCTTACAATAATTACTTTCCAAACAGCAACAACGGCGGGAATATTGACCCCTCTGACTCTGATATTGACTTATATCTTATCGTACGAACGTTGCAGATCTGCTCGTTTCACATCATTTGGATAATGGTAAATTGTTCTGCATGTCTTTATTTTTTATTACACTTTTTAATATCAACGTCTGCAATAAGTTGCTTGGAAACTCTTATCTAAGTCAGTGAGTATAAACATTTAATGAGGATTTATTATAAAGAAAAAATAATGATCCAAGTAAAGTTGAAAAATCAGAATACCACAAATTTAAGGAGAGGTTGGTTTATTATGTATCCCTTATTATTCTGTTAAAATTCCTTTATATGACAATGGTAAAATTCTGCCAGTTCTTACATTAATTATGCATATCTTTTAAGGTGTTATTTGGAAATTTTAGTGTTTCTTTTTAACATTTTTATCTCTCTATACGTGCTTTCACCCGTTGCTTATAAAAAGCTGATCTACAATTCAATAACTCGCGATAATAATAAAACTGTTAAAAAAAGTATCCATTAAAATGTTTCTCTCTCATTCCTAAACAATATATTTCCTGAACAAGATAGAATGACTTACTATAGGGAATGGGAGATCACGCCAAGATAGAATGACTTATTATAGGGAATGGGAGATCACGCCAAGATAGAATGACTTACTATAGGGAATGGGAGATCACGCCAAGATAGAATGACTTACTATAGGGAATGGGAGATCACGCCAAGATAGAATGACTTACTATAGGGAATGGGAGATCACGCCAAGATAGAATGACTTACTATAGGGAATGGGAGATCACGCCAAGATAGAATGACTTACTATAGGGAATGGGAGATCACGCCAAGATAGAATGACTTACTATAGGGAATGGGAGATCACGCCAAGATAGAATGACTTACTATAGGGAATGGGAGATCACGCCAATAACCGTGTATCTGTTATTTAAAAAAAATTGACACTCCACAATTTTGATATGTTTTACTCTTTAGTCTGTCCATTGTAAAGATCTAACACTATTTTCTTCAACATAAGCATACAAAATTGATCTTTGAAATTATTTCTTTATTTCTGACATAGTTACAGCGATTTTATTTTTTTTTGTGCTATGGAAAATGTGAATGTCATAGTGTAAAAAAATAAATTTTAGAAAATTTTCTCTCCAATCTATATTATTATTTTTTTGATAGAAATAATTTTATCGGTGAAAAAATGTCGAAAGAAACTATGGTAAATTGTTTCTTAGAATTACCTCTTTTTTATATCTTTGTTCATTTAAAACATTAGATTTAATATTTCAGATCTTAGAAACTTTATTGTGAAGGAGTTTAAAGAAGATATTTATGAAATGGATATTGCTAAGTTTAAAGTAAACCATTAATGGAATAATAGATTTGTAATATTTGCAAATGTAAACAAACTTTTTCTAACGTAATAATATTTTAATTTTGATAAATACTTCATAATTTTAACATTAAAATCTGCAAATATATATTCATAGAGGGATAATTTACTATTGGAGTCCAAAAAGTATTTAAAAATACTAAAAGATCTAGGGCAAAGTTTGAATTTAGTAAATTTTGAAATTATTGATCGACTCATTTTTATCTTTTAATTTAGATATTCTTTATGAATAAGAATATTTAAGATTATTTGAATAATTACTCATGATAAAAAATTCATTTCTCTTCATGAAAATACTTTCTGTGATTTATTTTCCATAGGCGAAGAGCGCAATGCATTAATAAAAATATATTAGCAAAAAAAATCTAAGGTGTGTATATCTATTTTTTCAAAGTGAGATTAAGAGATTATAAATATAATTTCAATTATTTGGAGTTTGTTTAGTAAGATGGCAAATTTTAAAATTGTGTTTTCATCTAACAATGCAGAATATAGTAATTGCCAATCAAGCGATTTATATGAATGATGTAAATCATACCGTGAAATAACTTATAGTCAAATTTCTTTATCATAAGCAAGTATATGCAATTACTTTTTCAGTTTTCTTTTATGATATCACAAGGCTGCACTCTATTATTTTAATTTAAACTATCAATATAAATTTGTAAGCATTCAGTTCTATTTTTTAAGTGGAACATTTATTTAAGATACTATTTTAAACTTTAATTACGTTAATTTCATTATTAAATATTAAAACAGATGTGTTTTTACTGTTTCATTGAAATATTTTTAAATTTTGGTAATACTCTTTTATTCATATTTTCCATCACAATATAAATTTAATTGCTTTAACGTAGTTTTTAATTTAACTTAAAATTCTAACGTTCTAAAGTAAACGGAAAAGAAATCTCTCGCAGTTTCTCTATTTTTCTTTCTTAGCTGGTTTTTGTCTTTATAATTTTTCAGTATCGCTACAATTTTTTTCTTAAGTTAGGGAAATCATGTATTGAAAACATTTTATGACTATTTGCAGTTAAAAAATATTGTGTTTGGCTGCTTACCATCAACCAATTAATTCTACCAGAAAGATTTTATCGTGATAAAATGAACACTATAAGTTGTTCGCATTCTAAGTTATTTTTGCATATTTCACGTGTACAGTAATTTTATTACCAAATAGAGATTTCATAAAATATTTTATCATTCTAAGAAGTGTTTCACGAAAGTTCGAATTGTTAGAATGTGTGATATTATGAAAATTTGAGATGTTAGAGTAAATATCTTAAGTCATATTAAAACCACACATATGAAGTACACATTGTTTTATATTCGAAAAAAAATATCAAACCTAAATGCTTCATATTAACAATTAGGTTTGTAGTGATCTATGACAATCGGCATAGGTACTCACATATGAAAAAATGCGACATTTCCCTTTCAAAATTTTATTGTAAAAGCATATGAAAAAATATGTAAATTATTTTGTTTTAATAATGAAACGAAATTTATTGGAAGGAAAAACATATATTTAATATATGTTAAACACATATACAAATATAAATTTATGTATGTGTAATATATGATATAAAAATAAATAACTTAATTGGAAAAATTGAACGTAGAAATGTAAATTTTCAACATAAAAAGGAAAATCATTTAGATTTCGAAAAAATTTAATGCATTCTTTTTTACAGTTAAAATTTTTGATACTTATGTTTCATTCCATACGACAATTTTCGCCAAAAAGTATGTCATCAAATGTTGCAAATTTAAATCATTATCAAAGCAATTAACTTGCATAATCATCGATTCTAATAGGTAAAATTGTTGTATTTAATTCATATTTCTACTCCTAAATCACATACATTTGCAATTTTTATGTGATAGAATTAGAAAAAAAGGTATACCACAGCTTAAATATAATAAAAACTTTTGAGTTGATTCATTGAACTTCAACAGTTGGCGATATATTTATTTTGGGAAAGTGTAATTCGCATTCACACACAATTTACTATCCTTCAAATTATTTCACTGTTAGGTTAATTATGAGGTAGTATAAAAATAAAATGCGTAATTTCTGAGTAAAATTAGTCTAACTACAGCAAAATTATTCTATGTAGAACCTTTATTCTTATGTGATCAAGGTAAGAATTTAAAATGCGCATTGGAATTAAATACAGTTCTTATTTTAATTATATGAAGATTATAAGGTATTTTTTAGTTTCTGAATAATAGCATTTTTCAAGTTATGAATATTTATATGTTAAATCATAGCAAAATTTACATCACTGCATTTTGAAGAAAGTGACTTTCATTAATCTGTTGAATTAATTTTTGAATAATCCTTTTTTATTATGATATTTTTTGCAATATTTGATAGCTAAAAGTCTTAAAGTTATTAAGTAAATTATGTATCAAACTACACAAAAATTGGTGTTTCACTATCTTTAAAAAATAATAAAATAAACAAATAAAATAAACTTTCAATTTACAATTTAATAGAATAGCTGTATATTATTTTGCAATTATTTTTATACTTATCCCTAAATGTTTTCTAGATTAAAAACAAATGTAATAATGTATATTTTTTTTCAAATTTAGTCTATTTTATACTCACAATGATGCTTGAAAGTACTTGCTTTGTATTATTATTAATAACTTAGAACAAATGCAATGTTATAAAAATACTTGCCCGAATCAAATATGTTAGTTAACTAATTTGAATTTTAAAACATAAGATAATATCTGAATACTTTTAAGACAAGGAAAAAACACGAGAAAAATAATTGTGTTTGTATAAGATTTCTTTGTACAATAAAGTTAGTTATATGGACAGAATAAGCATGCATCTTCGTATTTTTTTGCAGAAGCTCCATTAAAGATGTCTTTCAACAAATAATATTCTCTTCATATGAGTGTACCAGTCAGTTTGTGAAATGTCTTAGATAATTTTTATTACATTTCTAATGATCTTTGGTCCTTTTCTCTCTCTCATAAATGTAATATTTTTGCTACTATAAGTTTATGTCTATTCCTGAAATAAATGTATACATTTCTTAGATATACCAAATAACTTTAATATGTGATACTGCTTCGTATGATAAGCGGCTCTAAATCGGTGTAATTTTATTGAACAAAAAAATCAAACCAGTTTTTGCATCATCAAATCAAGATTTTGTTATGATTTTAATTTCTTAGGTTCTTTATTATTGCATTTTATGTATTTCTATAAAAGGATTGTAATTTAAAGTTTTTCTTTTATTAACTATTAATTAGTTATATAAACACTTTGTTAAATTTATTCATTAATATTTTTCATTTATATTTTCATTAAAAATAAGATGTATTTTGTAAATTTAGCTAGTTAAATAATCCCATAAAATTTTTAAAGCAAATATATTCTTCGCGAAAGTAAACTTTAACTTATAAATTTGAAAATCTAAGAGCGTAGGAATAAGAATACAGTATTTTATGCTCTATTCTAATACTTTTTATTTATAGCCGATATTTTATAACTGTTATCGGTTTTTAAATTTTCTCTCTCTCTCTCTCTCACACACACCCACACACAACAGTATTGCATATATACAGAAGTAATGAGCAATGCATTTTCTTTTTTTCATAAAGGTGCTCCTTACATCCACAATGAAAAACTAGCTAAAATTAAAAATTCCTTCTTTGTTTTGCAAATATTGATTCATGTTCATTGAGTTCGCTTTCTTTAATTAAAGAAACAAATTTTAATTTCTAAGCAGATTTTTTTCTTCCCTTTTATAAAATGAATAAAAAATTGGAATCTCTTAAAAGAATACTTTTTTGTCAGTAAGAAAAGATAAAAATAAAAAAGTTTATGTTTGAAACTTGAAAAAGCGTATTTAAAAATTATATTTAGAAGAATACAATATTAAAACTTAAAATTAGAAGCATTATTTATTTTGAAGCAAAATTTCACACAATTTTTCTTTGGGCTTAAAAATGTTACTCAACTATGCATGTGTAACTTATTTTATCCGAAATATCATGAAAAAATTAAGAATACGATATAAAAATGTTATTAAACTTTTTTAACTTTTGTGATATCTGAATCAGTATATTTCAGTAAAATATTTTCAAATAAGAAAAGTACTGGAAATAGATTTTAGTACATCGTTAATTCAAAATGAAATTCAAAAATATCAATTATTTTATTCATTTATATTTTCTTCAAATTGAGTTTATGTGTCTCAGATTGTTTGCGAATTTTATTATAATTTTATAATATCATTAATCTTACTGGAAATATTGTGTCTTTCGGAGTCTTTTTAAGAATTAATTTAACCTGACGTTATAAATAATGTCAAGTTAATTAACCCTACGAAAAAAATGAGCTGTTGTAGATCTATTGTATGTATGACTAATTCACGCTGCAATTTCGATCTTGTCTGTTGAATTTACATGATTGTTTACTTTTCAAACTTAAGTTAAAAAATTATTCATAAAATTTTTTTAAAAATCATCTGTTGAAGCATTCGTATCATATAAACTCAACAGAAAATTTAAAGGAAAAGGAGCCAGGTATGTAAAATATATCTCCAAATTTCAAAGAATTTCTAATTTCTAATCAATCAATCTTTTGTAAAGAAAGATTTTTGATTAGCTTTCTTAAATTTATAAATTTGTAATTTTGTTCGCAATATACATAAAATAATTTATAGATCAAATTTAAATTTTTATAAGCAACTTTATAACGTTTGCAAGGTTTGGCAAGTAGAACTATATTGAAGAAACAAATAAATTGTTTTCTCTTGGATTTTTTATAGGTTTTTATTAACTTATAAAGTTTGACTTATCTCAACACACTTTCTGAATTCCTCTCAAAGATTTTTTTTAAATAATAAATAAAACATTTAAATTCTGATTTTTTTTTTTTTTTGCATTTTTTTACCATGATTTTCAAATCTTGTAAAAAAATTTCATATTTCAGTCTATCAACTCTAATTTTTTTTTTTTTTTTTTTTTTTTTTTTTAAAAAAAAAAAACTTTAGTTGTTTTCCAGTTTTTAATTTTTAAAAACTACATAAACGGTTGACAAATTAATGTGAGTCAAATAATTAGGAATTCTAAAAATATTAAAATTATTTGTAGCAAAATTTAAAAATCTACATTTCAGAATCTACATTTCAGAAATTAATTAATCAAAAATGTAATGTAGTTAATATTATTGACAATTTTGAGTAAAATATCTTTCCATATTAAATTAATTAGTATTTTGCTGAACTGAAGTAAGAGGAATTATTTTCATAAAAATACAGATTTTGGAAACTGGGCAATATTTTGGTGTGGTTTAATTTTCTTAAATTTAATTATATATTTTATTTCAAAATACTTTATTGATAAAAATAACTTAAACTTGCCAAAACTAATATGTGATAATAAAGAATTTGAGACAACAGAAGAAAAGTATTTATATAAGGCCATTTCTTTCTATATTTATTAAAACACTAACGACAAAGTACTTAGCACTACAATTTTCTTACCATCATTGATTTACTCACACCACAATTAACCCTTTCGTGGGCTATTTATTTTTCTTTTGAATTACTGCCAGTTTTTTATGTTTTATTAACAATTAAGCAATAAAATTTAAGGAAACGCATTTCATTTTGCGAAATTTTATTTTCACAATTAAATTTCAGGGGTAACATGTATCCTTCCCATGGGACTATTTGTCATGTATCCTTCCCATGGGACTATTTGTCATGTATCCTTCCCATGGGACTATTTGTCATGTATCCTTCCCATGGGACTATGTCCCATGGGACTATAGTCATGAAGAAAATTAAATTTAATGGTGATTATTTGCTATGAAAAGATAAGAAGCATATGTTCCAATGCACAATGGTACATCACATTCCACACAGATGCAGCTGGGGCTCTTTTTTTTTTCCTTCTGTGCTACATTTACTTCAACGTCTATAGTTTGGCATAAGATTTCCGAAACTGGCTAAGCGTACATCATTCAGAACTGCACACTTCTTTGTTGGAAGCTAGCAGGACGTCCTCTCTTTTTTCTTGAGGAATATCCGTTTATTATCTGATGGCCTAATGCTATACGGAATGCAACCTGGTCTAAATTTGTGTTTCTTTTGTTCATAATATTAGACAGCTACTGGCACAAAATGTATAGAAATATACGAAATAAGCAGCGTTATTCGTATAAAAACAGTGTTTTACTCACGTTTGCCGCAGAATCGCTGAGCAGTATAACTGTCACATCAAAACAGATGTAGTAGGACAAATCTCACAAAAAGCGGTCAAACATTTGAAACCAAAATTGCCGCCAATTCCGTTCAGTCGATTGAACACTAGATGGCAGCACAAAACTGAAGCCGGAAATTGTGTTCCCATTTTTCTAATTGCAGCGTCGATATATTATAATGGTAAATTGCGCTTCGCACAGGTTTATTTTGTAGTATCTTGTTGGTGGGAAGTTATCTTCCCACGGCCCACTAAAGGGTTAAAATATATTGTAATCTTAGCTGAAAAAAAAGAAAAAAAATCCTATTTTAGTAAGTTTGAGAAAAATTTCTACAGGATTAATTAACTACCTATTTTAGTTACAATCAACTTACAACTTTGTAAGTGGCATTTTTAGTCAATATTCAATGTGTTTCAGCAATTAAATAAATTCTTTCAATTAGTCTCCAGCAATAGAGAAGTGCTATTGATTTAAAATAAAATCACAGGCATCAAATTTCGCCAACTATGTATTACTGATATCGGTTCATAAAAGCTCTTAAATTGTTCACTTCTTTTAATTGGATAAAAAATTAAAAGCTATTAATATGTAAGTTCTAAATTTACGGAAGCATAAGTTACCGATATTTTGATATTTATTTTTAGATTAATCTTTTTTTTTTTTATCAAGTAATGAAAATATTTACATTGAAAAAAAATATCAGTCCCTTAGAAAAAAATATTAAAAAGTATTTTATTACTAAACTTATGAAAATAATGTGACAAAAATGCTTAAACTGTGATTTAATTTTTATTATATTTTTGTTTACATAAAATTTTTATGTATGCTTTTTGGTTGGTTCAATTAAAAAATACAAAATTACGTATCTTTTCTTTTGAATTGCTTTCTTTTGTTCAAATATTATACATTTTTAAAATTTACAGAATTTCGGTATTTTGCACATTGTGACTTTTAAAAATATGCATCTTTCACTAATATTTTATAACTGAGATAGACAAAATTCACTGATATAAAAGACGGATTTTACGTTTTGTTTAAGATATTTGAAAACCAGACTCTTTTTTTCTGTTTACAAATCAAATTTTTAGTTAATGTATTATGTGGACAACAAAAATATTAAGTGATTATTAAAATTTAGTAAGTGATTACTATAAATTTAATTCCAACACATCTAAATTAAAATTCAGTGGATTTGTCTATCATTTCGGATTGCGATTTTGAATGATTTAATTTCAGTTGAGTTTCCTGGAATTTAGTACATTTTACATTTACCATTGTACAACGAGAATAATCAGAAGAATGTATGACAATTTTTCTTATACTTAGTAAAAAATTATACTTGTCTTCAAAATTGGATAAGCTTAATGTAGGAAGATATTTTATCAACTAATAACGGACTTATAGCTTATATTTTTTAGCAGAATCAAAGGACACTTTACTACTACTTTTAGCATTCGTATTTAGCACTAGAACTTTATTTTCAGCATTTGTAACTATACAGTGTGATTTATTTTAAAGCGACAGTGTTTGGAGCTCCTTGTAGCGCGATCTACGAGCCGAAATGGCATCAAACTTGGTATTTACACTAATCAAAACACGGAAAAAATATAAATTTAGTTCCACAAGTCGCCGATTGGGCATTTGTGTCGTTTTACAATGTATAAAATGTGAGAAAAGAAATATTCTAACATATATAAGTGTACGGTTAAATTATTAATTTGTTTAATTACTACATTAACTTCCCCGGTGAGGAATTAGACCACATTCAATGTGTGCACCGTTCTCAGAAATAATACCGTGCATTCTGTGCACAACGTTCTCCACAGCCGTGCGTAACATATCACGAGGAACATCCGCACTGTTTATGTTATGTCGCCCTTTAGAAAAGACAAATTTGATACTCCACCAACATAAACGCACGTTCCTGTAACGTGAGAAGCATGACTACCAGAGCTCGTTTACTTCAGCTGAGATAATTTGTCGGAGCTGTCTACCACTTGCTTTTATAGCCCCTATTACAGGCGCTGTCATCGCACAGCATTTTTTTTTTTGATACCCGTGTTTTATGCTAATTCTAGTTATTGTAAACTACAGCAGCGCCTCAAAATACCCTAACGGCAACATTTGGAACTATATATTTTATGCCATTTTTTTATGTTTTGATTAATCTAAATACCAAGTTGTGTGCCATATCGCTTATTAGATCGCGCTACAGGACACTTCAAACACTGTCCCTTTAAAAAAGATCACCTTATATTTTTGATCAAACTTTGAAAATTCAAAAAGAAATGTGTTGATGTCAAATAAAAAATAAACCACATTTATCTTCTTTGCTGTAACCGAGAATGAATAGCTTGAACTTTGAAAAAGGAACCTTCGTTTATTCGCTAAGTCCCATGAATCATTTCTCCGCTTCAACTGAAAGATAAATTCTTAGTGTCATTCCTATATAGGGCTTGCTTAGTTTGATAAATGAAACTATTACAAAGATATCAACAATGAAATGATGTTAAAAATATAATGCTGAAAATAAATTCCCCACGTGTTTTATCAAATTCTTACCAAATCCACTTCGAATATTTAGGAAAACTAATTCTTAAGATTCATGTTTATTAAATATGTTCTAATTAATTAATTACTTGGGAATTGTAATTTTTTTATTGTGATTAAGAAATTGAAGTTTTTTTTTATCACAATAGAAAGACTTATTTTTTGTGACTGATGATATCAATGATGCTAATGATGTCTATATTTGAAATAATCAACTGTAAGTATAATAAAACTTTTAAATATATATTCTGTACATATACGTTATCCTACATTTAAGAATTACTAAACAAAAATAATTAAATTTTATCTTTATATTCATTTTCATCTTTTTATCAAAATACTGTCGATATTTTGTATAAAAAAATTATTTAATTAATTTTTTTACAAGTGCCAAACATTACTCTTAAGCTATTGGTTAACTGGCTTGACAATATTTCGTGACAATGTTCTTATATTGTGAAAATACAGTTCAATAATTTAAATGGTAAAAAATCATTGGTTTGGTTAGAATCAAATAAGACCCAGTTTGGGGAATCAAACATTTTAATTTTATTGAAGTGATCCTGTAAGCAGTCATGTCCAGTTATTCCTCTAAATAGTGCCAGTACAGTTTTGGAAAACTTAGAATATTTCTCTCCTGCCCGTTAATCTTTTCACTTATTTCTTGTGTGTTGAATTATGCCATGGGCTTAAGAGTATTTCTAAATTTAAAAATATAACGCTTGGTTTATTAAAGAACAAAAATTTATATTAAATATAAGTTTGACACTTTTCTTTATTCCTAGCTGATCTTGCATTCATTATGTGCACAAGGATGTTTGTTGCATATTTCTATGCATATTCTTCTATATTCCAATTGGCGTAATAATTCTGGCTTTTTTGATTTTTTAAATGACTGTAAAAATTGCATAAAAATATGTAAAAAATACCATGTAAAAATAACATCCATTTATTAAAGAACAAAAGTTATGAATTGTAGTTCGATGTTTCTTTCTTCTTTCTAAAGCTGATTTCAAAAGCTGTCTGTGCAGATTATTCTAAATACAAATACTTGATACAATCACGAATAAAATGTGAAATTACGTTTCTTTCATGTCTGTTTGAAATATTTATTTTTATGTGTTGATATTCTTTCGCTTAACGGTACACATTCATCCTATCGTCGATGTTACAAGAAATCCAATTTAAAGTACAGTGGAAGGGCATCAGATATACAACACTTCGCAAACAATCCTCTTGAATAACACACTTTCATTCAGGAACACTTGGAAAAATCAAAATTTTTTCCAATAATCCTTTAACTACATTTATTCCTTGGAAAGGGCAGTACCATGATTAAAAAATTTTATTTGTTATTTTGGTATTCATTAGTTTCTGACAACATCTCATAACTGTGTACATCTGTTATATCATAACTGTGTACCATATCATAACTGTGTACCATATCATAACTGTGTACTCATAACTGACAACATCTGACAACTGTGTAATAAATTTTTAAATTAAAGCAGGTAAATATTTTCCCAAGTATATCAGTGCAGACAAAAATATTAATATTATTCCTTACACTTACTTTGTTTTCATTCAAAAACAAAATTTTCTGAATATTTTCATTAATTTTTACTTAAGTAATCATAATCCGTAATATGCACCAAATTGAATGGTGCTATGATAAGATTCCAACTATGAAATTTATTACTCATAAAGGAAATAACTGTCAAAGATTACAGCAGCATTCAAAAACGATAAAACATTCTTAATAACATTAAAATTAAAAAAAACAATATTATGCAAAGATCGCTTTGTAATTTTATTTATTTCATTTTATTCTATTCGGTTTCAACTTTTATGGTAAATGACAATAAGTATCTCATTAATGAAATTCACCGCAATATAATAATTTTTAAATATTTTTTCAGGAGTGATCGATTGAAATTTATCCGGAGTTAAAATTATTTTGTATAGACCATTGGCCCTACCGTAATAAATTTATTCCTTGATCTTCCACCCTTAACATGCTTGTTCTTGTTATTTAGTTACATTCTGTTATTTTTAACAAGTGATAAGCAAGAAAGATGCATTTTATAATAGGTTTCATTTTTTTCAGTCTTATAAAAACTGTTTCGAACTTTACTGATTGTTTTCAAACAACCAATATCTGCTTCATTCCTCATTGAAGAATGCAAAATAATTTCCGCTAAAATTTTTAATTTTGTGGCGTGGCTAGTAGAATTTTTTCACCTTTTCCACACAATAAAGGGAGGAAGTAATGGCATCTTCTACAGTGATGTGCCATCATGGACACGAAAGCATGCCAGTCTTCATTTAGAAGCAGGGACCCAGTAGATAGCCTCCATACGTGATATGCCACAACCCCATTGGTGTTATTTCCTATTGTGAACATAATGACCAGAACGCATTTAAAGTGTCCTAGATATCATTACTGAACACGTCAATATTTTGTTTGGTTCGGAACTCAAACTCACTACCTTCCGATAAAAAGAACGAAACCCCTAACCAACCAGGGCACTACCGCCTCCCACAAGAAAAGCGAGTCAGTATAAATGCTGCCCAGGCAGAAAATGGTTAAACAATTCTAAACATTTCCGAAACGCTGCATATTGCATTAATTAAAGTTTTATGAGGCATGACAGAGGTTTTCGCCCTCATTAAATCTTGAATTTTATTTATGATTCATGGTTTATGAACTGATAAAAGTCTATGAATGTAGCACAAGTAAGAAATTTTGCAAGTACATTATTCAAGAATGTACTTGTTTTCATTGATAAAGAGAATATTTTAACCATTATAATCAGGTTCAGCTAAAAAATATTGCTATTTGTATAAAATCGGATAAGAAATTTAAACTTCATTTTTTCCAACAAAAATAATTATAGAAAACCACATTATATGAAATCTTTAAATTTGATTCTTTACTATCCAGGTTAAAAAATTTCACCGATCCTGATCCAAATTAGAAACTCCCTATCCCATGTGTGTCAATTATCATATGCAGTTTCTTCCTATACAATCTCTTTATTTCGAAATATGATTTCATTATCTCTAAATCCTCATATAATTCCCGATACTCTCATTGAATTCCAAAAATGTTTTATACATTGAATAAATCATGGTAAACTAATTAATTAATTTTAAAGTGTGCTTACTAGCCGCACTGCTAAGAATTTGCATTCTAAGAACATAAATGCAATAAGTATATTTTTTTCTCAAATTCCAATCAAATCCACTGGTTTATTCTGTAATACAGTATCTAATAACGGCATTTCGGAATTGGGCAAAATATTTTATTCGATATTCGATAACGAGCTCACTGTTTTGGTTTAATATTTAATGGCTGATTTCTCACCATGTTCTTTATATATATTGCAAAAAATTCTATGAAATATAAAATAAATTACTTAAAATGATTTTGAAACACATGATATATCTTGCAATTTTTACAACACAATCACAAACTGAAAAATATTGTAGGACAAAAATATAAATGTATGTCCGCTTTCCTAGTGGTAGAGATTCGCACTCTAGATATGGGTTTGATATTCGATTCTTAGGTTGGATAAGGTAGGAGTTTCTGGTAAAAGTTTCATAGCAAGTTTTTTTTTCTAAAAACCTTTGTATACTACTCATGCTTGGGAACTAAACACTACATGCTTCACCTTACGTTGTGATTACCTAATCTAGACATTTCGAACTCCTAGATCCTCGGTCACGGAAAAAGATATGGACACTGTAGGCCTCAGCCTTCATATCGACTGTCATGCCATATAGTTTTAGTAGTACAATAAGAAGCATATAGCATAGTAAAATAAGATGGACAAGATTCAAAATAAAATATTATAATCAGTAAATATGATTTTCAAGTGTTTATGATGAATGTGATATTCGTATGTTTGTCGCTCAACGGTCATTTATATCACGCGAGGGCTAATAAGACCTACTGTTTAAAGTGTATTCCAGCCCATTACAGACATCCATGCTCAAGGTGGGATTTGAACCCACGACTTGTTGAACCGAAGGCAAAAGCGCTAACCATTCGTCTGCAAGCTGGGCGTGCTTATTATGAAATGAAGGAAACACTTTTAATGTAAACTAATAGCTTCAAGACTTTTTCAGGATACAATAATTTATAATCTAGATCTAGAATAGATCTACAATAATTTATAACGATAAGAAAAAAAATTAGAAAATTATATTTGTCAGAAACTATAACCAATACTTATGTAATATTTTTTGTGTCTTAATGAACTGTTATTTAGTCAAATTACATCATTAAGTCCCGAAATGTAAGTTACTTTAATGATGTTGTTTAACTGCTGTCGTATTTTTTTTTTGCTATTATTTTATAATACAATAATGTATGTACATAAAAAAAATTCAATCATATAAAATAAATTAAGAAATTAAATACTTTATTAAATATCATTCCATAATATAATGATAATTGAATTCTGCTTAAGATTTCAAAATTTAACTAAATAATTTTAAAATATCTAGGTGCTGATATTTTACTATTATTGATAAATTTTCTTTAACTGTATGTAGAATAAATGTATAGAATATAAAAATATTGAATACTTTTTATAGTAAATAGTTTTCTATTAATTAGATAAGTATTTAAATACATATTGTTCAATAAAGGATTCTGCATATAAAAGTAGATATTATAGTACCTTAAAATTAAGCTTTCTTTCCTGTGAAACTTTCACCACTTTTTTTAGCTTCTTGTAAGAAAAAGTTGGAGTTAAAGGCCATGACTTGGCAAGAGATCATCTTTCATACTTCAGAATTCTTTCTTAGAAAGTAATTTTCCCGTAGTTTGCTTACAAATCTTTTTTCTCTGTAGTTTGCTCAAATGAAAAGAAATGATGTCGTGAAAAGAGGTTTTCTTTACAATGTGGCCACCTGCTGCTAGGAAAGTATAATCTTTTGCGTGAAAGCTAAATGTTTGCAACGTTTTTAGTTTGCGGAAGTATTTTTTATTTTTATCTAGAAGAATGAAAGGAACAAAAGAACATGAATAAATTACCTTGACTTGTTGGGATAAGTTTTGGCGTAAGAAAAGAAATTGCTTGCAATATGTAGAAAGTCGTAAATTCTGCATCAGGAATTAAATATTTAAATTGCGATATATTTGTTAAAAAGAAAAGAAATCAGGATAATTCTTGAATATGTAATGAAAGAGTACGAATTAATAATATTTTCTTTTTTTTGATTTATTATATGTAAATGAATCTATTTTTACTTTAGTATTCAGAATAATTTCAGTAAATACATGAAAGATGACACAATTTGAAGTAAAGAAAAATAACTTAACATAATTTTGCTTAAATATTTTAAATATTTAGTAACTGATAGGGATCATTTTTTTCTGTGTGTGTGCCTTCTTTATTGGATATTTGAATGTTTTCTTATTTTATTAATGTATATGTCACAGTTTCTTTATTTTATGAGGACGTTTGTTTGCTTCGTTCCGATTAAAAAATCAGTAAGCAATAATTGTAAGTAGTACCATTTCCACACCATCATTTCTATTTACTATTACCATTGAATTTTTTTTATTAAATTTTTATTTTATTGTAATTCACTTTTAATGTGCTCAGAAAAAATTGATAATCATGAAACAACTATTTACTCTGATGAATTATCTCCGCGTGAGAGTGTTGACACAAGACGGAAAAAATTGACTTTCAAACATTTTCAACAGAAAGGATTGTTATTTGAGTAACATAAGCAATGAAAATCTATAAAAATATTGTATTTCATAAAAAAGATTGGGACATTTCAATTCATTCTTATTTACAAAAAATATGAGAGAATATGCATTTACAAATTTGCCTTATTTTAACTAAGCAAAATATAACATTTAAGGATAAAATGTTTTATACTGCTGTGTGAAAGCTATAAGCTTTAAAATTCTTTTCTCCTTTTTTATTCCTAGTAAAAAACGAATGTATCTAATTCTTCAAAATTAATTTTTAAAAGAACATTAAATTGTATAATTTGCAAAATCTATATTTCCCTTTTTTTTCAAGAACTTTTTTATCAGCTTTGTAATATTATTGCATTTGTATACATTTTTTCAACAATTTATAGTGTTGAAACATAAGTTATACGCCATTGCTAATATCCTTTGAAATAAGAGTTTTACGTTGGCTATATCTTACATTTTATCAGATGTTTTTTTTTGTTAGTTGTAAGAAGGAGGCTTATTTTAGAAGAGTAAAAAGGGATCAGAAAAAGCATTTTCATCATTAAGTGGAAGGTGTCTGATCATGTTACCAGATTAGAACCATCATTTACTTCCAGTTCTGCCAGCTATGAATGTCAAAATATCACGTGCACAGCTTTAAGTACTATTATTTTCATTTACATATGCCTGTTGTTTGGCCGCTAGGCCATTAGACAACTGGATCTTCAATATCTTGCAACAAAACAAGAAAAAACAGATAGTGCAGAGCATTCGTCCAAATGTGAAGCAGTCATGACACGTTCAGACATACAAAGAGAACACGCAAGGGAGTCCACAATGTTAAAACGGAAAAGATGGGCACGGAGACAGTCGTGACCAGTCAGCATTCTAAATGTAGCCACTGCAGTCGCTCGAGGGAAATTAGGAATAGTGTGTGGAGCAGAGAAGAGTACAGTCCAAGGCTTACCATTCGAAAGATGTAAGGCAGTATCACGGCGTCAAGAGATTCTAGAAATTTCAAGTTTAGATTAATGGAATCTCAGTTTCACAAGGGGTTTCTGCAGAATTAAGTTCGCCTTCTTGGCAAGGCGATCAGCTTTCTCGTTTCCCTCAATGCCACAGTGGGTGGAATCCACTGGAAGGACACACTTTATTAGCGAATCTCTCAAGCAAAGTCATGCAATTTAGGATTCTTTGATTAACAACCAGAGTTTCACATCAGTTCTTAAAATTATATAGTTAGGTACTACTTTTGTAATGTTTGAGTTCAGAATAGGTTGGAGATTCCATGCGCCAGTAGGGTAAGTTCGATTCAGCTTTTCATCTCTTCAGTGGTTTGATAAAACTGAGTATCGGACATGTTTAGTAACTAAATATAGGGGGTTATCCATCAGGCTGAACACCTGACCAGAGCATATTCCAAGTAGCTTAGAATCCTTGGACAGGAAACAAGATATGGACAAGACTTGGACACCATATGTCTCTTCTACCACTGAGTTTAACAGTTTATTTATATCATATGACACTGTGAAATTTTGGTACTGAAAGTTCAAAAACAAAAGGACATTTAAGAAATAGAGCACTCAACCAGTCCACTGAGATTAATGAAGTCAGTCGGCAGGATCTTGGGGTAGAATTTAGCAATCTACTTCTTTAGTGCTAGATAAGGAATTAAATATTGGTGGTTTTCGTCGTCAATTCGACGTTAGTTCATTAGTGCAAATATGCACTGCATAAACTTGACCTAGAAGCTCAATCGCTGGGTGCCAATTGAACTGATTCAAACAGGTAAGGACAGACCATGCTCACATCCGTATTAAGCTGCTTTAATATTATCGGGTATCACAAGGACAAATTCTTGACCGGGTTGTCACTTTTTATGAAAAGAAGATTTTATTCAAAAGTTCACAAACCGTAAACTGGTTGACATGCTCCCGGTTAGATCGCCGTTAGCGAAGAGTCACAAAGCTGAATTCGATTAACAAAATATCATACTTTGTATTAGGATTGTCATGGTATTTTTGACAAAATGTTTATAAAAAAAGTAAAACCATCGATAATTAGGTGTGCAGCTATTTGTGTTGACGCTGTTACAAAATCGAAGTGCCAAATTGAGTTCCGGCGTAAGCAGGTACTGTGTAAGCAAAATAATACAAGAACACATATGGTTATATTCACCATTTGGACCTTGTACCGGACTCCAATGGGATCTTTTTTCCACATCCACCATATAGTCCCGACAGGGCTCATTCGAACAGCTACTTTTTTAGCATCTGCGAATACATATATTAGTGATTCCCCACAGGACGTACGAAATGAGGTTGATATATTTTTGGACTCGCGGTCATCAAGTTTCTGGCTTGAATGCCTTGGAAAAATACCAAAATGATAGCAGAAAATAACAGATTAGAGTATTGATTGCTACGTGTAATAAAGGTTCTACTTGTATATTATTCTTCTCACTTAATTTAGAAAAAAATTGGTGGACAATTTTTGTGTGTGTATGTGACAACCCGACAAATTAAATTGAATAATTATTTTCACACCATCAGCGAATTATATATCGTATGAGATTGTTTAATAGTTTTAAATTTTTAATGGTTACTGTTTTACACTATATTTTGCCTAAACAGGAATTGCTATGAAAATAATAACGATTATTACTATAAAATAGTATAATTTTACATTTGTTTTAAAATAATATAAAATATTTTTTTTACTAATTTAAAGAAAGTTATTCATTTTGTTGATAAAATATTTGGATTGAATATATGTGGGGGAGGGGGTTTAATTATTTCGATTATTCTTCAGTTCAATATTTAAGGTGATTTAAGATTTTCAATGGAATTGCACCTTTTTTTAAAAAATTAATGCTTATTTTTTCTCGAATTAGAATCTGTGGTATCAATGCATTTCTTTTGAAAATTAAATAAAAATGTTTTTGCTACACGTAATGAAAAAGGAAAATAATTTTACTATAATTTATAGTTTAGACTTTTTGAGCTGAACTTTATTGTTATTGATTTCTTCAATTTAAGTACATAGTGAGAACGTCATTGCGAAAAATGGCACATATCATTCCATTTTAGAGTATAGTCAGAAACATTTAATGGATTTTTAGTGTCATTTTACAAGTTTAATTGTTTCAAATTCAAGAAAATTGTCACATTTATATATATCTTAAGAAATAAGGACTAAAAATTGACTAAAAAATTCTTAGCATATTGTGTGGTCACTGAAATTGAAAACTTTTCTTCCAAGTTTTTTCGCATTTTTTCTGCATTTAATATGTGTAGTAATAAAACGATGCTATCACATTGCTGATAATATTTTTCCTCATGGAAAATTCATTATTTAATATATTATTTGCATCATATAAATTTTTGTATCATTTTTAATACACATTTATATTATTAATTATTTTATTTGCAACTTAAAATTGATTTTTCTATTTTTGTGAACCATTTTTTACAACTAATATTTTTAGACTGACTCAACTAATTTTTTTAGAAAATGAAAATTTCTTATAATATGTCAAAATTTTAATTTTTAGTAAATTTCATTAAATAATTTATATAATTTAAGAGATTAATGAAGAAAAAAAATTATATTTACTTAATTAAGCAGTTTTTTACATTATTCAAAATGCATTTACACTAATAATAACGGAATCATTAAATGTTAACGTTAATTATTTCGTAAATTAAATATAAAAATTTTAAATTCATGGAAATTAAGAACTCATTTAGATTATTATTTTATTTCATGACAAATTCAGAAGAAAAGTGTTCGATGTCATTTTGAAGGTGATTTAATTTTTTTTCTGGCCGGCAAAATATTTACTAAAGTGCAATTTCAATTAAATATATTACTCGATGGGTAATGAGCCTTTTGAATAAAAGCTGCTTTAGCTCTTAAATTCACTATAAAATCACAAAAGAGAAATAAAACATTTTAAATTCTTATCTTTAATTTACTATATAATTAAGGAACTCTTTTGTTTGTAGCAGTAGTATTTTCTTAAGAAAATTATAAATACATAGAAATTTATCAACCAAGCGGGATTGTTTTAAAATATTGATTTTTGATAATCAAGAGTTTATCAACTGATTTTAAGCTCACAAAAGAAACGAAAAAAATATATTAGAAAATTTACACTACTGGCCATTAAAATTGCTACAACAAGAAGGCGACATGCTACAGACGTGAAATTTATACGAAAGGAAGAAGGTGCTGTGATATGCAAATGATTAGCTTTTCAGCGCATTCAGACAAAGCAGGCGCCAGTAGCGACATCTACATTGTGTTTAAATGGGGAAATTGTTCAGCCGGTTCCTCATACACAAATTGCATTTGAACGTTGTTGCCTGGTGAAAAGTTGTTGTGATGCCTCGTGTAAGAAGGAGAAATGCGTACCAGCATGTTTCTGACGTTGATAAAGGTCGAATTGTAGCGTACCGGGATTGCAGTTTATCTTATCGCAGTATTGCTGCTCGCGTCGGTCGAGATCCATTGACTGTTAGCAGAATATGGAATCGATGGGTTCAGGACGGTAATACGGAACGCCATGCGGGATCTCAACGGCCACCTATCACTAGCAGCTGAGAAGACTGGTGTATTATCCGCATGGCCGTAATGGATCGTGCAACCACGTCACGAGCCGAGAGTCAAGAAACGGTGTCGTTTGGAAGACAACAAATGTCTGCACGAAACGTTCGACGACGTTTGCAGCAGCATGGACTCTCAACTCGGAGACCATGGCTGCGGCTTACCTTGATGCTGCGTCATAGACAAGAGTGCCTTCAATGGTGTGATAAACGACGAACCTGGGCGAACGAATGGCGAGACGTCATCTTTTCAGATGAATCCAGGTTCTGTGTACAGTGTCATGATGGTCGCATCCGTGTTTGTCGGCATCGTGGTGAACACAAACTGGCAGCGTGCATTCGTCATCGCCATACTGGCCCTTCACCTGGCGTGATGGTATGAGGTGAGATTGGATACACGTCTCGTCACCTCTTGTTCGCATTGACGGTGCTTTGAACAGTGCACGTTACATTTCTGGTGTGTTACGATCCGTTGTTCTACCCTTTATTTGAGCCCTGCGAAACCCTGCGTTTCAGCAGTATAATGCCCGACCGCATGTTGCCGGTATTGTGCGGACTTTTCTTGATACGGAACATGTTCGGCACGTTTTCCATATCTTTCACCAATAGAAAACGTCTGGTCAATGGTTGCCGAGCGACTGGCTCGTCACCAAACGCCAGTCACTACGGTTGATGAACTGTTTCATTGTGTTGAAGCTGCATGGGCATCTGTACCTGCACATGCAATCCAATTTCTGTTTGACTCAATGCCCAGGCGTATAGCTGTTGCTATTACTGCCAGAGGTGATTGTTCTGAGTACAGATTTTTCAGGATCTATCCAGCCAAATTTTTTGAATATTTAATCATTTATTATTTCTAGTATAATATATTTGTCCAATAAATATCATTTTGTTATCTGCATTTCTTCCTGGTGTAGCAATTTTAATGGCCAGTAGTGTAGTTTGAAGGGAACTATGTATGAATAAATATTTTCATATCTCTTGTGATGTGATATTTTTTAGAAAAGCTGAAATATTAAAAGTTTGTGTTGACTTTTTTACAAGTAATGGCATTTGAATATAAAACTATATTAAAAAAACCGTCAAAGAAAATGTGCTGGAAAGTTTTTTTTGTTCCTAGTGATGCAATTTATGGGATCATTGTTATTCAAAACTAGAATAAATAGTAAATATTATATTTTAAATTCTTGAAATTGTGATGGAGGCAAATTTTTGCATTCTGTTAAATCTGTTTATAGATTAAGGTAAAGTCATACTGTTTTATTGCATATATATATATATATATATATATATATATATATATATATATATATATATATATGGGGTGTAAAGAAACAGGCCTCCTCGTGGTGCACCTTAGGTAACGCAAAATCTGCTACAGCTTTGCTGCGCTCTCCTGAATTCTTTTTGATGATGGTCTTGAAAAATATTACACACTGTCCTTCTAAGGGCAATAGATGACTGAGAACTCTTTAATGGAATGCAGGTGGAATTTCTCATGAAAAGCGAACTCACCTCCAAACTACCTTGATGTCACATTATATTGATGTTTTTATGGTAGTTGAAGCAACCCTTGTCTATAATGACTTAATCAAATATAACTTCCCTGATTATTACTTACAACTATTGCCTAAATCTAGGCGTAATGCTAGTGGTATTTTGGTTGAAATTATAAAAACATTCTGACATCTAAGTTCGAAATAATTAGCAACCTTTCGTCTGATAACGGAGCGGAGATGGTCCGATTTGATGTTTGGATTCAACAGAATCATTTTGAAATTAATAACTGTTATATCCCACCTGGCAATTCCCGTTTAATTTTAAAAAGGCCAATTGGAAGGCTTACCAGGACGAACTGGAGGTCCTTTTTTGTAGACCAGTTACTAATAGAAAAAATTTGGACTCCACCTTGTCACATTTTTGTAAAACGATATTTTCAATGGCCAAACGTTGGATTCCTAAAGGTAAAAAATACAAATATAAACATTTTTGGAATGATGAGCTTACAGTGTTAAAAGAGCTATCGGTTTAGGCCCGTATTAAAGCTGTAAAGTCAGGAAACGCAGAGGACGTTAGAAACTGGAGAAAAAGTATAACATGCCGTAAAGAAATTAATTTAACAAAGAGCAAGAGTTTTTATAATTTTATAAATAATATTGACTACCGTAAAGACGGAACTAAGGTTTTTAAATTTGTAAATATATTGAAACGTGAAATCCCCCTTTCTCCAAGGGGCCCCATTGTTTTTAAGGGAAAGACTGACGTTTGACAGGGATATTTCCAATTCTCTTATGAGTTTTTATGCTTAATTAACGTTTGAGTTGTGAACTTAAGAGAGATGAGAGGCAAATGAGGAAGTTGATCAAGAATACCCATGAGAATATGGGTACTAGACATGAAATTTTTGACAGAGACTTTGATCTTCTTGAATTAAGAAAAGAAATTAATTTCCTTAAAGTGGAGAAAAGTCCGGGCCCTGATAATATACAGCCAGAGTTTATTAAATATCTAGGACATAATACTCAATTGACTCTTTTATCTATTTTTAATCGAAGTTGGAACTCTTATGTACCTACCATGTGGAAAAAAGCCATTATAATTCCTATTTTGAAAAAAGATAAACCTTCTGATAATATTAAAAGCTACCGACCTATTGCTTTGACTCGTGTTTTGTCGAAGACTATGGAAAAGATGATTGTCTCCAGACTAACTTGGTTTTTGGAAAGTAACAATCTTTTGTCCCATAGACATACTGGATTCAGACAATATCATTCCTTCATGGATCAGTATAGGTCTCTTATTTTAGTCAAACCATTAAGAACTCTTTAGATAAACGCATTTACATCTTGATAGCTTTCATAGATTTTGAATCAGCACATGATAAGGTATGGCGACTGCGTACTGTTCAGAAATTGCAGAATCTGGGAATTAGTGGTAGGATGTTTGAATGGATTAGGAATTTTCTAGCACAGCATTTTTCTGTTGTTAGGTATGGCTGTGGAATTTCTGGTTTTAAACAGACAGAGACTGGTCTTCTTAAGGGAACGGTTATTAGCCCGATTCTTTTAATGTTTTTATCAACGATTTACCGAATACTCTAGCACCGTCGGTGGATTATGTCCTTTTCGCTGATGATTTGGTTATCTGGAGAAGTGATTCAAAAGAGAACCATGATGAGTAGAATCAGATCCTCAATGGCGTCCTGATAGAACTGGAAAGCTGGTGCTTAAAAAATGGTATGATGGTGAATCGGGGTGAAACCACTTGTCAGTTCTTCACCCTGAATAGACAGTTTTTTCCCCGAGTTTGACACATAAAGGTGTAGATATTCACTATAATTATTCGACTAAATACTTAGGTTGCACTATCGATCCTCATTTAAGTCGGAGAAATCGTGCAGAAAATCTGAAAAATAAAGCCGTTAGAAGACTTTCTGTCTTGAAACGTTTGGCTGGCTCTGCAACAGAGAGGCATTGTTAACTACTTACAAATTATATATCCGTCCAATTATTTGCTATTGTTTGAGATTCTTATCACAGCCCCAGAGAAAGTAGTCAATATTCTTGAAGTTTACCAGAACCACACAAGCATTGCGAATTGTTACTGGAGCTGTGAAAACTACCCCTGTTCTTGTAATGCAACTCCTAACCGACTTGGAACCTGTTCATCATTTTATTAAAAGAAAGGCGATCCTGCTGTACCAAAAACTTGTGCGTTTACCTGGTAATTCTTTCTGGAGGAACTATAATAATGAGATCCCTAGAAATCTTAAGACTCAAATTGGCGTCATCCAAGCTGCTCAGTGAGAATCCGATGCTTTAAATTTGAATCGAGACTATTTAATTTTACCTCCTCCTACTTGTCATATAGATTATCTGAATTTGATTATAAATCCTGATCTTATTCAGAAAGTTGTTAAAAAAGAAATGAGTGATTTACAACTAAGATCTTTCGCAATCGAGACTATTGGAGTTCGCTATCCTGAAAATGAGTGGTTGCATTTTTTTACTGATGATTCTACAGAAAGAACACATAGTGTAGGAGCAGGTATCCATTGTGAGCTTTTCAGTTTTTATTTACCAATAGGTCCTTTTTCCACAGCATTGGATGGTGAAATTGAAGCTATTACAGTGACTATCCAAGAACTATCGATTCGGAGTCACGTTTTAAAAGAGGGGTCATTTTGTCAGACTCTAAAGGTGCGCTTCAAACTCTTTTGAATAATCAAAATAGTTCCCGAAGAATTTTAAAATGTAGACCTTTGCTTAAAGCTCTATCACACAGAATTTCTTCCCAGTGGATCCCTGTCCATTGTGATATTTTGTGCGATGAGAAGGCTGATTCACTGGCTAAAAAGGGAGCCTTGATAGAACAACGCATGAATCGCCCTCTTTCATTTCATTCAACTAAATTGTTTGTTAACCTGACTCTCAAGAAGACTCTTAAACAAGATATGGTTTAACGTGTGACGCATAAGAGATGGAAGATTTTGGAGGAGGAAAGAACTGTTCCCGTTTTTCCAAGAAAGACTGCGGTGGGCTGTTTTAAAGGTCTAACTGGACATGATTGTTTGCGGGACCATCTCTATAGAACTGGAGTGGTGGATTCCCCGGACTGTGTTTTGTGTGATTCTGATCAACCAATGCCTTTTGAACATTTAAATAATTGTGTGGTTCTTTCTCAGTATGAGGGCATTGTTGAAAAGTATTGGTGAGCCCATAAACTAATGGCTTGGCGCTAATGCTCGGCATTTGTAAATATAACAATAACAACAACAATAATATATATACAAATTTCAATTAATTTAAAATAATTTTATTCAAAATCCAATTACAATTAAAAATTTCTTGGATCAAGGGAATATTTCTACCTTAATTCGTTATCATTATCATTGGTTTGTTTCTTTTGTTACTCACAGAATGTCAGATATTCTTATAAGGCATTGCATTCAATTTCTTCATCCAAATAAATTGCCTTTAAAGATTTTTAAGTATAATTACCTGCGAGAAACTCACTCTGAGGGAAAATGGCAGTATTTTATGTGTGTTAATAACTATGCTCCCCCAAACACTTCTCCATTTTTTTCGATTGACCTCTATTCCAATATTTCAGCGCATTTCTTTTCGAATAAAAAAAGCTGATTTTCGTTTAGTTACAGTTCACTTAAGGCAAAAATAACATTCAAAATTTTTAATCGTATGTTTATTTTCCATAAATGAATATTTGAATGAACATTCTTGTGCGAGATTAAGTTGTTATTTTTAGCAAACAAAAAGTTTACTTTTCAAGATATTTTACAATTGATAACCCAGAATTTTATACTCTTTTGTAAAAAATTTTTTGGGTTAAATGATTAAATTTTTCTACCAGAAAATTGTCAAAATTTTTTTATAAGACAATATTTGTATTAAGAAAATACATACGATTTTTTTCCTATACTTGCAACAATAAATGCTTTCTTTGCTTTATAACTGAACAGATGTGCCTGTTACTAGAAAATTTTTCTTATTAGTTTGCAGTTACTTTAAATATTTACTGGTAATTTATTTAAGGCTTATGTATGATACTTTAAATTTTTATATCTTATTTAAAAGCTTAAAATAACCTCATATTCCAATATGAAACAGCGTGTTGTTCCTTTTAACATTTTTAATTCCTTTTAAGTTGCATCGAAATTAATGTTATTGCAAGAATAGCTGAAACTGTAAGTAATATGTATAGCAGTTAATAATGATCCATTGATTTAATCTGAACTATAACAATTTATTTTAAAATTTCATCCAAAATGTAAGCAAATGTTAAATCTTGGGATTAATATATAGAAAGAGAAAACATTTTTTTTATGCCATTTACTAATAAAAAAATTTACAGGGAAGACAGATTTTTTTATTATATTAAGAAAAAAAGTAATTTTGCAGTACAGTATATTTCATTTAGTATTTTCTTTTTGATATATAATAATATTTTGACAATTTGATACGTTTGTTCAATTTTGTTAAATTTATATCAACTACACCAATTAACAAAATAAAAATTTAAATTCATTAAAATAGTTCACTGCAAAAAATTTTCTTTGCTTACGTGTACCTATCAAACAATTATCATAATCTTAACGCTTATCCTGTAAAGGATTAGTTTACATTTTTTAAATTTCTTTTCCTTTAATCATGGGAAATATAGATTAATTCATTTCTTTTATTTATATATATATTACTTAAGTATTATGATATTTAAGACATTTACTTTTTTATTAATACGTTTTTTTTTAAAAAAAAATATGACCTATTGCACTAAATATATTTTGTACTGAATGTTGTGGTGATATTCGGAAAGCTTAGAAAAATTCCGAGGAAAACCCATATTCGTTTTAATAATTGAAAAAAAAAATGGCAGAGATAAATTCAAAACAAAAATACACAATAAAACTTAATAATTTATTGTAAATGACAAGAGAAATTCACATTTAAAATCAAACATTCTAGATTAAATAATTGAGGGAATTCTAACTTTATATTTCTTTTATGATATTTGCACAATAATCAGTTATAACTAAATGTGGCGAGACGGAAAAGGAATGAGGGGTCAGACTCACTCCTTTTAGAAGAAGCAGTAGGGTGTCTCCTATCATCAATGGCATTACCGCTCTCCGGTGTCGATGATTCTCTTTTCTCATCCACTTCCCGTCCTCTACTCGGTATCTTCTCTTTGCTTTTCCATCTGCTGATATCTTCACATCTCACTTGGCTTACTGCTCAGAAACTCGCTTGGCTTGCTTATTCCTCATGAGCTTTCTCCTTTCTCTGTGCTATCTCTTCTCAGATTTTGTCGTCTCTTCTTATCCTCAGCTATTTGTTGGACATCTGCAACTCCATTCAGGAAAGTCGAGACAGGGCAGTTATACTCCGTTTACAAATAACATCTTTTTAGCTTCTCATTATGCTCAATGAGTACCCCGTCCTCAATCGTGAACTCGATTTCTCTGTCGGGCTTCTCTGGGGCTTCTGTGTGACTCTTGTACCTCTTTTCTTTTTTTTAGAGATGTAGTTTTTAATTCTTCATAATTCTCGTCTTAGCTCCTCCTCTTTACACCATTTGTTTTCCAAAGTTCAGTACCTCCTACACTTCTATGAGATTGTTCAGAAATCTCTCCCCCTTAATCCCAATTGGTCAGGAAAAAGGTGGGATATCTATAAAACACATCATGAAACAAACTTTCCTTGCAATTTTCTCCAGATCATCCATCTATTCCGAAAGAACAAATTTATTCTTTTATTGACTTGTCTCTATGCGCCAATTTTTATTACATCCTTTCCTTTATTTTATAACAGCATAGTTTGAAAGGAAAAGAAGAAACTCTTTAATTTTAAGTGCATTAAAAATATACACATCGATTTTCTCATGGTTTGGTAATGTCGTTTTACACTACGACGCTGAATATTTACTTTAATTGTTAATAACTTGCTTTGTTATTGGTGAAAAAGTATCTGTATTCAATATATTTTTTTTTTGAAACTTTTCCAGAGTTTTCCCATTTATTCACATAATTTGTTTTTAAAAAATAAACCATGCATTTGTAAGAGAATATGTAGACATTGATAAGTAATCTTTTCAAATTATTATCACATAATTTCGCTTAATGAACTAATACATAAAGATATAGTTCATTAAGCGAAATTATGTGTCAATAATTTCAATAATTTATATTACACAAACAGAGATAGATTTATAATGATTGATTGATTGAAATACTTGATTTTGCTATGTTGGTCAAAGGGATAAAATGTAGCAAAGATTTCAATTAAAACTGAGAATAAATTTAGAGAGAATTATGTAATCATGTTTATAAATATTGAAAGAAAAAATTAATTTAAAAATTGGCATATTACTATTTTATATAAGGAAGAAAGTTTGCTTAAAATGAATTTCAATTAAAATGAGATTTTTAAGAAGCTTTCTTTTTGAAAAAATACTGAACACATTATTATAATGTAAAGTTTAAGCTAAAATTTCTTTGAAATATAAAAAAGGATGCAAAAGTTTACATCTTGGTAACTACCTAATCTAGAATATTTTTCATATTTCAGTAATATTTATAAATTTTTACTTTTTGCTATCAAAAAGGGAATCACAATACAAAAACTATGTGCTTTTTTTTCTTAGTAATACATCTGCTACAAGAAAAGTGGAACTTTTATGTCAAAACAAAATACGTTTCAATCTTTGGTTTCTTCTAATACTTTCAAAATATTTGCTTCTTTTGATTTAAGGTATGGATCCAAAAAATAAATTCTTTTTAACATGCTAATATGTTTTTAACAAGTAAAAAAATATTATATTCTCTGTAATATACAAAAGGATCTCTTGCTATATTTTGAAAAATGAGATTTTTCAACTATAGATAGATAGATATTTTAAATTATAAATTGAAAAATTAAAAGTACATTTAAGCAGGTAAAAGCTCACAATTTTTCAAAAAAATTTCAGATGAATTAATTTAAAAAATCTGAATATAAGTTTACCGCGAATAAATGATTAGTAATAAATGTTTTATTTTGAAAATACAAGAAAAGTTTTAAAATGGCGATTATGAGAAACAGCAAATTTAACTTTGATTTTTTAATAAGGATAAATGCTTATAAATAATCTATTTGGTTTTCCACTTACGCCTTCATAAATTATTCAGGCAACAGAATTTGACTAAGATGAATGAAATTTTCTTTAAATAGAAAATGCTTCCAAACTGATTTCATAGCATATACAACCCGAGTGAGTTCTTCACACAAGTAGATTCTAATCTCTTGCCACAACTGCTTGCAATTCTTTCAAGCGATCTTGTGCTGGAACTCAGATGGAATTTCCTATAAATATAACGTAAAACTAAAAGCTGTTGATAAGTCAGTATTACATGTGCATACTTCTTGTGTGCTCTTGATAAGATGTGTATAACAGTTTATGAATAAAATTGTTATATCTCATTGAGAATTTTAAGTTTATCATTTTCTTCCCGTAGTTACTTGTTCAAAAATAATGCTATGCATCTTTATTATCAATTGAAGATGAATTCTTCATAAAAAAGCAAATTAGGGAAATTGGGTAATTTCATTTATGTTATTTTTAATTTTTGTAAATTTAGTTAATGTTTTATGTGAAAAGGCTTTA
Organism: Latrodectus elegans; assembly: GCA_030067965.1. Classification (NCBI taxonomy): domain Eukaryota; kingdom Metazoa; phylum Arthropoda; class Arachnida; order Araneae; family Theridiidae; genus Latrodectus; species Latrodectus elegans. The sequence continues at coordinate 97,217,837 of CM057822.1, forward strand.
ATATTAAAAATAACTTGAATTTTTCCAAAAGTGTTTGTATTTAGATTGAGAATTTGAGATTGCAGAAGAAAAGTGTTTATGAAAGACATTTTCGTTAAATGATTATTCAAATACATAAGGCTAAATATAATTATCATCACTGAATTTTCTAATATCGTTAGTTTACTGACACAGCAGTTAAAGTGGATTGTCATCTTTTTAAAAATATCTTTCATATTTTAACGCGCTTAAGATGAACTGCCTATTTAAACTCGAAGCAATTTGTCGTTTTGTAGAAGAGGCACTTTGAATAATTAATAAATCTAAATAAATATCAAAATCTCTTCAATCGGCCTGCCGCAACAGGAAAGTGCCATTGACATAAAGTAATATCACCTGCACCAGATTTCGCAAATTGTATTTCCGGCATCGGTATTCAATATACAAGCACTTAAATTCTGCACAATTTTCATTAGGATGCAAAAACACCTCCCGAGAAAGAGAGGGAGAGAAGTTACCAAAATGTATGCTCTAAATTTACCATGTATTGGTTGTCAATTATTGGATATTCTCCATTTTTAAGAAATATTTTTATTTTATCAAGTAATAATAAAAAAAACACGTTTATGTTTAAATAGTGGCAAAAGAATTTTAAAACGTAGAACGATTTATATTCTGAAAGTTTTAAGTCAAGAATGTTTTGCACATGAATTTTTTAATTTGAAGTAAGCATTTTTCTATGTGACAGAAATAATAAAGGTAAAAGTAAATAAAATTGAAAGATTTCTATTGCCGTTAAAAATATTCATATTGTTAAATAATTCCCTGTATTTGCGTAATATACTTATGTTTTAGTTATGTGCTTTTAATACGAATTTGATGTTACATATAAACAGATTATTATTGCGGTTCTTGATATGTAGTTTAAAACTCTTCAGAAATAATATAACAATCTAAGAATAAAAATATAAAAAGTAATTTGTCTTTTTCTACAGTGATTAGTTAGTGTTTTTTGTGTTACAGAAAACGCTTACTCATCACTAGAAAATGATAACTCAACATATAAAATTTCTTGATTCTATTTTGACACCCAAAATGAACTAGATTCTATCGGTTGATATATCATTGGAAATTTTACTTGAAGTTTGGAATATTTTCAATTTTCATAAACAAGAAGTGAGGAAGTATTAATATAGATAAAGAGAACTGTATGTTTTTACTGTAACATTTTAAATGCATCATCTAAAATTTTTATAATATACATAAAATGTGCAAAAATTTAAAATTTGCTGGATTTTGCTTGATTATTTTGTTACAGTTGTGGTGCGCGTTTGACTGAACTTATCCCATTTCTCTTCCAATGAGTGTTAATATAACAAGATCAAAAACTAATAAAAGTTTTTAATTGTATTGGGTTGTTCGGAAAGTAATTTCGTTTTTTCCCGACAGAGCATTTAATTGTATTTTCTTTTGCACCCAAATTCACACTTAAGCCATATAATTATTATATGCTTTGAGAGCTCATATTACAAGGCTTGTATGTAAAAAATTCCAATTAATTTTACGCAGTAGTTTTTGGTTGGTGCCCTTTTAAATATGGACAGTGATAAGCAGGTTTTACACATATCTTACTGTTTTACTACAGAAAGGGTGAAAATGCTGTTCAAGCCAGAAAAAAATTGACCGATATGTATGGAGAATGTGTGTTGATAATACGCCAGTGTCAGAACTGGTTTGCCAAATTTCTATCCGGCAATTTTAAAGTCAAAGATGCACCACGTTCGGGGAGACCGGTTGAAGCTGATAAAGACGAGATAAAAGCAATATTTGATGCGAACCGGCGAATAACAACAGTTTATGACCACTTGAAAGGTCTGGGATTATCCTCGAAGCTCGATGTATTGGTTCTCATAGAGAGAAATCTGTGTCGCCGCATTGGTGTCTGCGATTCGCTTCTCAAACGGCACGAAAATGATCCGTTTTTGAAGCGCACGATCACTGGGGACGAAAAATGGGTTGTATACAACAAAGTCAAACACAAAAGGTTATGGAGCAAAGAAGGATTATTATTTGTTACGGTCACACCAAAATTTTTAGATGTTAAAACCTTCACCTCTAATGAAGAGGTCAAAAAAACACCTCGATCAATTTTTTTCGTCCGATCAGTAAGACCAAAAATTTTATGAGCATGGGATTATGCTACGACCAGAAAGATGGCAAAAGGTATTGGACCAGATCGGCCAATACATATAAAATTTAATAAAGTATTTGTTTATTATACGACAACTGTCTTTCATTTACACACACACACACACACACACACACACAAAAAAAAAAAAACGAAATTATTTTTTGAACAATCCAATATTATCGTTATAAAAGTACCAACTAAAATGGTGATGCCTCCAGTGGCAGAAGAATTATAAAATATTTGATGACTTCCCAGAACATTTTTTACAACTCAAGAGCTTTCCTTAGAGTTATGGATACATCTATACTTTCATCTCACAAACAGCAGCTATTTTCATATTTAAACTGAAAGATCGCACTAGGCAAATTCAGGGGGCCACAAACCTCCCGAAATCATAAAGTTGAAGTATGTATGTTATTAGGCTATTTTAAATATTCTTCAGGGAACTAGCATATATATATATATTTGCTAGTGTGACTCTAAAAATATTTCAAATGTGGCTTTATAACTTACTTACTTCAACTTCATAATTTCGAGTAATTTGTGGCCCGTTGTCCCTAAATTTGCCAAATACTAAGTACCAAACCCACACCCACATATGTGTTTTTATATATAATTTTTTACCAGTTACAATTAAAGGCACAGATGATACTGGCTTTATTGGAAATTTACATTAATTTTGTGTATTTAGAATTTATAATATTAAATATTTGACTTGAAATGTGCAATCTCTTACGGATTAAATTATAATTTGAGACTAAAAAGGAAATTTAATGCTCGGGATGTTTCCGTGATTTAATAAAAGTAATTTTATATAAATTGTTCGTATTTGCCTCTGATGACTATAATGCATAATTTAAAATATCACAATGTGTTATTTTAAATTATGCATTATAGTCATCATAGGCAAATACTATAATGCATAATTAAAAAATAATGATTTTTCCTAAAATAGATTAAGGTTTGTATCAGAAAAAACTGATATATTCTCTCATGTCCAATTCTCATATATATATTTGTACGACTATATACGAAAATAATGTAAATAAGACTCAAGAATGTAAATATTAAGCATAATAGAATACCTGAAAAAACGATAAAATATTAAAAAAACAAGTACTGAGTAAGACGTCTTGGGCACAGAGTTAATGAGAGTACGGATGTCATCCTGAGAAATGGCTCTCTATTTTCTGTCAACCATTTGTCTTCTGAAGGACTATGTGGCAGCATCTGCAAATGGCCTCCAATCATATCCCAAACATGTTCACTTGATGAGAGATCTGGCGAGTACGATGCTAGGGAAGTAGCTGTAAACCTTTCAAGGCATGTTGACTGATGCGAGCAACGTGCGGTTGGTCGTTAATCTGCTGATAAAGTGCAATAGCCACACCTGAAGGTCGGGGAGTGTCACTGGCCGAAACGCATCATCCGCATAACGTTATGCTGTCATATTGCCGTGAATACGAACTAGAGAAGGTGTAGAATCGTACGAAATGGTACCCCAAGCCACTAAGTCACATTGCCGCATGGTAAGGCGTTCCACAATTATTGCAGGATAGGATCTGTCACCACGTCAACGCCACACCCTTATGCGGGGTCTATCAATGAAGAAACAGAAGTGTGACTTATCAGAGAGGATGATTCTGTGGCACTAATTCATAGATATCGTTCTAATGTGGCACTTTTCCAGACGTCGGCGTTTATGCTGTGGGGTTAATTGAAGACTTCTTAAGGTACGCCGTGAACGCAGGCCACTAGGCAACCAATAAACGGCAAATGTTTCTGGGAGTATCTAGGGTGTCCCGCACATGCTGTAGAATTTTGGTAAAAGGGCTTTACGTGGCCAACACCTCATTATGTTGGTTGCATTGATCTAGGCATGTTGATATCACTCTTGTTTTACCGGCATTCCGCAAACGTTCCTTGTTCCAACTATCTTCGTAACAGCCCGTTCACTGCAGGCGAGTAAAAGAGTTGGTCCTTGCGGTAAATTGCAGTTGACAAACTAACTTTCTCAGTCCGGGCACTATGCCCCTCATAAACTCGTCTGCTTAGAGGAAATGGCTCCATCCTCGATGGCCTGGCATTCTCTACAATTACAAGCCTTTGTGCCAAGAACAAACTTTTAAGATTTATTTTCCAAGCAGCAATAAAGACGCGAATAATGCCCTCTGTCGGTTCCCTCACCTTATATCTTATCCGACGAATGCTTTAGAGCTATGCGTTTCACATCAATTGCATAACTTGGTAAGGTGTGTCTAGCGCAAAATATGCATAATTTTCTCGCCACTCATTCTTGGTGTTGCGTTTTCAATGTCAGACAGTGTATATATTATATGCATTACACTAATAATTTTTAATGTCGAAAAGTTTTATTCTTATATTAAGTTATAAATCAAATATAAGGTAAAAGTAAATTAATACTGAGCTGGTAGCTGAATGGTTAGAGCTCTTGCCTTCGGTTCAACAGTTCGTGGGTTCGAGTCCCACCTTGGGCATGAATGTTTGTAGTGGTTCGGAATACACTTTAAGCCGTAGGTCTCGTTCTAATTAGCCCTCGTGTGCAAAAAGTGACCGTTGAGCGACAAACAAACGGAAAAAAGTAAATTAAACTAGATCAAGAATATATTAATTCCGTAAATTAAGTTTTATATTTATAATTTCAGTGTATTGTATTGATTTTTTTTACATGATATTTTTAAAAAAAAATGAAATGTATAATTTGTTTACCAGTTTTTTCTGAATAAACAATTTATCTCTTAAATTTCAAAAATTTAAAATATTACAATCGTATCAGTTATTGTTATTAATGTGACGTAAGATTTTTAAAAATACAGCTTTTAAAAATTATTTATTTTATATATAATTATGAAAATGTGGATTAAATTAAGAGTATATATAAAGTATTTATGCTCACAAAAACAAATTTCTTTTTCAATAAATATATGTACCGATCGCTTCTTTATTTTATTTATATTTAAGAAAATAAATTTTTGGGGAAAACATACACCTTTAAAAACTATGATAACAGCAGTTTAATTCACGGTGCCTTAAAATTAAAGTAATTAACAACTTTCACTAAAACTCATATTAACCATACATAATATTAGATTTTAACAGATAAATGTAAAAATAATATAGGTGGATTTTAGTCAAATCATTTGTTTGTAAATATTGATAATGTATAATGAGAATCTGCGTGGTTGTTTCATTTATAGAAAGAAATTAGCACTAAAATTATAAGCAATTTCTTAAAGATGATATGCTTTTATTTTAATAAATTATGCTAGAATATTTTTCATTTTCTTTTAAGTATATAAAAATGCTTAAAACTTAGAAAAAACATACACAATTTGCTAACTATATTTTTTAAAAGTAAATTCCATTCTATAAATTTTTGGTAAAAAAAAACACATTTGACTGAACAAATTCCAAAATGCAAATGTTTTGACAGTGGGAAATAAACATTGGTTTACAATGGGAAGACATTTGTCTTGACTTACGGCCAGAATAATATTTGTCGAGCCCACATTTTACTTGAGTCGGGATAAAAGACAAATTTAATATGTCAAAAAATGTTCAGTTGTGCTCTTAAAATAAAAAGTTCATTTCTGCAGTTGATGTCAACCTCTTCAGAATAACTTTTCTTGGAAAATAACTGTTTATAAAAAAATAGCTGTGTATTTTGGTTGTAGCTTCTTTAATAAAATTCCAAGGACATTTAATATAAAATTTTTAGATATGGACGAGAAAAATATATTCTTATAAGTACATTCGAATAGATTTTATGTAAATGAATTGCCTTTGATTTAAAATTTTTTCAAAAACCTAATTTTGCTCTGCTTTTAATAAGATCGAACCATGGTAAACACCATCTCTCTCTCTCATATATATATATGTATGTATTATAATACTTATTGTTTCAAAAATTTTCTTGATTTTGTTTGTTTCAAAAATGAATAAGTTGCAACTTACCGAAGTTTTATTACATTACCCTTCTTCAGGTTTGATGACAATTTTACAGATGATGACTTCACTTTATTTAGTATATGGATATTTTTCTTGAACAATTATTGCTACAAGTCATAGCAATTATTTTTTGAATCCTGTAAACTATTTCTTTCAATATATTGCTACAGTTGTTGTCCTCGTGTGCCAGCTAGGCTGGCAAATTGGGGTGCGCTGCTCCACTTTTTCATACTGAAGCGTATTTGGTGTGAAGTCTGACTTCTTCAGTACACACATATGCCATAGGGACCCGTTTATAGGGTAGGCAACCATTCACTATTGTTGTCTAGTGCCTGCTAGGCTGGCAGTATAGGGTCTGCTGCTCCACTTTTCCAACTGAATACCATTCTTCTAAATACCACTTTTCATTTAATTTCAAATATTTTTTTGCAATTTAAAGCTATGTGCCGAATAAATACATATTGAACATACTGGTATTACTCTTCATAAAATGTACAAAATAGCTATTGTTGAAGTATTAAATTGAAAATACGTAATCAGAAACCGATAAGAAATTCATAACTCTTTATATTTACCATTAAGTATTCAAATGAAAGAGAACTTCTAAATACACACTAATTCTAATAAAAAAAAAGAATTGAAGGGTTAATTTAGATTTATTTTTCCAATAGCTCAAACAAAAAATATTTATTATAATGCAACTCAATTTCTTTTTATGTATTGCTTTGCTCCTTATTCATATTTGTTATCTAAATTTATAAATTAAAAATTTCATCGATTTAAAATTCTTATTTGGCTCATAAAAGTTATGTTTTTCCAGTATTTTCTATTCTTTTAACAGTTTAAAAATATTTCGATTTTAATATAAATATAGTTGAATAAAAGATATTTTTAAATGAAATTTTTATAAACCACGTTTTTTGATTGAATAAAATATATTTCTTAAATAAAATATCTGGAAAAAATTTAATACAAATAAATAATGTTTTCCTATTTTATTAATAAAAGTTTAATATCTTCACTTGAAGAAAATTTGCATTATAAACACGAGCATTTATTTCTTCATTAATTTAAAGGCATACAAAAATTATTAGTCGTGAAATAAAACCGAAGATTATTGTACTTTGTAAGTGTACATAGAATATAGTATATTTTTAATCAATAGCAAATAACTCATAAATCGAATAAAAACTATTGTTTACATAATTAGCGATTTTTCAGCAAAAATATTCTTCACTATTTTATGCGTCAATCTCCTAATATTATAATAATATTTTTTATAAACTATATATATATATATAGGAATATATAGAATTTATATCTAGGAATTTGAAAAGCAACTAAATTCAAATTCCTAAATATAAATTCTCTGTTGAAAATAATTTGTTTCTTTAGTGGATTCTATAAGATTTCATGAATCACTTTTAATATATATTAACGATTAAGTAAATTAATAATAAAAGAATTTTCTTCAATGAAAAGGTTTTAACATTAATATTAAATACGCAAACTGTTTTAAGAAGACTTGTTTCAATAAATATGAAGCATGTGAAAGATTAACCTCAGCTTTAAATATTAAGTATTTTCCAACAATTCACTATTGATACCAATGTCAAATAAAATCATTTTTCATGCTAAAGAAATGTTCACTTCTCTGTTTTATAAAACAAGTGTTTTATAAATGTGAAAATTTTGGTAATTAAATTATTCCTTTTCTCATCATTCATATCGCGCTACAACCCAGGATGAGCCAAAACCTTCTGAACTAGTTTCTTCCAGCCACCTCTACTTGCAGCCAAACTCCTTCAATTTTTTGTTTCAAGGATCCTACAGTCTTCTTTGACTGCATCCACCCATCTCAGCTTTGGTCTTCTTTCGATGATAGGTTTTGCGAAAAAAAAAATTCCAACCCAATTGAGACTGCTTACTTTTAATTGATATGCAACATCTGGCTCCTTTTACACATTCGACAGATTTTTGTATTGTATCTTCTGCGCCAGACACCGTTTTCTTTCGTACCTCCAAAGATACTTCTTAAAATCCTGCTTTCAAATAGGCACAACAACCTCTCTTATCTTACAGTCAAAGTCCAAGTTTCCGAGGAATAGGTCAAAACGGAACGGATAAACGTTCTATAGATCTGTTACTTAGTTTTCCATGATAAAAATTAGTTTTTAATAAATGTCTTAGGCCAAAAAAGGCTTTGTCAGCTGCAGTTAAACATCTTATCTCTGGGAAAATGTCATTATTTTATTCCTTTTCCAATCTACTCATTTCAATGAAATTCCATACGTTTGGTGACTATAATTATAGATAATAAATACATATATAAATTAATTGAAGTAAATTCATAAAATATTGGGAATAAGGTATTCAATGTCTCATATATATAATATTTTTGATAAAATTTATAAAAATTTGCAGCCTTGTATATATAAAAACAATTAAGCAATATGCAACAAACTTTTTATCATGAAGCAGTTGTATTCAATTATAAGAAGGATATTTTTTAAATTTAATATATTTTTTATACTTATATTTTATAACAAATGTTCCGAAAATGAAAAATAAAACAAATTAAATAGTTATTAATTAGAGAAGGTAAACAAAATATTTCTCTGTAACAATGTCAAAAATTGTTATTATCATTTATTTTTTGCAGCAACGACTTAATTTAAATTACAAACAGTATAAGGTGATGAAAATAATAAAACTTCGTATCATGGAATCTAGAAATCTAATTTTACCTCTGAAAATCTTTAAAAAACGTGATTATAGTCACTTTCACATGATTCCATTCAAGTACAAAAACAAATGGAAACATTGCAGGGAAGTTATAAATATGTTAATTTCCGAAAATGCGAGAATATTATAGAAATTTTAAATTATAATATGGTGGTGGCCATTTCGATGTAACTGAACACGATGAATGCTGAAAAATCAACCAACATATGTTACTGACTGTGTGACAGCTGAGAATATCAATTTTTCTCATGAAAGCTGAAAACAGTTCTTTTCTTTGCACTATCTTGCAACTGGCGTCTTAAATGATTTCCTTTTCCCATCTATTAAGTTTACTGTGAATCTGAATCTAACAATCGAATAATCCTTTATTTTCTGGATTGTTTCTTTTCTGCGCTAATTGAATATTTCCAACGTTTTGTCAAACTGGGGAAGGATTAATTAATATTCTGAGGAATAACAAATATATTTAAGTGATTGCGTTGTCCCAAAACATTGCAAAATTAGATAAATAATTTTCATTTCTTCAAAGCACTTAAAAATATTATTTTGAAATAATTTTTAAAATAATTGTGATTTTGGTTAGATAAACAGAAAATATTTCATTCATCGTGTCACATTTGTTTATTCTGATGACAAATTTTGCTTTTTGTATTTAAAATATTGTGAGAATAATTTTAGAAATGATCAAATCTTCAAATGGCTTTAGACAAATGAAACTTTAGACAATTTTTTATGTTTACATGCAAGAAAAAAATCTGATGACCCTTCGAATGGTGAATGAAATATTCTCATTAAAACATCCTAATTCACTCAGTAAATAAAAGTCCCACAAATAATGAAACAAATATTCACATTTAATTGCTAAACACAGCATTTCAATAGTATATGTCTTCCAGCTTTTTATGTGGTGGCCACTCGAAGGCAATTATTATCTGGTTTCATATATGCGTTCAATAAACTAGTTTTGGTATGAAATATGATAACAGCTGAAAAAATATTTAGACATAAAAATATATGCATTTCTAAGAGAAATTAATTTCACAAAATCATGAAATAATTCGTAAATAAAATAAAACTAAAATGAACGTAACAAAGTTTAACATTATTCGATAGCATTATAAAAATGAAAAAAATGAGTAATAAAGAATTAATTATCAAAAAATGATATATATTTGAAAAATGAAAAACAAATGAAAAAGCAGAAAATAAAATATAATCCAATTTTTATTTCTTTGAAAAAATTCATGAAAAAACAACTTTTTAGGAAAATAGCTTTATTAAATCATTAATAATTACCTAAAATTCTAATTAATCTATTTAGATGCATAAGAAACGTTAAAAGACAGATTCATTGGACGCCAGTTATAGCAAAGCAAAATGAGGAAACTTGTTCATCATTAGCAAAACACTGCAAAAAACCTCAAACAATGTTGTGAAATTGTAAAGTGCACAACAATTTTTTTTAAAATTTAGTTATGGATACAAAATAACATCTTATTGAAGACATATCTTCCAATGATTTTCATTAATTATAATTAATGTTACTGTAGACATACTAGTAAAAGCAGTTAAAGACTCCTTTTTCGTACTTATATCAGAGGCCAATATATGGTACATTTTTTGTGGTCAAATGAAGTTGATTCTCAGTTCCAAGATAATGCTAATGTTGTGATTTGTAATTTATGAATAAACGAGAAATTTTGTTTCAAATGTAGTAATTTTTCCCTCTTGGTTAGAAAATGCTTGTTTTTGGACAGCATTTATTACTAAACCTTTCCTTTTTAATGTGCACATTCCGTTGCGGCCTGCTGGTCTCTTGAAAATGTTTAGAAAGAATTTCAGACAGTGAATACTAGGCAGCTTGAATCTGAGGGTATAGCAACCTTAAGTGTTCTGGGATGTCTCAATACAATGAACACCACTGATACGGCTGTTGAATCTTTGTTTTGGAATAAAATATACCTCAAGCAATCATATCTTAACATTTTGACCACCATGATCACCAAATCTAACCTCTTGTCTTTCATCTGTTTATTCAGTTTGCTGCGAGTCCAAAAAAATTAATTTGAACATAGAATGTCCATCGAGCATCCTTCAATTTTAATTAGCATGCAATAGAGTGTACAACAGAACTTATTGTCCAACTTCTACAGTTTATAGTCGTTTTATTAAATAAATTTTTACACTTTTATTCAGTTGATACAGGAACTCATTTTAACTGCTCTTCGGAATTTCTTATTTTACACTATTTTAAAATCACTTTGCAAATCTTGAATAACTTAAGAACACATTGTTTTTTAAATATATATTTTTCTGAACGAAACTAAATACAAAATTATAAATATTATTATACATATACTATTTTAATAATTATTACAGTGCATATTTTTATAATACATATAATTTTATGTTTAAAATATTAAATCTTGTTATCTAGTGAGTGAAACCACATATTTGAAAATAATAGGTATGAGTAAATTCGTGAAATTATTTAGACATAAAAACATATGCATTTCTAAGAGAAATTAATTTTACAAAAGCATAAAATAATTCGTAAATAAAATAAAATGAACGTAACAAAATTTAACATTATTCGATAACATTATAAAAATGAAAAAAATTAGTAATAAAGAATTAATTATAAAAAAATGATAGATATTTGAAAAATGAAAAACAAATGAAAAAGCAGAAAATAAAATATAATCCAATTTTTATTTCGTTGAAAATTCATGAAAAAACAACTTTTTAGGAACACATTGTTTTTTAAATATATATTTTTCTGAACGAAACTAAATACAAAATTATAAATTTTATTCAGTTGATACAGGAACTCATTTTAACTGCTCTTCGGAATTTCTTATTTTACACTATTTTAAAATCACTTTGCAAATCTTGAATAACTTAAGAACACATTATTTTTTAAATATATATTTTTCTGAACGAAACTAAATACAAAATTATAAATAATATACATATACTATTTTAATAATTATTACAGTGCATATTTTTATAATACATATAATTTTATGTTTAAAATATTAAATCTTGTTATCTAGTGAGTGAAACCATATATTTGAAAATAGGTATGAGTAAATTCGTGAAATTATTTGCGTCTTAATTTCCACTACTCAGCAACCGTAATATGACTTACAAATTTTATATATTTTGAAAGAAAATTGGAGAAAGCCATATGTAATTTCCCATATGAAACCATTTTGACAAATTTAAAACACTTCTAAGCTGCAGTGGTTTACTTCATGGATCTATTGATAGGAAAAAACATTGGAAAACAAAAGACATAACTAAATGCAGAATGCCAATCATAATTCAAGAAAGCTCCATTTCTGTTGATCAATTTCAGTTTTATAGAAGCCTTTAGTTACTATAAATAATTGTAGAAGTACTGTTCTCGTGTTTTCTTGCATTCATAAGCAAATGCGAACAAATGCCTTTTCAATTAAAACGTACAGAACGTAAAATATTTTGTATTTAAACAAGAATTTCATTAACATCCTAAAGTGCTTTAAACGGTTATCCTATTTCAGCATTTTGGTAGGCGATTATGTCTAACATAACAGAAATATGTATATTATAATTCAGATTTCATAACCTAATGCTAAAATAATTTCCCTATATTTATCTGCTTTTATGAAACGCTTTACTGGTTTCATTTTAGGTGAGCTTTGCTTTGCACTCACTAGAGGAGCCATTGGAAGATACTTCTGCTTTAGGTCACGTGATCCTATCATGAATCCTTCGCCCGAGTTGTTAATTAATTCAAGCAGGTCCTTTTCGGACAAAGACCTCAAAGGTTCAGTGGAGTAAAACCCGAAGCTGTGGGTCGATGCTCTCCAAAACCGCATATTATTCAGCGAACAAAAGTTTCAACATTGTACCTCTCAATACATAGATAATCAACTGAAGTCACGTTTAACAAGCTGCATTTCCATTCACTTTTAAAAATATAAATTTCTTATTAAATGTTTTACATTTTATGAATTAAGTAAAACAGTACAGACTAATTTTTTTAAACTTTTGGTTAATTTTTTTTTATTATGCTAAATATTTCACCCAGATACAGTACTTCCATTAAATTGAATATAATCCATTTATTTTGATATTCTTAAATTTATTTAATATCTTCGCACGACAATAAATTGACCATAAAAATGTGTGATCTTCTATTTTTCACATTAAGGAATTTGGCAGATTTTTTGTAATGGATTCTCGAATTTAAGCAAATGATAAAGGACTTTATCACTTGGGAAAGATACGTTTGAATAAGTTTAAAAAGCTGCTGTCTTAACAAAAAATATTAATTTGATTTGATATTAATTTTCTGAATTTTTATTTGAATTTAAACATTTATGAAATATGTATTTAAATACAGTTCACATTAATGCGAGTAAATATTTTGTTTCTTAAATATATAAAAATAAATTTAGTTTTTTTTCAACATTTATTAAAAACAATTTAATTAAATTAGCGATGATTTTCTTCTAAAGGTTTTCGCTACTTATTTTAGCTGCAATTTTTTGTTTAATGGAATTCAATGTATTTGATTTTACTATATTGCTTTATTTTGAGTATATTCAGGGTTTACTGTGGTTAAGTATACTAGAACAAGACATAACGGGCGCTGTAAGATCTTTCAGGTTTAATTTGACGTATTCTTTAGCAAGGGAATTTGGATGTTACATTTGTACCTTCTGTTTGATCATCTGCCACAGTATGCTTGGGATTTCCCCCCGCTTTCTCTTTTACGATGCATGAAGGGGTCTATTAAGCCCCAAGAAGTCCACCTTGATGATAAAAAATGAGTACATACAATGCAATCTTACATCAGCTTTCTGTATGTTCACTCCATAGATCTTAGTCCAGAAAGGCTTTTTAAGCAAAATATTTCTCTTCAATTTTTTCTAAAAGGATGTTTTGGAGAATATATATTACATTTTTCAGAATATATATTACGAAACACATAATGTAATTTTACTAATCAAACCAATTAAACTACATTTTTACGTCAGTGGTCTGCGTCAAGGGTAGACGAAGCAATGCAGCGGACAGACCACTCCACTGTAAATGGCGTCGAATGGTATGCGCAGACACTGGATGATGCGTTACTGAATGAATATGCTGTTCTGTGGTTCGTGATGTGGATAAGCGATTCATCACTTCCATGCGCACAATTTGCCTTTCATCACTTGAAGTGTTGCACTGAGGTGGATGTGGTCGAACATGTCTATCCGCCGCAACTCTCCTGCATCCAATGATCAAATATCCGCATTACTGTTTTTTGGTTTCTTCCAACACGACTACCAATTTCTTTGAAAGATAATCCACAATCTTGGTAGTTAGTGTCCTTCTGTCGAACTCGGATACTTGATCAAAAGATTTTCGCCGTTTTCTACAAGGTATAATTGTTCACTTTTTTGAAAAATAAATAAATAAATAAATAAATAAAAACACACCCACATACACAGCTGCTGATCTTGAAATGGTCGAAATCTCCAAGCCTTAAATAGCCGTTTGAAGTGGTGTCACAGGTGCGCGAGATGTGCCTATGAGCTAAAATTCTAATCATTTGTGTTTCCTTTCCTTTAATGCATGTTGTACATTTCATGTTATTCACATGCTTCCTTCAGGATGTTGCATTTACAGTGACCAGCAGTGTATTCTAAGTGCTGTCACTGATTACGTACTGTTTATTTGCGTGTTACGTGTACCTATAATCTTTCCTCACCTTTACCTTGCGAAATGTAAATGCTTACGTGTTCTGTTTGTTCTCATTCATCTATGTACAATGAGTGATTACGCACTTTGCACATTTTCGTGTAACTTGACACAAGTACGTATGAGCTTTGTTCATATCTTACACATGTGACCATATGCTTAACTCTCATTTGTTTTACTAGCTGTTACGGGTTATGTTGCCCGTTCTTTTTTTTTTATCTTGCGTTCTGTTATGGTTCATGTGCTTTGAACATTTTTCTCTAACGTATTAACTATCCTTATGGGCATTGTATTCCCTTTCATCGAGTTATGATACCTTATATAACACCAAAATCTGATAGAGTCATCAAGTTTCTCTTTGAGCAGTCACTAAAAGTTTTGCATGAATTTCTTGAAAGCATAGCTAAGTATCTTACTTATATTTACAAAATATTAGAAAAATGTCAAAGACGTCATTAATTATTTGCTGAAATTAGGAGAGAGATTAGATATTTACTCTGTTTCAAAATGCTGTCGCCAAGTAGGAAAACGAGCTCACATGATTGTCTGTAAAATGCACATTGTTGTATACCATGCAAAATTGATAGACAGATATCCCTTTCAGATAAGAGTTCTGTCAGATTTGGTGACTTTTCCCCAGAATGCTTCTTTTCAAAATCATTCCATAGCGGAATATCAAAACTGGATGGCATTGCAAAAGTGGCATTTTTACTTTAATTCAAATGAAATATAGAATAATTCTATATTACTAGTGTGCACTGGATAGAAATTCAATTTATTTTTTATGTTACTAAATGGATAGTTACCACAAACTCCTGATTTGCAAAATCACATTTGCTTTGATTTCAGAATATATGCTATTATTTTTGTAATGAAAATATATATTTTAATGATGAAAATTACAACTTAAAGTATATATAACTAATATTTACTAGTTATAAACTAATTTTCATAAAAGAAACTGGCATCATGTATTAGGTAAACTGTTGCATTCGTTTTTTTTAATGTATGACCATGTGATCTTAAATATTTGTTTCTGAATATATTAAGTTTTCATTTATGTTATTAGTACTATTTTTAATATTTTAATCTAACTATTTACGGACATATTGTACTAACTTGGCAATATTTACAAGCTAATTTCCTATTAAAATTTAGATAAGGCAATCTCAAGTGAAACAAAAGTATGTTATTTTTTTTAGCTATTTTAAATCTAATAACAAAAATGGTTATTGTTTTCAATAAACGACTAATGAAAATAATGATTATTCTTAGTTATTCTAAATACTGTATCATTTCTAATAATGAATATACGAAAAAGTTTAATTTAGATTAAAAATGCTAAAGAAAAATAGGAGAGTTGGAGAAATATAAAATTGATTCTACTACAAAATTATATTATATATAACTTTAATTGATGATCTGTTTTCCATTTTTGTACTGGTGATAAATTATATGGTGGAACTTTTGATGCTTTCCTTGGTTCACTAACCCTGGTATATTTTGAACATTCTAAAGTTTATCGCTTACACAACTTTTGAAATATTTTCGGAAAGTCACATTGATAGGGATACAAGTCATTGCTATAGTGTTTCTATATTTATCAAAGCTTCAAAATAAATGATTTTTGTAGATATAGAAGTGCAACAATAACTTCACATGGACGAAATATTTTGTGATAAAAAATACTTTGAGAAATATAAGTCTCGTTTTGATAAAGGGTATGGAGAGAAACGACATCTTTGAATTACATTTTAGTCATCCTAGAAAAAAATATATTTCCCTGCATTAAAAAATAACTAATTTTACAATTGAATCAAACATTCGTATAATGTTTTATTGCTAATAAGTAAATTTGAGTATCTTTCCTATTAAGCAAATTAGTGATTTCTATTTCTAATTTTATTCATTTTATGCTCTTAATAATTAAAGAAAAATTTCTTTTTTTTAATACTAAACATAAATTATATGGATCCAATTCTGTAAAGCATGAGGCAAATTAATATCAGTTAAATTTGTTAATTTTAAACTCCAGTTCTCAAGATGATTGTCAAAAACTGATGAATTGTACGAAAGTATTTGTGTCTCTTACATTTTAACTATAAAGAAATGTTTAGAGTCAGAATGAACAAACATTTGTAAATTATAGTATAAATTTTTAAAGATATCATTTACAAATATGCCAACTATTTTATTCTTCAAAAAGTTTATTATATATAAAACGATATTTGTTTGCAGTAAGCGGTAATAAAGATTTCGACTTGCATATTATTCAATTATAAAAGGTGTTGGTTAATACATATATGTTTTTTGATAATGTTTTATATCAATTGTCACGCCAACTATGTTTTTATAGCTATATCCTTATAATATATTCTTAATATACATATGTGAATGGTATATTTTAATAAAACGTCTCAAAATTGATATAGTTCTATTGAATACAAGTTTTACCCCAAAGCATTTCGTAACATTCTTTGATTTTTATATTTATTAGAACCTGCCTATTCTTATAAATTCGTTCAATAATGAAAAAATTTTATTAATTACTAACTTCCAACACAATTACTTTAAGCTACGTTTTATATTACTTTAGAACAATTGAAAATAAGGAATTTTATATTTCTATGTGAAGCAAACTCTTTAAAATTTCTTACGTTCTAGCTTTAGGAAATTTCTAACATGAGATAACTTTAGAAAAATTTTAAGCTAATTAATGTGAAAGTCGGAACATAGTTAAAAATATTTAAAAATAATTTTTCAAATCGTTTTTTTTAAATATCGTGTTTCAATCTTTATTAATAACAATGCTCATAAATTGCGAAAAGTCATAAAAGTCAAAATGTTGTAGAGATGATGAATTTTTAAATTCTTATTTATAAGCAATAATTTTGAGAAAAACCGAACTATTATAGTTTTCATTTATAAATCTATTTTTCATAAAAATAACTAAAAGAGTTTATAAATTTTTTTCTTATTTTCTTAAATGTATGCATCAATTATACGATGGAAAACTGACTACAATTTAAGAATTATTCGATGTTTTATTTGTAAGTGTTATTTGTATTAATTAAGGAAAACTAATTCATTTTCAATAAATTAGTTTTCTTTAATTAAAAGAAACAGCATTTGATTCTAAAAACAAACATATTTCTTTCTTAGAAAAAAATTGGAATTATTAAAAGTATATTTTGTTTTATGAAGAAAAGAAAAATATAGGTTTCAAACTTGCATATAATTTGTTTTTGAAGTCTTATTTAGATTTGCCTAACATTAAATTGCAATGAGAAGCATTGTTTAAAGTCAAGTAAGATTTTGTTTTAAGTTAAGAATATTTCTAAGTCGTATTATCTAATTAGTTTTCTTTTTATAGAAAACATAATCAAAATAAGATATAGAACTAAATCTATCACCTTTGGAGAAATCTAAGTCAATTTTTATTGACTTAGATTTCTCCAAAGGTCAATTCAATCATGACAAATTTTTATATACAATATTAAGATTAAAGATATTGGAAGAATTTAGAGAATTACGTCGATAAAATTGTTCATATAATTTTTCTTTTATTGTAGCCATGAATGCGCAAGTTTTAAATATTTTTTAGCAGTGTCTTTAACTAGAAATATTCATTTTTCGAAACGAGATTTGATTAGAAATATTTTTCCCTTAAGCTTAGGGATCAAAATATTTCGATCCCTTAAGCTTAGGGATTATTAATACCTTAAATATTTTGCAGATGTACAATATTTGTGTTTACTTCAGTCGTTTTTGTAATATTTTCACATCGAAGTTGTTTAATTTCTGCTAACTTTATTAGCTTCCCCTTATCTGACTAGATTAATAATTTTCTCAAAGTATACGGTTTCTTTTAAGTAATTTGACTCTTTAATCTAGTTAATATATTTTTAATTTGAATAAGTATATAGAGATTTGTCATGATTGAACTGAAAAATAAATTCAATTTCAATTTATTCTTAAGGAGGTAATAAATTTTGTGAAATGTGTTTCTGGCTGTAAATGGCAAAAGCTTTTATATATATTACAAAATTCATCAATAAATGCAGATGCACGGGATAAGTTCATATTACTTTTATCAATCATAAATACAGTATTAAAAACATGTAATTTTGAAACACTTCACGCTGTAAATTTATCACTTTTTCATAAAGACAACTAAAAGAAATGAATACAATTTACTGGAAATAGTTATGAAACTATAAAAAATGTTCTTTAGTTATATATAAACTTTGATAAAAGTTAAACAGAGGAATTCATTTAAAAACATGCTGATTCAGTGAAACTAGTTATGTCGAATATCGATAGAAAAACTTAATATTTGCACCTAATCTTAATCACACATTGCTTAAGTTTATGATGAAATATGAATAGATCAAGGCTCATAACAAAATGATATAAGCAATGAATATAAATTTAACTTGTGTTCTGAAATAAAGGAAACTTCTATCATATTAAAAATTTCAATAATTTAAAACTATATAATCTCGAAAAACTTATTCTTTATAATAAAATACAAATATCAATATAAATTCAATGAATTCTGTAGAGAATATTAGTTGGGTTTCATTGAACTGTTATTTTTTCCAATTGTTTTATTAATCTTAAAAATTAAAAAAGTTTTTTTAATTATATCTCACCACCCACCTAATCTTTATTTCAATGATCTCACCGCACCCACACACACTTAAAAAAGCATTTTAATTTTCAAAAAACAAAAACAATTTAAGATACCTTTATGATACCTTAAATATAATCCTCGTTTTTCTATAAAATACACCTTTTTCATTTCCTTGTAATAGAGCGTTAAAACTCTGAAATGCAGCAAAATTTGTCATCCTATCTCGGTTATATTGTCGCTTCTCCATAAAGGAAATAAGCTTGTTTCTGCAAAAAACTTCTGATCAATGGAAAGGGCGGGGTCTAATGGATAAGTACCGATGTAACTAAGCTAATTCATGCTATAGGTAAGATAAAACAAGATACAACTAAGATCTTAGTTACATCGATTGTTATAGATCATGTGGGTTCCCAAACCTTTTTCGTAGACCACTTCCAAAGCTTTACTAATTTCGGTAGACCCCCTACTGATACATATTTCTCTCTTCTGTATTCCCGAAACTTAAGAAATATCACCCTGAACTGGGGGTATTAAGAAAACTCAGATTTTCGTGTCCTATTTATTAAAGTAATACTTGTGGTTATTCAAAATTATGAATATTTGCTATTACAAACAACTCTGAAATGTAAATCAACAATAAAAAATAATTACTGCTTTAATGAGATGGATTTACTATATGAATTGACAGGAAATTATTTGGCTTCAGTTTTGTAAGAAGTATAATCTTAAAGGAATCCCACACTTTGTCAAAAACTCGTTTCATGCATGAAAGCAAGAATATTTGAAGTAATTTGAAGAAATGGCTCCTACACAACCTTCTTAACATAAGAAAAAATTACAAATTCTTATTTTCTACGTTGGCTTCAAGTACTTAACTCTGGCTCAAATATTCAGCTGTATGATCTGTAGAATTTTCTAATAAAATATTTGCAAATTAATTTTTCTACATTTTCTTACTTTTATTTAAGCTTAATAATTATCAATCAAATGGTATTTTAATTCATGAATTTAAATTTTTCTCAAAAAATGTTATCTGGCGTTAAAGTATTTACTCAGACTATATAATGAATATTCTGAAATAATTCAGACATATTTGCTGATGTTTGAGGCTTGGTTTGATTTTGCATAAATATATGCAATTTGTGGTGGTAGTCTTGTACTTGTCCTTCAAGAGTTTTTGCAATTTGTATGAATTTAGTAAGGGAAATGTAAAGTCAGGAGCATTAACTGCACTTATGTGTGTGTTTAGAGCATATCTGACCAAAATTAAAAAATTTTTAAATAGCCCAAAGGATATAGCATCTCAATTAAAGTATTTTATCACGTTAACATGAAAGCAGCTAAAGACTATCAGGCTTAATACTTATAAATAATTTACACACCCAAAACAATTCCGTCAAACATATTTTAACCTTGTATATTTCACAAAAGAACAAAACTCGATTACTCTTCCCTCATACAACTGGTGAAAATTAACGACCATTTTTGAAAAGCTAAAAATGCAGTTTTATGATTTCGTTCCTACAATATGTACTTTAGCCTGCCACATACATGAAGCATTTAGCAAAGTTTTATTTGATGAAATAAAAATATTGCAACTCTCAAACATTGAAGTTTATTACACTGAAATTATGTTAAAATGGTTCACTTTTTCAAAAACACATATTGTATGTACATATCCATTAGAATCAACATGTCTTAATGCGAAACAACGTAATAACTATACAATATAGCAGCGTCAGAAAACTCTTAGTATATAATTCACGTACAGACGCAGATTGAAGTGTTAGCCAAACTTCATTTTTTGCACATCAATAAATCGATATATATTTAGAATGGTTTAGACTTTGTAAATAGAAATTAATAAACTCATAAGGAATTTAAGTATTTACATCCATCACTTTAATATTAAAATGTATAATTGAAAATCAATCGAAAGTGTAATTTGCGGACAACGTTATTGAATATAAGATCGCTTTTATATAAATATTACAAATAATTTTTAAGATATCTTACAAGAACAAGATAGGTGTATAGTAAAATCGTCAGAGAACTATTCAAGCTTTTAAATAAAAGTCTTAAATTTAAAAAATCATAATTTTAAATAAAATAAATTCTCAGGAGTATGTATTTGTGGAAAAGTAGTCTAGAAAAAAACTGTTACAAAATAATTCATGAACATATATTTATATCAACTAAGTTATTTCATAGACATAAGTACAATTTATGTATTAAATTAAAGGATTTGCACATTTTTAAATAAATGTTTAATCATATTTTAAATTGTACTGGTAATACATAATGAATAGTTATGTAAAACAAATTTAAAGTAATCTCAATTCAAAATTTAATTTGAATCATTGTTAAGAATTAAGAGAGAGATTCGGTTTCTTTATAATACTTTCACTGTCTATAAAACAATTTTCAGCTTAGTTTTCAGTATCAAGAAGGAAGTATAGATCAATAATTAACATTTTTGTTAGTGATTTATTGAATTAAGATTGAAAATATTTCGCAAGTCAAAAATTAAATCAAGTAGAATTATATGAAAATTAATGAGAACATAACTGAGTAAAAAATTTCACTTGGAACTTCAATTTTTTTTAATAATGAAATTTTAATAATGGGGAACTGGAGGACTTCCATTTGTTAGCATTTTAATAATTTTGATTTCGAATTAAAACTTTATAGATTTAAAATATAGTATACTTAAAGTGTAGTAAGTTTATATAGTATTTATTATAAACAGAGAATTTCCCCACACAATGATATTTTAGCTCACCCTTCCATAATATTAAAATTAATTTTAATGAACTATTAAATTTTCAACTACCTTATTCCTGGCACTGTTATTGATAGAAATATAGTTAGAATATATTAAATTCTAATGTTTGACGCATCAAAATGTTTCGTAATTGAACGCAAATAAATGCTTTCTCTTATTGCTCTAACAAAATTTTATTTAGATAAGTTTTGAAATAGCAAACCGAGATAAAAACGTGTTTAATACAAAACACGAATTTTGTAGAATGTATCTACATTTCTGCGTTTTTCCTTAACCATTTTGAAGCTCTCTGAATGAATTTAGATTTTTCAAGGTAACTTAATTTAGATTTTACCAAGTATTTTCCTGCATATTATTTGGATTTGGTCTAACTGCAAATAAACTTCAAATCCTATGACTAACACTACAGTTTGAGCTTGAAGGTCTAGAGTAAGACACAGAAGCGCATACACATTAAAACAAGAGCACGGTAAAGAGAACTATTTTGTGATGAGACATAGGCAGATGGAGGATGTTATGAATAATTCACGAAAAATCAAATGAGTGATGTTTGAGATCTTACTACGAAGCTATCAATTACTGAAATCTGGATTTTTCTCATTCAATTTCTCCTTATTGACGTCTTTGTTTAAAGAGAAAATGAATTTGTTGTAAGGCAAGAAATATTTTTTGCAAAAGTTAAGATATGACTATTTTCTCAAAAACCAATTACACTGAGAATGTAGAAATAGAGGATCTGAACTAGAAAGTACCTCTCTACTCCTTAGTATTTCAACATCATCAGTGGATATAAGACACTTAAGAGGAATACAATCACATAAGCTTTCTTAAAAAGGGAAAAATTCGGTAAGGAATAATTGTTATATTATAGCGTGATATAAGCAACTTTACCAGAAATTCAGAATAGTGTTGTATGCTCTCTGATTTAAAAGCACTGTAATCAAACTTTTGGAAAGATTTTGCTTAGCGTGTAAGCAGAGATTCATATCGTGATGCAGATCTAGTGCAACTTTCGTTTAATTTAAATGAAAATAATGCATCTTAAAATGAAGTCATTGATTGTTTAATTCTCTCTTTCTGTCTCCCTCCAAAATCCCGATTTTCGATTTCAAATATTTTATTATATTTACAACAGAACTAAATTTAGAAACTATGCACGTTTTAGAAAAGTTACATATTAGGAAGCCAATATAAATCTTAAAATCAATATTCGTAATCGCTCAAGTAAATAATCAATTTTTAACTGTCTTTTAATTAATCAAAAATAAGGTCATTTTAAAAATACAAAGTATATTACAAAACCAACCTGGTATTAGCTGTCATAAGTAAAAGAACGTCAATAACATACATTTTTACGAGAACCCCAGTTTATAATTAACCAGGCTCTAATGCCCATTTTAAAATAACACATTATTCCTGTTTTAATGTATCGAGTAATACATTTCAGCAAAAGACACCGATTAATTCTATACAATTTTAGTAGATTATGCCCAGTTTAATTCATAAGAAAGAAAATTAAAAAGAATGCAAAGAAAAGTACTAAGTTAATCAAGTTCTCTTACTCTAAGTTAAGAAGCTTCCGAAACAATAAGTTAAAAGTAAGCAACTTAAAAAATTATAACATCTAATAACCTTTTAAATTCAAAAATAAACCTAAATAAGAGACAACATAAGCTCAAATGAATCACAGGTTGTAATACATCATAGAATCGCCGAACTAATATATACTGACACTGTAATCTACAGATATGACGTATTCGCCACCCTGCTGGCTCCTAGAGCGAAGCCCATTATCTCAAGGTTTATTGCAATTTTAACTGTCACCAAACTTCACCAATCTCACCAAATACACAACGTTATGAAAACTAGGATTAAACTAGGTTTGTTGATCAGTGACATGTAAGCCCTATGAAATAATTTGAGTGCTATAAGTTTAAGTACTTACTACTGGAGGGCCCTCTTCTGGATAGTTCACTACTGGAGGGCCTTCTAAAAATGCATAAACATTTAAAATAAAGCTTTTAAAGTTACTTTCAAACAAATAATTCTAAAAGTTATACATCGTTGTTAAGGGAGAAATTACTTAAGTGCAGTTTTCTTGCTCCCAAATATTTTTCTCCATACTCAGATTAACATAAGTGTTCTATTGACTCTGCAATTGAATGCAAACTCATTTTGTTAAAGTTACTTTACAGAAGAATATTCAATTTGAAAATTTATCTTTAAGAAATTAATAAAATTACTGGAATGCTTTTGTGGATTAAGTTGAAAATAGGTCCAATATACTGTACGAAACATTAAAAACTGTACAAACTTCTAGAAACTCCGAAATCGAATTTGGTATTCGAATTCCCTAACTATTGAAAAAGTGATATAGGCATAAACTGAGAGAAAGAAGCAAACAAAGATTTGATTTAGCGTATGGTTTAGCCTATGGTTACTTAAATTTTCTGAGATTATTTGAAAATAAATTTCATTCTTGTGACCTTAATCATTTCACAAACAAAAATTGCTTAACAAGCTAATTAAAATGGCTTCTAAAACTCCTTAAAATCTGAATAATATAAAAACTAAAAGTATTAAATTCTAAAGTCTATAAAAATTTCTATGTTGATCAACCTTTTCACATAAATAATCTTGAACTGAATTTTTCTAGCATTACATTGTCTCGCTTGATTTGTGGGTTTTCAAATACATTTTCGTATAGGCAGGAATTATTAGTGGGCATCTTACGAAATATATTAAACGCACCTTTCTTTACTGTAATTGTTTTAATAAAACTGCAAGCTCAGTATTACAATATTTCAGAATTATATTGTATTTATTACAACATATTACACGCATCAGTTTATTATATTTCATATGCTTCTATATCCAATTAAGTTTTTATGTAAGATATGCTAGTAAAATTTATACATAAAAATTTAATATTTCTTGCAATATTAATGGGAACTATGGAGCAGAATTATGATTCACAGTATAGGATTGTTTTAAATTTTGAGAATAGTTTAACATTAATGGATAGAGAAACTATAGTTTCGTTTAAGCAATTTTTAATGAGTTTGTTTCATTGAATGAATTATAGTTTCGGTAATACTCTGAAATAGAGAAACTCCAACTTTTTATTTACAAAATCTTTATAATTACTACTGAATTTTTTTTAAAAAAACATTTGCGTCTGTTATAGTATGAAGTCTTCTAAAAATTGAGAAGCAATACTTTTACTGTAAAAACCCGTAGCTATTAAAACACATGACATTTCTCAGTAAAGTTCTCCAGTATCTAGTATAGATGCATGCATTAAATAGTTAATTTAGCAAGCCAAAATATTTAGTAATTGCAGAGTTATTTCAAACATTTTAGTGATATTTAAGTTTGATACTGTGTTTTTGGACTCAAAGTAAAATTACTTACATATGGTTAAACTAAGTTCCCAAAGTTTCATTTCAAATATTCACTTAAAACACATAAATAAATTCATAAAAACACTTACCATGCTATTCCATTATTATTTCCATTAAACACTTAAAATGAATGACAATTGTGACTGATTATATAAGTTTTATTAATACTTAGTCACGTGATGCCTATAACTGTTGCCATCAGAGGTAAGAAAATTTAAAGAAGTTTACCATGCGCAGAATTGGCTTGGTAGATAACAATTTTTTCTTGATAGGAATTTGCCCTAAGTTTACAATGCATGATAAATAATTTTCTTCATCCCGTTAACGTATTTTTACTTCACTTTTATCTTTCCTCGTTCATACTTAATTTTGAAAACTGGATTAAATAACTTTAATTTACATTTCAAAACGTGAATATAAGAGGCCTGATTCTGCTTCATAACTTGAGAAAAATGACTCTCTTGTTCAATCATTTTTACAATATTGAAAAAACATTTGCGCACCGATGATGTATTTTGACTTACTGATCAATATTAGAATATAAGTCAAAAATAGGGAATTAAAGTAAAATGCATATAAATGTAGTCTATTTGTTTTATTTGAGACATAATTTAGTATTTTCCTTAATTGAAATCATATTTATCAGTAATTTTGCTCCAATTGATTAGTATCAAAAAAGAGTTATAACTTGCTGTTCTAAGTGACAAATTTGCTTATTTTTAGTGAGTTTGCAGCTTGCCAATAAAATATTATTAATTAACTGCTGTTTAGAAATTAAAAAATTCCTTAGCATGTAGGAATTTTAAAATAAAGATTCTGTAATGTGTTGACGTTCGATATAAGAAAAAAATACAGATCACTAAAACAATTTCAAACTAAATTTCGAAAATTAAATGTATAAATTTGATCTCCCCATGGATAACATAAATATTATGTATTGAAATTGTGAGGAATTTTTGATTAAGAAAAACTAAAAAAATAAGCATTTTTTACATAAAATATTTTAGATTACTTAAAGATTAATCGCATTTTTATTATCAAACTTTCTTAATCGGAGCTACAATCTTAATTTTGGTGTAAAGTCATTGATAGTCTCATCACTTACAGTGTTAAATAAAGGAACATTTCTTTTGATATTTGATAATTTTTTATATGTTTTTAAGAAAAATTACAGATTTTTGATGCGGTGAAACTTTTTCTGAGCATTTATTTTGCCTCTTATAAAACTGCCCAAGGGAATTTTTCTTGAAAGATTATAACTAGATTATTTGAAGAAAACTTTCAAATAATACCTAAAAGTAATTTGAAGTCCTTCCTTGTCGAGAGTTTTTCCTGAAACGTAATCTTAATTATATTTTTGTGGAACTTAAGTAGAAGGGATTCGAAACCTCATATTTAGAAATCTTTTTTATGAAAAAGATTAATGTTTACGTTGTAAGTTTTGCAAATAATGTGAATGTATGTTATTTAACTTTAATTCTTCTGGAGTTAAAACTAATTTTAAAGTCGATTAGTTTATAGTTATTTAAAAATATTCTTGTATTAAAGACAGTTGATGAATTACTATTTGATGTTCTGTTGATATTTAGTAATCTAGCCGTAATGTTACATTTATTAAAGTTTGACAGGATCGCCGCTGTGGCCTGATTCTCCCTAAAGAAAGTAAAGCATCATTTGCCTCAGGCAGTGGATGGGAGGATGACCGCGCTGTTCTCTTCTTCACTGGGTTGATGAAGCCCCGTGGGTTGGGGAGATATCCACATTAATTTGTGATGTTCGAAGTCCTTATGTTGGTGTGGTGTGGATGTGGAGAAGATTGTGCCAGCTCAGGTGTGACCTCGTCACATGCCCGCGGTTCAAATTTACGAAGCACTTGGTGATAGACGAGTATTCTAAGCTCGTTAATCTAAAGGTACAATCCGGGGCTCACCTGCACCGCTTTGTATGTATGCATGCGGTCTGTTTCGCTTGGGCATTCATTCTCGTAATCTGAATGTAACAACTTCGAATCCCAACAAACTAGAAGATCCGAAATTTTGGTTTATACTTGATGGAGAAATTTAAATACTTAATGATTGAATGTCAATGTCTTCCTTGGAAAGTGATACTTCTGGGTTTATCCGACAAGATTGGAGGTCTTCTGTTATATTCTTGCGCCTAAATTACGAGGATAATATTTCCAAGATTTTTATGATGTTTTCTAGCGTTTCAGAAACAAAAAAAGATGTTTAATGTAACCGAAGCTACTAACAGCCTGTTCTACAGTATCTCTAACTAACATATTGTATGTTTTTGAAGATAAGACACTTAAAAGATTAATTACAACCTGTTTTTTTAGGAATATGAGCTAATTTATTTCTCATGCAAAATGAATTAAATATAAACTCCCCTCATATATATTTTCATCAAGTTATGGAGTTATTTGCATTAACTAAATTTTCTAAGCTTCTTCAAGCTCATTTGTTGTTAATTCTGTATTCAAACCGCATCATTTGAAAAGATTTGAAGGTGTTTCATATACAATGCTCACTCTTTGCCTTCGATTCTTTTCTTTTTTTTCAGTTTTTTTCATCTTCTCTGTATTTCCAGTTCTTCTCGCTTCATTTTTTTCTTTTTATTTTAGTTCTTATTGCTGGATTCTTTTCTCTTTTCCTACTTTTATCACCTTATTCTTTCCACATTTTCTTCTTGATTCTTTTTAACTCATTCTTCATTGATCGCTCTGAGAGTTCACACTTCCTATCCCTTTGTTTTTTACAATGGTGGGCACTGAGATATTAATCCTCCACCACAACAAGTCCGGAAACTGAGAGTTATTTGTCGTTACCCGGTGGATATCTGTGAACCAAGTTACGGTGTAGAAGAGCATTACCCACGCCATACCACCACAAACCCGTTTATAGAGTGGACCACATTCATACATCATAATAGAAGAGAGGACATAGGAACGCAGAAAGTAACATCTATGACCAAACTGGGATTTGAATCCGGGACCCACATCTCAGGAGTCAGGAACGCTAATAGAAACACACACAGACATCGGTCGGCTACTTCCTATCCCTGTTGTACCATTCACAAAAAAAAAAAAATTCTATGTTTCAAAGTTGCAAACTTAACAATAAACTATAAATCCCAACATATTTAGTATACTGATTTTTTCCTAATAACAGCTTCATATTTTCCTATCTCTTTCAAATCCTTAGCATGTGTGAAAAGTATTGATATTAATTCCTCTATATTATGCAGTATTGTTTTCCTGAATAAAATATAACAATAGGAAACAGCCTTCTTTAGAAAAGTAGTCTTTAAATATCCTAAGCTGATTAAATTAAACGCAAATACATGTCTTAAAGTAGCTTCCAACCCTTGAGTGTTAACTTTAAGTGATCCGTCGACTATTTAGACAAGTTTAAATCCCTTATAAGATCAATAAGACTTTATTATGATAAAAAGTGAGGCTTAGACGAATTATCTGCTTAAAAAGTAAGTTCACTTTTTTCTTTTCTTAACTGAGGGCTTTTCTGAGTTATCACTCATAGTCATGAAGTATGAAACACATTGTCAAGACAATTTTCACCATGAGACAAAGGTCTTCCTGCAAATGCCAAATTGATTGCAATTGCCAATTGTCTCCCTGCAACTGCCACTTTACTATATATTTTGTTTTGCACCTTACTCCTCTAATAATTATTATGTAGAAGTATCAGACAAATAAGTTGTTCTTCTGTTCTCTACATCTCATAGGGACTAAAAACAATTATTTTTCCATCCCTTAAAATACCTAATATTTCTTGACCACAGTTCTTACCAAAATCATCAGTTTTACAACCGAAGATAAATTCCTACCATTTTCTCCCAAGCGGCATGAAATTTCTTCTTTGAGATTCGAATATCATTTCTTTACATATGGAGCAAAAGTTATTTGTTTCATTTAAACTTTTTATCGGCATAGGTAACTGCTTAATAAATGGAAAGCTTAAATATAAAGCCCGTCCGATAATCTGGACAAGAAACATTAATTTGTCGGTAAAAAAGCTTCTTGATTTATTTCAGTAACTTTAGTATCAAATCAAGAACATTTTTAACTTTTCCCAAGAAAACTAGATATTGCAGGTAGCACACAGAACAATTTATGACATAATTTTAATAATTACACTAATAATGCTGATAATGTCTGACAATTTTCGGCAGGAAACTTACGGAAGACACGGTGTTTCTGTAAAATATTGATTGCACGCACAATGCACTTTGTGCATGTGGACCAATCAAAATAGACCATTCAGTTTAAAGTAGATTCCAAAGTAATATGAACACAAAAGCCATAGCAAGATAGCAAATATTAGTCCTAAGGATGTTTGGAGTACGTCTTTTAAGGACTAGATAGACTTCTGGACGGTTGAGAACAAGCGATGAATATCCGCCAACGTCCTACGGACATTCCAAATTCCGGAAGTTTCATATAGGTAAGAAATCTGGTGTACATCCGAGACAAAAGATATCGGACGTGATTCGGTGCACATTTTGACATTCTTATATCAGGGATTATTAGGTTGTTTTTTATAGTATTAAATTATTCTTTAATAATTATAATGGAAAATTATATAATTATAGTATATAATTTTTATTTTGATTAAAAATTGTTTAATACTATAATTATAATGAAAAATTTAATATATATATATATATATATATATATATATATATATATATATATATATATATATATATATATATATATATATATATATATATATATATATATATATATATATATATATATATATAATGCTTATATATAATTTCTGTGTATTATATAGTTTATAATGTTAAATTTTAAGCTTTATTATTATTTTAAAAATGTGTCTACTGAATTTATTCACAAAACACTCTTAACGATGTTATTATTTTTGAATTATTGCAATTAGATGTTTCTTGAGAAAAAACTTTTCTTTTTTTTTATGAGGAAATAAATTTTAAATTTAAATTTTCTGTATCATAAGGGTACATAATTTTCTAAAAAATAACGTAATCTAACCCACCTTTAAAGTATCATTCAAAAGTTTACTCAAAAGAAATATTTCTGAATATTTACATTACTTTAGGCATGTTTCTAAATACTTAAGTGATTAATCTAAAAAAATATTGAATTGAAAGTATATAGAGCAAATAGCAAAAGTTGCTGAATTAATTTATGAATCTTTTAGTTTTCTGGAATACAGCTAGAAATTTCACTTTCATTACACTTAAATGCAAAAATTATTTGATAGTCCTTCGAGCTATTTATCAGTAATACCTTAATATTTGTATTATATACATATACATATATATATAAATATTAATAAAAACATTCTAATGTAGCATATCAAATGTAATGTCATAATAGTTTCAATATTTTAAAAAAAATGATGACTTAATGCAAAAGAGAAAATACAACAAAATCGTTTTATATGATAAAATATAACTATATTTTTTATTTATATAATATATAATCTACAACTATATATAAATTGTAGAAAATTGAAATAGTAAGAATACATTAATCAAAACAAATTCCATTGAAGTTCAAATAAATCTCATGTTTTTTGAAATTGACTATGAAATTAGTTCGGACACTAGAACATATAAAACTTTACATTGTTGTTTAGAAAAATCATATTTAAAACGAAATCGTTGAATTTTGCTATCTTATATTGTTGATAAGAAATCCCATGCTCAGTTACAGACCCAGGGTATGAGACATGAAAAAAAAAGTTATTAGTTTTTGCTCTAAATAATTACAGCAGAAGTGCGCAGACTTTCTCACGTCAAATTTTATTTTTAATTTTTTATTTGTGTCATAGTTACCTTCAAGGACGTTTGGGGATTAAATAAGTTTATTTTTAAGTATTCGTTTTAAAAAAAAATTAATATCAGTTATCCTCCCAAAATGCTGCTGCGATCTTCTGGACGATCGCGGCTTCCTTAATATTGAACTACAAAATTATGGTATGTAATCACCTCTTAGTACCTCATTTTAACTCTCTCTCACTTCTTAGTACCTCTCTCTTACCTCTTTTTGCTAGCGTGTTGCAAAGATTTCTCTGGATTTAGATTTGAAAAGCTTAACTTTGTCACATAATTTTCATTATTGGATGATGTAAAAAATCTAAGAGATAAAAATTACCATTAAATAATTATAATAACTCATAAACATTATAAGGACACCCATTCCTATAAGAAGGAAATATTTTCTAAATAGAGTTTTAAATGTGAAAAATTTCACTAATGGTATCCAATCATAATGATCTTAATACAAACCAATCATAATGATCTTAATACAAAAGTTTTAATGATATATGAAAAAGGAAAGTTAAATATGAACTATATCGTGCAGTAATTTTATGAATATGACTGGCCCTGTATACAACAAAATTTGTTTTAATTGTGTAGCTTTTTAATGAGCTGAATTAGTGACATCAGTTTTCTGACAAACTCACCTGGAATATCTTTCTAATGGCAAAATATGTTAGCTTATAATATCAATATCTTGGAAAGGCAAATAATTTGTTAAATCCTTTTTCAGCCAAACTTACATTAATTTGTTCATTATTCCAAAGCAGACAAGTTTCTTATAGTCAATAGAAATATTATTGAGCAATCCTAAATTATTAATTTCTTTTAGAAAGGAATTATTGAAGTGAAAATCCTCATCAGTTCCTATCTAAAGTTCTTCATCAGTTCCTTGGCATGGAAAGTTTTCAGGAGAGCACATTTTTTTTCTGCCTATATTCTCCTTTTCTTTTACATTTTGGGCAGGTGTCATAATCTCGATGGCATTTTATATCTAATAAAAAGAAAACATTTTGCTGGAATACACTTATTGCAAACAATGTTTAATACAAAAATCTAAAATAACATCATTTGTATCAATCCTGTTTCACGAAAGATGTTTTTTTTTTCTTCTTTTAAATGTTCATTTGCTTTTCGTGGTTTTTCCGAAACCATGATCAACTCTTATAGTAGAAAATTTAATTGAAATACTGCCAAAGAAGGGTCGATATACTAGATGAGCTTTTTTTTTAAAGCCAGTCATCAGTGCTTACAAAAAATGATAAAATATTACCGGAAATAACTTTTAAGCATTCAAAACAAAAGAGTTTTCATTTACGAATGAAATTAATCGACAAGCAAAATTCATAAGTATATTTTATGATCAATATGCAAATATTTCAAATGAAAACAATGTTCTCTCTTTCTCTCTCTAAGGAATGAACTAAGTATGATAAGAAGCAAATTGCCCAACAGTTATTAAAAATATACACTTGTTTCATCATTCATAGTTTATGCCAAAGTCAATAGATGTTCCAAAAATCTTTGAGGAATTAAAATCCAACGAATAAAGATCATAGATTTTTTATATAGAATAGATCATAGATTTTTTATTTTTTAATCTTTATAATAAATTTTAAAAAAAACTTAAAAATGCTTCAAATCTAGAAAATTTTTCTCCTTTACTATATTAATCAATTAACATAATAATTTAAAATCCTATGAAGAAAATTATTTATTTTATAATTTATAATTTCTTTTGAATAAATGTTCTGAAACAGATTAATTACATTCGCTTTTATAAAATATTTTTGTGTAATAATGTATTTAAGAGACATTAGCTTTCTAGTTAATAATTTTTTTAGCAAAAATAATATTTAATACACTGATTGTATTTCATTAAGAGTATTTACTGTTAATTATTTGTACTTTATTTTTTATGAAGACGTTGATTTAATAGACAAACGCTGTTAGCAACTTTTTAAAAAATTATCCTAGTTAATTTGTTAAAACTGTTTTAACAAATAATACTTATTTGAAAAAGAATTTAAAAAAAATCAAAGTATAGCATTCTAACCTCATTTGATGAACATTCCTGAGTGTATAAATATTTTTTCTCCTATTTAGTTTAACTTCCTTAATTTTTTGAGTTATATACCGTTTTAATGCGCACGTAAATATGGATTTTAACTGCTTTTTATTACTCAATTTAAGACACCCTATTAACTTGAAAATTTAATCCACTGTATCGTTAATAAGTGTCACAATGATTTTTAATGCTTCTTTTTATCGGGTTCACATTTTTATATTTTTTAATTTATCAAAAATTTGAAGATAAAAATTTTAATTTGTCAAAATAGTGATTTATATAAAATGAAACTTAAATAACAAATGGATCGTTTTGGGGAAAGTAAGATGCATATTGCGAGTGTCATTTTTGGAAAATTTAATAAACTAATCACATGAAAGAAAATCAAAAAATATACAAAGCAAACGAAAACTCTTTTATTTCCTTCTTTTTAAATTAATGAATGTGCATATACATTTTTAAGATAGTTTGAGTAAACTAATAATGAGGTTCAGATATGTGTGCGTATGACAATTTAAAATGTTTTAACTAATTAATTATTTTCCTTCACTTAGAAATTGAATTTACTTTTAACACAAGAATGTTTAAATTATGAAAATATTCTTAAAAAACTTTTTAGTTAAGTTAATCAGTGTTTTTCAAAATAGAAATATATAGAATTATAATTACCAACACTTTTAAGAAGAAAAGTATTGAAAACGCATTTTATTTTGGGGAAATTTTTGATTTTGTGAATTGCATCACATATATCGTTGATTAAATAGTTCAACAAGGAAATCAAAACAAAAGTGATATGAAAGACTAAAGTGATAATTCATATGCATGTTAGAATATGAATTATCATTTTTTTCTCTTTATTATTATTATCATCACTTATAATGCATACAATCTATTCAAATTTTTGAAATTTCATACTAAAAATCATTCCCTAATAAAAAAAAATAAATAAAAAATAAAAATAAATAAATAAAATGGAGGCATATGGAATGT
This sequence comes from Latrodectus elegans, assembly GCA_030067965.1. Lineage (NCBI taxonomy): Eukaryota > Metazoa > Arthropoda > Arachnida > Araneae > Theridiidae > Latrodectus > Latrodectus elegans. The sequence goes on from CM057822.1 coordinate 97,252,166, forward strand.
TTTTGTTTCATTTCAATCTATTAAAATGACTTCGCATTTTTATTAAAATTTGCATAATTAAATGCATGTATACTCATAGCAATGATTAGAGAATAAAATTGTGCAATATTTCAGATCATTAGTGTTTCGATCAGTGATCTAAGTTAAATATTAAGCTAACTGATACAAAAGTTGTTAATAAATTCTCGATTAAAATTAAGTAAAGGAGCCGCGCTATTGACTAAAACGGGCAACACTGAGTCTTTCAACAATCCGCTGGACATAAGTTTGTCCAGAAAGGGATCCTCGGAACTGAGTAATTAATTCTACGTCATCAGATGTTGGCAGTTGATTCGTCAAGCGAGGATGCGTGAACTGACTTAATAATTCTGATAGGTTGAATGATAGTACGTGATTCATTCATGGAAACACGAAAATTTGAATTTGCATGTAACGTAAATTTGAGCAACTTCATTAATAATTTTTTTTCCCAAAAATAAAATCTGGTGATTTTATAATGGATACTGAATACTTCCATGGTAAAATAGTGATACATGCAAAAGTTTGTAGCTTGTAAATTATCTAATCCAGAAATTTTCTTACAGTTTAATCGCTATATATATATATATATATTTATCTGTCTATCTATCTATCTATCTATCTATCTATCTATATATATATATATAATTACGGTACAAAACTCATTTTTTCCTCATAAAAGAAACATCTGCTGTGAGAAAAATTTAATAAAAAATTATCACATGTCAAAAACTATTTTTAAGAATTTGATTTTCTGAAAAATATTTTTTAAGCATTTGTTTCTTTGTATTTTAAGATGAATGAAGAAAATAAATTCTCCTTACGTAACGATGTAATACTAGTATTATGCAAAAAATTCTTGTTTTATTTAAAAAATTTTTTTTTCTAAAGCAGGCAAATATTCTTAGTTATAAAGTGAAAAATTAAGTGTTAATAATCTCATTATTGCCCAAACTCTCTATGTAAATAATAATTAAAAATATATGACCATAAAAACTAATTGACAAAAATTAAGAATGTATCAAAGTTACAATTTTTTCCTGTCGCGTTTCAATATACATGTATATATATACATACATACATACATATATATATATATTATATATATATACATATATATATATATATATATATATATATATATATATATATATATATATATATATATATATATATATATATAATATATTAGAGTATAATTTAAATTAAATATTAAGAAAAATTTTTTTATCTGTTTTTAAATGACAAACAATGATTCAAAATATCTTATTTCTTACGATTCTGTTAATTAATTTATGGAGCTGCTTTCAATATAGGCAATCAATATTGAACTGGAACATAAATCTACGAAATTTACTGAAAATTTGAAATGATCCTAACCACTATATTACTAGATTTGTGTTAAACTTAAATTGATTTCGTATATTTTTGATTAGATTTATTAATTCAGAAATAAATTTATTTCACATTCCCAGATGATTTAATGATTATATTTTTCCAGTAAATATTTGTCAACCAATCATATCCCTTTCGAGACCTGTCTGTTGCCTCACAGTAGTGAAGGGGTGCTCCTGAATGGAGGGGGTGACCTATATCTGGAGTTTACTCCTAGCCAGGCTTCCCTAGCAATGAAGGCTATTCTATTAAACCCAGATAAAACAGAGAGGTATCCAGTGCTAAGTCAGACTTCTCCGTTTAGAGCAATCGACATCCGGGTCAGTTGAATCTGTTCATTTCACTTAGAATGAATCCAAAATCTTGTATATTTTCGGGTTCAGGGATATTGTGTAGCTCTGAATGTTAGTCCAGAAATTAGTACCAATAGAATTTTGAATATGATGAAGCTTTGACATTAAATATTTGCAAAAATGGCTTATTTTTGTAAATATATAATGGGTTCTCTAATCCAGATACTAGTTTAAATGAAAGTATCTTCAAGCAATTCTCATATATTTAATATAATATTTTAATTTTCATCTAAATTTTTCTCAAAGTGATTTGTTTTAATGATTAATTAATGAAGCGTTGTTAGTATAAAAAGAAAAAGCAACCCATTATTGGGGATGAAGGGTCTTAAAAGGAATATTTATATTGATTGAGATTCTGATGATAACTCTATTGTTTGCTCCATACTGTCAGTTTAAATAAGTATAAGACTCATTAAAATGTTCTAATTTAATATTTTCCTTCAACAAATTTTCCGAAGAAGCAATTTTTAAGAATTAATTATCACGAATTTAAGATAAACTATAAAATATATATATATATATATATATATATATATATATATATATATATATATATATATATATATATATATATATGTATATATGTATGTATATATATATATATATATATATATATATATATATATATATATATATATATATATATATATATATATATATATATATATATATACATATACATATATATATATATATATATATGTATATGTATATATATATATATACATATATATGTATATATATGTATATATATATATATATATATATATATATATTTATATATATATATATATATATATATATATATATATATATATATATATAAAATATATATATATATATATATATATATATATATATATATATATATATATATATATATATATATATATATATATATATATATAGTTTGTGTTTTAAATTATAGCTATAGTGAATGTTGATTTATTAATAAACAATATTTCAAAAACTTAGACCTCTAAATTAATCGTTTCACGACATTTAGAAAAAAAGAACAAAAATAGAGAGAAAAGTTTAGTGTTTGCGCAATATACACAACAATTTCATAAAGAAATCACGGATAATATAGGGTGAGTATCAGCAACCTACGTTGCAAGCTTACTCTCATATAGATTTTTGAGAGTTGCTATACTGTTTGCATAGAATTTGATGACTCCATTTCAGGAGTGTGCCCCTATGAAGTACGGGTGCTAATTTAGGAAACACCAGTACAGAGAATCATTTTTTTTATCTTACTCCCGATCTAGCTTTCTCAACCATCAGTCTCTCTTGATTAGCCTTATACAGTCTAAACCAAACGTAATCGTTTACAGAATCCTTTGCTGCGACTTCAAAAAAGTGAAGAGGTGGTTATCACTAGTCATATTGTTAAAGGTCCACATAAAGGGCAAATCGGAGAGTCTATCAAACCTTAACAGCGAAAGTGCTTCGCATATAATAGTCCAGTTCTAAAGCGAAAATTTACTTCAATTACAGATTTGCCACAAATTTCTTTTCTTTATTAGCAAAAAAGCCCACACTTTCCTTCTCGTGAACACTTTGTAAATATTTCTAAGATAGGAAGCGACATTTCTATTAATAAACATGAAGAACATTTTATAGTATTTGCTTAGGATATATATAATAATTAATATTATAAAAAATATTCCAAAGAGAGTATACAGTTCATAGCAATAAAAACTTAATTACTTATGATCCTAGTAACAAAGCTTTAAAATGTGATGAACTTATTAAATTTTGGAAAAGAATCAGAACAACTTCACTTTAAGAAAGGTTTCAAAAAAATTTACGAACAATACTAGAAATTAATTTAAATAATTGAACATACTTTAAAGTATATATTTTAAGTCAAGAAGGTTGAAAAAAAGCAAAAGTAAAATGATTCATACATTTTACTATAAAAAGACAGCCATCTCTTATACCAAATTAAGAATTTATTAATTTTTAAATAAAAAATAAAAATAATAATAAATAATTATAATAAATAATTATAATAAAAATAATAGTTATTAATAAAAAAAATAATAGGAAGCCTTTTTATAAGGAAATGCAGTAAATTAAAAGGAATAAATCTCAATATATTGAAGTTAAATGCTTATTATTTTATGTTAGATACACGTCTAAATTTTCTTTTATATATTTTAATTTAAAATATTTAACTAAAAGAAAAATTTCCATTGAATTCAGAAAACATAAATTCTCTTTTAAAATTTATTTCCCAGCAATGGTTTAAATTTAGATGATTTAAATGTAACTCTACTTTCAAGAGAGAAAAAAGAGCAGTATAGTTTACAACTTCAAGTTCTGTTGCAGCTATAAAATCATTGTATTGTTTACCACACCATGTTTGAATAACTCTTGAAATAAATTGTTTCATTCAACTTTTTTTCTTGGGACACAATTTTAGACTTATGAAAATCATAAATGCTGAAAATGTTCCTCTGGTGCATTTTAATCTTAGGGGTGATACAAAGAGAAAGGGACCTGGCTGAAATGACTTTTCACGAGTAAAACTGTACCTTTTGTGATTTGGCTCTTTTCCATTACTCTCTAACACTTCCCTTGAATAAAGATAAAAAAATCCTTTGTATAGACTTTCTGAAAATTTGCATTCTTTTTTCTTAAGCGTTGAGAATTGAATAAATGAAAGTTATTAACTTAGTTATTTTGATTTTTGAATGTTTATTCTTTTATGAATAAATATTGACGTTTTATTGGAAAGAATTATTATTAGTAAAATTAATTTTAATTAAATTAAATTTTTTGCATCACTTTATTCCATTAAAATTACTTCCCTTTTAATGACAGCTTATTAATTTGTCTTAAATAAAAGGATACTATTCAACATACATAATATTTTTATTAACAATGAATCAAGCTTTGTATCAAGTGTTGCCTGTTATTGTATATTAACGTAAAATATATACCTAAAACATAAATATTATTGAAAATGTAAATTGTAAATAAACTACTAAATTTTTTCCTAATTATGAAAGTCAACATTCTAGTTAGGTCATTGCAACTGCATTTCAAGTTATTTCATCAACTAAATTCGGAAATCATAAAATAAAAAATAAAAAAATACTTCACAATTTTTGTTTCATAATTTAAGCAGAAACGTTTTTATGTTATCCTGGGATTGGAATTCTCGAAAAACTGATCGCACTTATGTTTTGAGAACGATGTTTATCACACATCATTTGAGCTTCTCTCATGGTCGATGTTTTCAGACACTTTTCCAAGAGAATCTACTTCCAAAAGAAGCCACAGATCTTCCAATTCCTTGTGTGGCAGAGATTTCTAAATACATGTATAACACATATAATTTGAGCTTCTCCCGTGGTAGGTGGTGCTTTCAGAGTTTTCCAAGAGAATCTACTTCCAAAAGTAGCCAGAGTTCTTCCAATTCCTTGTGTGGCAGATATTTCTAAAAATACGCATAACAATCTGTAAAAATATTGTTGATTTCTTAAGTGATTTCTCATGAACTTCCATTATGTTGTAATTTACAACATCGTGTATACTTTTCTACACTAAAAATTGTCACAAATGCCTTTATCTCGGTAAATAATTTCAATTTTGAGCAATATTGTCGACAAGTATTTATGATGTACTCAGAATTTTCATTATAGTTTTTGTACTTTAAATTTGTTTTTATGTTGATTTGGAGATGTTTCTTTATTTATACAAATACTCAATAATTGAAGAAAATATTAAGAAAACTTGTGTAACAATGACATTTACTGCACTTTCTTTCCTCTTTTGAAGTTTCCAAAAGAAATTATGATATCATACACGTGTTATTGCTGTAGTGTTATGAAACATGTTGAATTAAAAAGACACAGAGCGTGTCTCACGTTTATATACTTTCTAAAATTCTGTTCATATTCTGTTATTCAACAAATTATTTTAAAGAAGATACTTCGAACCTAGAATTTTCTAAGTAAAAACTATGAAAGAAGAACTAAAACAAATAAAAATGGAGAAATCTAGCTATCTGTTTAGGATGAACACATATTTTTATGTAATTAATTTATGTTTAGGATGAACACATATTTTTATGTAATTAATTTATAATTTGATAAGATTTTCATGCTGTCTGTTTATCAAAGTAATATTTTACTAAATTGTTTGAAAAACTTTATTTTATCAGGAAATTAAAACTGTTTCAAATATTGGTAACAGAAATATAAAATTAAACAATAGATAGTTTTAATTACATAGATCAAGATCATCAAGAGCAATACTTAAAATGTCAGAGAACTTTTCCCATCAAAATGTTTGTGTTCTTAATTTTAGTAGACATCATTTCATAGAGTATCTTAAAGTATTTTTTTAGAACGGATAAAATCATTGCTCTTGTGTTTTCAAGCAATAAATACTTATACTTTAAAAAAATTGCATTGAAAACCGAAACCGTTTTCTTTTGTCGTGCTCTTGGAACATCATCCATATCATTCATCAATTTTGAGCCAAATTTAATTTTGGCACCATTTTTAGAATTAAAATATGCGGCTTATGTACAAATTTACTTTAAATAAAGTATAAGTATTGCTGTATCGCCCACGGATACACTTTAATGCCTTAATTAATCAAAATAAATAACTTCTTGATAAAATTATTGTGATCTTTCTTTATAGAATCCGTTGCTTCTTTTTTAAAATTTTTTACTCTTTAGTTTCTTATTTTCTGAATTTTTAATTTCCGGTTTTCTATGTTTTTACTCATCAAATAACTTTGAAGAATTATTTCGTTTTACATTTCAAATATATGTTTTAAAAATATCCTTAATTACTAAAATGCGATATTAAACAGGTATTAATTCATGTTTTGTTTGAAATGAACCATGCTTTTAGCTAATGTTCAGTTTTTTTTAGTCTATATTTCAAACATTAAAGATTAATATAAGAAGTATTCAAGTGAATTCCTCAGTTACATTTATACAACAAAATTTATGAGAAATTTTGATAGAAAATTTTTTTAAACGGATCAAAATTAGATCTCTAAGGCATGCTAGTTTTAATATCCAATCACCATTAATATGCAATCTTTTAACTGCATAGGTTATCTTTTACAAGTTTTGCTGCATGGACATTAAAATTATTTTTAAATTTCATGTTATACGCATAAATTGAAATCCTTCAATTACTAAATATCGAAGTGTGGTAATTATATGCCTTGTTAATTCGGTTTCAAGTGTTTGATTTAATTCATGCAAATTTCCTTCAATCCATCTTTTCCGGCACTAATGATATTAATTGCCTTTTAACAATTTTGATCATAATAATAGTTTACCTACAATGAGGATTTAATAAATAATAATTAATATTAGTTTATTTTCAAGGATTTATTCATATATTTTTGTAAATCATTTGTAGACTATAACTGCTGCATATTCTGCTTCGAAATGCATTTCTTCGGATATAAGCTACACTTTTTTATTCTAAAGTTAGTATAAATTTAAAATACTAACCTTTTATTTAATAACTGAATTAAATAAAAGATTGCAATTATTGACCAATAATTGAATACAAGAAATGATATTTTCATATTATTTTATTCATAATCACGTATATATATATATATATATATATATATATATATATATATATATATATATATATATGCTTAACTTTCACATCTGGCAGTCATGGAACTCATCTGAAAAAATGTACTTTGTCAACTATCAAAAAACAGAAATTTATTTCTCATTTTTACATTCTGTAACATTTATATTTGAATAATTAAATAAATCAAAGAAAAATATTTTTCTTACTTTGAGCCGGGAGACTTTAAACCATATATATATACACATTGAGAAAAACACACAACCGAATTTTCTATTTTGTTAGCAAAGCATAATGATAAAAAAGAAGAAAATTTTAGCACCTTAATTGGCTGTAGACAGAAAACTATACCTTAGGAAGTTAAATAATAACAGTAGCTATTACTTTTCCAAAAATAAAAAAATACTTTTCCGTCAAAGTGATTTTTATTTAAGAAAGGAAAATCATGCTATTCTCTTCCAGCAAAATCAGAGGAAATTTTTAAGAAATTGATTTTATACACTTGTATAATGCAGAGCAACTAAGCTTTGTTCTATATTATTAAAAGGAAGAGAGAAGCGATAAACTATTTTATACTATAATAATTAAATTATTGTTTGATAACACTTTTAAAAACGAAAACTTTCTTTTATTTGATAAATTTCACTTTAAAGTATGTTATATTTTATATTATTATATATATATATATATATATATATATATATATATCAAAGCATATATATTTTTATATGCTTTGAATATTATATTTTATGTAATTGAAAATAACATACATGTTTTTATTGCTAAAATATATCTACATTTTTCCAAACAGGAATACTTGAAGTTTTATTATGTTAAAAATATTTTATAATAAATCGTCATTTTCCCAACAGATTTTAAACTTTATGAATAAAGCTAAAAATTTCTTCATATCTTTCCGTAAACCTATGTATGCATATTATATAATTATTATTTCCTTTGATATTATTAAATATATTTCAGTCATTTTCCCTATATCGTAATTTATTTGAATATATTTAAATTTTTTTTATTTATATTATTATATGTGTTCTTAAGCAATTAATTTATTCTCTAGATAAATTATACGTCACGACAATTCGTAATAATTATTGATATATACCTAAATATAAATATATGTTGTGTATAAATTTGCGAAAATATTATGTTTATAATATTTTAGATTTATAACTACTTTGACAACAATATTTTCTGTTTTAAGTGTTATTTTTGTTTTTAAAAGTAAAACAAGCAGGATAAATGGAATGTAGCGATTGTTTTTATTAAAATAGCTATTTATTCTTCATCTATTAAACAAGTATATTATAAGATATGAAACCCACCTGAGCTGACCAAATATAATGCGTTTATTTAAAAGCTTATTGCTATGTGCAAAGCTCTGATAGTGGTGGCTTGTTAAAGGAAGGGTGCCGTTTATTTACCGGAAGTCAGTACACTGTATTCCTTACATTGTAAACATTGTTACATTCCTTACATTGCAGTACATTGTAAAGAGTTTGTAGTTAAAATATCATCTATGAGAAATGATACTTCTAGGGTTGGCAGACGAATTTTAAGGATTTCTTCCATTTATTTCTGCTTTTAAAGTGTGAAGATTTCAGAATACTCCTCTGCATTAATTGTTCACAATTTCTCCCTTTGCTATGGCAAAATATAAATTTCTCTAAGTTGCTTAATATGTCTGAAAGAATAGTAAATACGTTAGATCATCTTCAGGAAGAATACTCGTTCTACGAAGAGCAGTGCATACGTCCGCAAACACGAATTTCATGACAAGAATTTTACGTATTCTATGTCTAAAAAAAAAAAAACGGAATCAATGCAAAGGGTTTTCGTGGAGCATAAGATTGATTCGTCATGCACTGTGTAAGAGAAAGTGACATCTTATGTTATATAGTATGAGCCTTTTTTTTTTTTAACAACGGAGGGTGTTTGGGTGATCAACCCTTCGCCACAATAAGGCCAGAAACAGTTACTCATTTGTCATCACACAGCGGGCACCTGTGAACCAAGTCAAGGAGGCGAGTATACCAGCACCCGCGCCATACCAGCACATCCCTGTTCATAGGAGGGTTCCTATTCATACATCATCACAGAAGAAAGGACAGAGAAACACAGAGAGATAGTAATATCCATGTCCGAATTGGGATTCGAACCCGGGACCTGCAGCTCAGGAGTCAGGAATGCTAACCACTCAACCATCGGTCGCAAAGAAGCTATAGTTTAAAGAATGAAACATGTTATGTTTTCATGCAAGTATATTTGGACATTGCACACATGATATAAATTATATGTCAAAAGTTCATGAGTTTGACTTTGATATCACCGAAACAATAAGATTTTGTTGAAATGTACATAGTTAATCCAACAATACTGATTTTCACAGATCACATTGGGTTCAAGAATAAAGTTTTTTTTCTCCTTCAAAAAGATGATAAATACTAGGAAAAATACAAGAAACTCATCTAGTCATATAAATCATCTAGATAAATACAAAAAGTGATAAATTATTATCCCTTGTTTCATGATTATTTGATTTGATAAATTGATTGGTACCACACAAAGATTGCTATCACGAAATGGGACTCATTCATTATAAGCATGAAGTAAACTTAATCTAGTAAATTTTTCAAAGTAACACATGATTAAGCATTATACGAAATTCTCTTATATCAACCGAGAAATTCAATTAAATTTTCATGTAACTTATAACTCAAATTTTTAAAGAAAATGTATCATTCCAGGAAATTCTCTCTATGTACAAATACACCTATATTTGCATAGTTAAAATATATAATTTATTGCCCGTGCAATATTGTACAGCTTTAAAAAATAAAAAATAACTTTGAAAGTATGCGTAGAAATAAGTTGAATTAATTTTATACCATGTTTGTGATTATCTATGTATATTAAATTCAATCACACATTTTATTGTTTTTGTTATTAGAATAGTGAAATTTACTGACATTAAATTAATAACATTAGTTTAAAATAATTACATAACTTAAGAAGCACATTTTTAAAACTAAAATTCAATTTTTGATGGCAAAACTCTCATTTATTGATTGGTATTAGTAATTAGTATATAAGCTACTTATAAACTGATTCGAAGCCATTTATATATAATAAATTCTACTAATTAATAATCTGATATTTTAATCTCATAGAAATAAATAGATAAATTAAAGTTTTGAAGAGCGACAAAAGTAAAGAAACAGAAAAGGAAACATTAGTAAAGTCATATATTAATTTATATATTGATTATCGATTCCTTTTAAATGAAACAAATTAAAACATCATTTGAAAATGCATTATTTTTTATCAAAAGTTATGTCTTCAATTTATGTCTTCGAGAGTTCTTTATCATGTATATTATGTAAATGGTTGCTGAATAATTTGTTGTTGTTGTTGCACCAGCCTTTTTCCTTGTACCAAACCCTGAGTTGGGCTCTACCAGTTAGGTAGAAGCAGCCGGAAGGAGTCTTCGTCATTTTGAAGCAGGCACCAAGCAGGAGCCACCCAATACCGGGCTGTCACCCTCAGAGGTATCACCTCACGTGGAGGACATCACGACTACGCCCATTTTGAACGTGCTCCAGTCACCATTAATCAACACGACGGTCGGCCGGGATTCGACTCACTGCCTTCAAATATTGAGAACGACGCCCTACCCAACCAGGCCACCACGTCTCTGGGGAATACTTCATTTAATGATTGTTAGCATATACTTCACTTTTTTAATTTTATACTATATGCAAATGAGTAAAGACAAAAATTGGCAAATTTTAGATTCTTCATTTTTTTGAACTGTAATTAACAAAACACACTAATAAAATAAAATATTAACATTGACTTAAAATAAATTTTCAACAAAAGTGCAGTCTCATAAGATACCAGCTTTATGAAAGGTTGCAGAAGTTGATTGTAAGTGCTGATAGAAGATGTTTAAAACTTTCGTACAATTTGTTTTCAAGACATACGTATTTCTATGACTTCTAGAAGAAGAAAGAAAAGATTGGAAGATTCTAGGTGCAGCCGTGCTGTGGGGTGCATTGAAGCAGGACAGTCGATCTCAGATTCCTTCTTCCTGCGGCGTTCATCATTCTGTAATTTCAAGTTTTTATTAAACAATTCCAAACCACACAGAGTTGTCCGAAAGCCCATAGCCGGTCGCCCAAGATTACAAACCCTGCGGAAGATTGATATATTGAATTTTTAGCCAAGTGGAATCGATGATGTCTTACGTGTAGAGATACACGTAAGACATCTATGGTTACAGCATTCATTGGTAGGGTGATATATTCAGCAAATGTACGCCGAAGATTATATATGAGTGGACTGTACGCCCGGGTACCGCGAAATTGTGTTCGTCTATCCGTCCGATCAAGAGGAGCACGATTAAAGTAATAGATGATAAGCGTATAAGGATATGGCGTGAACAAGGAAAACGTAATCAACCCTAAAACATCACTGAACATCATACATTCCGAGGCGTGGGCAGGGACATTATCGTGTGTGGGCAGGGATTTCATTAGGATACCACACCGACCTGCACATCTTTAAACGGGGTTATGTGACGGATGTCTGGTATCGAGATGAAGCCCTTGAATCCATTGTGAGATTGTGGGCTGCAACAGATGGCCCTACTTTTGCTTTAATGGACGATAGCGCACGTCCTCATAGAGCTGACATCGTCGATGACTACCTGGAGAGTGAAGGAATTGCGCGTGTGGCCAGCATATTCGTTCCACCTTAATATCAATAAAATCTTTGGGATGCTCTCGGCTGCGCTGTATCTGCATGTTTCCCACTTCTAACCACTCTTATTGAGCTGAAAACTGCTTTTCAAGAAGAATCTCTATTGCTTAATTCTGCGATGGTTGACCACCTAATTGAAAGCACGGTCACAAGGTGTAAAATTTGTTTACAGATGAGGGGGGATTAACTACTCTATCAATGTCCTTTTTTCTTTTTATGTTGGTTATTTTCACTTTATACATAATTCTGCTTAAATCTCCAATACGTCATTATCTGATAACATACAAAAATGTAATATTGTTTTCATTTATGTTTATAATTATTGATTTTATTTTATGCATAAATATAAATGCTACTTTCCTGCTGAGTTTTGTGTCAATCAAAGCAGTGTTTGTTGATTTTTTTGCATTTTGCATCTTTGTGCTTAACTTTTGGAAATAAATGTATTATTTTCCTTATTTCTTAATAAATTTTTCCATATATATTATAGACATTACAATTAACATGTAAAAGCGTGAAAGATGATTGTACATTGGATTATGTTGTTTTTCGTGTTCACCTTGCAAAAATGTTCCAAGTATTTTTAAAACTAAATTAATATTTAATTTACTCAAAAATACAGAAAATAATACAAAACGGAAAAGGGAATGTGATAATTGAATCATGTTTACTTGAAATAGATTTGTTTTTAAATAAACATTGTTTTCCCAGGCGTTGTTGCTTCATTTCAAAATTGGAATCGCTGAAATCAAAGTATAGAACAAAAGTATTAGCATTGAACTTTTGTGGAAGAAGATTCCTTTCATAATAAAATATGAGCTTTGTGAAAAACCTTATATTCCATACAGCAATTCCTTTTTATCTTCAAAATCCAATTTTCATTCAGTAAGTTCAAATTCTCCGTCCAATCACTGCATCTCAAGAGCTTAATATGACGAGAAATGAAAATGAATGTTTCCCCCTTTTCCTCTGTTTGAAGATGGATTTTTGTTATTTTGAACAACCTTTCTTGTTTAATTCAATAAACTGCACGTTCCGCAAAATTCTAATTTGTAATTTTACGCTGAGATTATTTTAATAAAAAAAATAGGAGCTTATAAATTTTCAATAAAAATATTATTTTTGAAAGATAGTCATTATTAAAAAAATAATTTTAGCATTATTATTAGTTCCTTTACAAATGGTCACCTCACTTTTAGTTGAAAAAAAATTTTTTTTCGTTTCCATTTAAAATAATTATAGTCATGTTTCATTGCGTTTGCTTATCCTCAGTTTTTCATTCTTTTGGAGTTTCTTTCCATTATATAATTCCATCACCATGTTCACAATCTATTCATATTTTTGTAAATAAACATAAAAGTATTGATATTTTTTTTCTCCAAACCCTAAAAAACATTTTTCTGCAATAATCTAGTTCTTTAAAAATAAGTTAATAAGTTATCATAAATATCAATTCAATATTCACGGAAAGAAAAAAAAAATTATGGAAATGAAAATAAAAATGCGCTAATAATTTTAGCCTTGTGGATATATATATATATATATATATATATAGGATATATATATAGGATATATATATATATATATATATATATATATATATATATATATATATATATATATATATATAGGATATATATATAGGATATATATATATAATACTATGTATACGAATTATTTGTGACAATAGAAAGAAACTCTAATCTAAATTGAATAATGGAATTAACCATGCTACAGAGCTATCGACTACGACCAAAAATAAGCTGTTATATCACATTTCCCAATGGGAAAGTTGAATAAGTTTCTCAGCTATTTGATGCTTTTACCTTTTCCCATATTCTGTCATTTGTGTGTTCCACTTCTTTCAAGTCTTTTTTTCTAATGGAATATTGATTTTTGTCGTCTTTTTCAGGAAAATGGAAAACGAGAAGAAAAAAATTTACAATAACTTTAAGTAACTTTGATCGATTTCAATTTCGATAACGGTATGGAAATTGATTGTTGACACTGAATGGAATGCGGTGAAATATAGGAAGCATTTTTTGCTTTTGTAAAAGGAATATGTTGAAAAATCTATTTTGTATTACAACGAAAATAGGTTATTATATATTCTGATGCTGTAAAATAATGAATATAAAATTTTAAATTCTTTATCTAATTGAATGTTAAAACCACTTTCGTACAATTAATGTTTCAATTTTATTTTTATTAATATTTTTGTCACATTAATTTGCTCCTCAGCTAAATTAATCCTTTGAAATCTTAAAAATATTTTTCGATATCCAAAATAAAGAAAGAAAAGGCTGTAAATCAAACATTTATGTTAAAATGATTATGAAATCACCTTACTTCATAAGTATTTTAACACTGAATTGTAAACCGATGTTAATAAATTATTATTGTTAAAACGATTTAATATTATTTGTCTCTTTTTAGATATTATGATAATTTTATTTTCCAAAATTCTATTGATTATATAAGATTTTTTTAAACCTATCAAGGTTTGAAAAACTGCTTCAATATATTTTGAGATTAATTTCTGCTCGTTATGATTCAGTTGATTCAGTATTCGAAAGACCCTCTCCACTTCCATGATTATAGTTTACTATAATGTCAATAGGGATTTTGTTAACAAAATATTGCATCATCAAAGAGTTCGATGCAAGAATGAATTTAAATTGAAATTTATTGTGTAATTTTCGTGAATATACTAAATTTAATATGTCGGATAAAAACAAGCAGAGTGTTAACTTGAATCCTAAAAATTTAAACTGTAAGTTAAAGGAATTCATTACATGTAAATATGTTTAGATTTGAATTCAATTAATTCAACGAATATCATCTGAGGCGTGTGAGTTTACTTATCCTTATCTAAAAAGCTAAATATGTTTAATTGATTTAATCTCACAGCTTGTTGATCGTTTTCACCATTTTCAATATGATTTTGAATTCAAAATAAATTTTTAGAGTTAGTAGCAACAAGCAGCATGAATTTTTACATTTTTTTGAGTTGATGTTGAGTTTTATTAAATGTTGTACATAATTATTAAGTTTGGAATAAATTGTAAAGCTTATGGTGATAAATAGGGTTGGTATTGTCAATACTGCAGTAAAAATATGTTCTTAAAAATCAAATGAATTACAACAAAGGTACTTTATATTAAGTTCATTTAACGATTGTCTCAAACCTTTAGGTTTCGACTGAAGATTTTCTTCTTTTTGAGTATCTGGTGACAGTTTCTAAGATCTTTATTACGGAAACTTATTGAGATAAATTCAATGACTACCCAAATTTATTTTATTAAAATCGAGATATTTTCAATTTCATTATCAATAATAAAGGTGAGACGTCAATATATTTAAGAAAAATCATTTACAAAAAAAATATTTCATAATTATATAATAATATATTGTATTTATAAAGCAAGTTTAATAAGCAAAATATTTTTAATTATTAATGATAACACTCCCAATTATGTAGGAAAAATGACATTGCTGATAACACACGATTTCATTGATTAATGAGTACCAAGATTTAAACAGGACATGTTAATAAATATGGTACTATTTCATTATACTTTTCCATTTTTGATAATGCCGTAACAGGAAAGACAAAAATCGTAAATTAATGCCATAAATATTCCATTTGCATTATGTATTGCTTAAAAATATTTACTTTTTCAGAAATTACAAAAATATAATATAAAAATTTTACATTTGCATGTTATAAATTATACAATAATATTTCTTATTGATAAAATATATTTATAACGCCCATGTTTATTTTTGGTGTAAACTTTTGCAGTTGCATCGGTTATCTCTCATCTCATCATTTAATTATTTTTTGTTCTTGATGATTTGTGACCGTAATGCTGCTTCTTTTAACTGACAACTTTTTCACCCAGCAAACTTACGCACCAATTAGATTTAGCATTGTTTAGGATTTAACTTGTTACCACTATTTATTACCTTTTATTCAATTTTTGCACAAAAAATTTGATTTAGTGTATATTAAATTTAAATTAAAGCTTTGAGCCAATAAAATAATCATATCTATGTTATATTATTTTCACTTTTACATAATATTCCCTTAGAATCAAAAGTGGGGTTATAAAAGAAAGACACCATAATGCTTAGAAATATCTTTTAATAAAGGAATTACTTATAAGACACAATTACTTGTTTGTTTCAAGGATTTGGAAAAATATAGCGTAAAATTAATATATATGAAACTTTAAAGATGAACAAAGACGATTCAAATTATGGAGGGGATTTATTTACAGCATAATTAGGAATTAAAATTTTAAATCACTTCGATTATCTAAAAGCTAATATAAGCTAATAATTAATCATTCGTAAAATTTTTCAGGGTGACAAATAACGTGTTTATCATCTTTCGAAAGCTATTTGCATTTTTATTTGTTTTGTCAACTCTTCGGTGGTTCAAATAAAGAAAACACTTTATAACAATTTTAAGTGGTTTACACTGAATCTAAAGCGACGAGAATTCTTTAAGGGGCTATTGAATGTATTCGTATTCTGAACTCATGTAATTGATTTTATATTTTTGGATTCAATAATCATTTTCTATGAAATTTTGAGAAAAAAATATTGTAAAATCCTATTTCAACACACCACTTTAAGAGGTCCGATAAAATAGACACATTTTGCCAATCGAATTTCATGTGATATTGAGTACCTCGTTTTCGGAATATTTCTATTATTAAAATATTGCTTTAAGCTAAATACTGAAATGTTTTTTCTCAATTTGTTGGAATATGTATATATTAAAATATAAAAAAGTATAAAACTTAACAAAAAAAATATATGACTGTTTTTTATAGTAATTTATTATTCGCATTAGCTAATTATAATCGTTATAAATAAATCAAAATTGAAAATATATTTTAATTCCTTTCTTAATTTCAAATTTGCAAATTCAATTTTTTCTATAATTCTTACTGCACATAACACAAGAAATTCTTAATCTTCCATAATAAATTAAAATTCAGAAATAATAAATTGAACAATAAAAACACTTACATAATGCATTGCTATCCATTTAGAATCTTTTCGCTCAATCAAACTCATATTTTAAAAAGAAAACAATTCTTATATTCTGTTAAAAACAAATCATAACATAATAATTAAGCATTATATTATTTTTTTATTCTAAGCAGTCGGTTATAATAAAAATCATTTTCTTGCTATAATGTTCATAAAGAAAAATAATTTCTTATGAATAATAATTCTAATTAATCAATCATTTGAAAAATATTTTGCTTGTAAATATAAGAACAATATAATATTTTTTTTCTTCATTTAAATTTAAAACAAATTATTTCATTTTCTACATATTTAATTTCTACATAATTCTGAAATTGTAATTTTACTTCATTTTGTGTGTGTGGCAAAAAATTCTTTCTTCTGCATATTTATTTAAAAACTGTTTCATGTTGTTGGTTGACACAGAATCGCAAGTGATGAAAACACAATTCAAAATTCGTTGAATTAAGAAATCGAGTTTGGGGTTTTAATCTGCTGGTTTAGTTCCACATTTCGCTCTTGGAGTTGGCGGGGTCCAAGTAATATTCAACCAAACAAAATTCTATTAATAATCCTTTGTAAATAAGTTATTAACAACTCATTATTTGTTTTTAGGAATTAAATTTGGATAATTAAATTGAAGGATTAGGAATTAAATTGAATTGTTTGATAACATAACCTTAAATGTGCTGAGAAGTTAGCACAAGTTATAACATTTTATAAAATCTCAAATAATAATTCTCAAATTAATATTGTTATTTCTCAAAATAATAATATATTATTCCTTGCTTGATTTTATTATCATATCATTCATTTTCTTGAAATAATATTGCTATTTCTCAGCAAGAAAAAAAATGAGTTTGTTGATGTAGTATCTCATGGAAATCAAATTTCATTCCGATTTCTACAAGCATTTTATCCTAAATATTATCAATGTTCTCTTCTTTATTTATGGTGATAGTTAAATTCTCATTAAATAAATTGCATGGTAAAAAGAATCTATTTTAAGGACTTATAAATCAAAAATATTACCGTGAGAGAATTAAAGTAATTTATCAGCGTATTGCTTTTTCTCAAGATTAACCAACAATTCATTTTTACGGCTGTAAAATAACTCAAATTCCAATACAACTTGAAAACTCAATATTTATTGTTCATTAAAACATGATAAGAGAGAATGAAGTCTCCAAGATTATGAAAATAGTGAAAATGTTTCTTCCAAATTTATTCAATTCTAAAATTTATTTCCGATATTTATGCCAGTTTTATGATTCTAGTTTTAGCGGAGATTATTTATTATTGTTGATGACTCAAGGCATCAACAAAAAATAACAATGATAACATAACGCATACAATTTTGTTAAAAACTAACATTTTTGAAAAAAAAAATCAAAATTTCTAAAAATTCGAGGAGTAACATAAATATTTTACTTATTAATTACTTAATGATGAATTTTTATAGTTAAACACTTAACTATTTGCTACCATACTTTAATTTTTTATTTTTGGGACAATAATATTATTTATTTTTTAATTTATATAATTGTTTAATTTGTTTTGTATTTAGCTTTTCTTTTTATCACAGATTAAGAATATGTTATTACACATTGAATTTTGTAACTGCACAGTAGCTCATCTTTATTTTCCACACGAAAATAATTTTATCTATGCACATGCTTTGATTTAACACTTCAATAATAAAATATTTAAAAATGGGAGACGCCACCCAACTTATCTCGTGGTCAGCATGTCTGACTGCGGATAGGGAGGTCCTGGATTTGAATCCCGGTTCTGGCATGGATGTACTTTCTCACTCTATCTATCCTGTATTTGTCCTTTCCATGTATGAAGGAGGTGTGAATGGTTGCCTACCCTATAAATGAATCCTTATAGCATGTGTGTACTGAAGAAGTCTGACTCCACACCTAAAAATAGAGTTCAATTGGAAAAGTCGGGCAGCGAACCCTATATCGCCAGCCTATCTGGCTTAAGACATCAACAACAAAAATGGGAAACACTTACTATTAATATTTTTTAAAAAAATTTATTTTACAGGATGAAAGATAATTAACTAAAATGCCTTAAATACATACATATGTTCACATCGAATTTATTAGACACTTTTATTAATTATTATTATGTTGCCTTACTGAAACATGAAGATTACCTCTTAACTTCATTCCATTGTTCAGAAAATAAATAACGTAAAATATATTATTCTGTTATGGAAAATTCTAGAGATTACAATAGCTAATTAAGTATTTAATATGAGCTTTCGAGAATATCTCATGATATGTGCTTTTATACTATTTAAAAATCATAATTTACTATTAAACTTCTTTTTTCATTGTATATATTTAATAATTATATAAAAATTCTACATTATACAGTTTCAAATGCTGATAAGTATCAGATTCACTTTTCTGATGCATGCCCCCGAGGTCAGCAATTCTAGACCAGGTCCATGAGCACGTACACCCTTAAAAAGTCCAGTACCATAAATGGATTCGCCACCCGATCTCTCCCGGAGAGACCAAGGTATTGAAGGATAAGGTAAGAAAATGTGTACTTTTCATGAATGAGGAAGGGTTGTAGCCTCCGTTAGTCCATAAAACTGGAATGCCCAAAGGAGGAGGACTGACTAAGCTCCGTAGCCCAGGCTTTAGCTGAGCAAATTGGAGTGACCTTCACGCCTTGGGTGACCCTACCAGGAGAAGAATCTCCCGACGTACTTCGCCACTCCGCCTAGGAACACTCCCTCGCCCGCATTTAGTGCACACTGTGAGGCAGCCTGTGGGACTTGAGGGAAAATTCACGATCGCCTTACAATGCATACTTTAAGCAAAACTTGGTAATTATTGTAGTATATCTAATTTGAATAATCTGAAATTTGCATTTGATGCCACTACCACACGTTATCTAAAATAGCTGCCGATGAACGACCATGCCATAAAGTCAAACAGATTTCAATTCGCAGCTTCGATAAGACAATTTCATATTATTCGTATCAAAATTCACCTGTTGAGACTGTAAGACGGGATATCGAGTGAGATTCTGATAATGAAACCCAATGTATATTCAAAATGTAGTGTATTGGGCCAATTTGTAGGTTAAATAAAAATTATTGTGTAAAAATTGTAAAAATATTTTGCACTATAATTTCAATATATAAGAGTGCTAATTTTCCTCTTGATAGTGTTGGTATGTAACTTATTTGACTGAAAGAAATTACTTAAGGCCTAGGGGATTTCAATGATTTACCTCTTAATAATACGACTGCTACTAGTAATAATCATTGGGCAAGCAGAATGAAGATATGAAGCATAACTCAGAATGTTCTTCCAATATGACATTCGATAGTACATTAATTTAGTGTTCACCATCAATAGAAATGTGACTTTTCTCAGCACTGCAAATCATATCATCTCCTGGCAGCATACGTTATCGTCCCATTGGCTCAGCTTTTGCATGGATAATGAGAGCAGCCATTGGGTATGAGTCATGCAACAACGGAGTCCCAATGCATTGGATATTGTTCCGCTGTGAATACATTCCCGACATATTAAGGGTAGTACTTGTAACCTGTCTTCCATACTTGTGAAGTACTCTTTTTCAGCAAGATAGTATAAAAACATATGTTGATCACCATGTTCTGACTAACCTGAATATAGAGGGTATTAGACAGATGCCCTGGATTAAAAAGTCCCCAGATCTTTTATCAACCGTTGTTATTATTGTTGTCTTGATGTCAGTTAGGCTGGCATTATGGCGTGCGATACTTCAGTTTCCCAATTGAACCCTAATTTGGAGTGGAGTCCTACTTCCTCAGTACACACATGCCCTAGGTACCCGTTTATAGAGTAGGCAACCATTCATACAAGGAAAGGACAAAAACAGGATTGATAGAGAAAGAAAGTACATCCATGCCCAAACTGGGATTTGAATTCAGGACCTCCTTATCCACAGTCAGGCACTCTGACCACTAGACAGGGTGGGGGGCCTTTCATCAATTAAATATATCACAGCATGGGCTTCCCTACTACTACAGTTGATAAGGAGTGTTATAAGCTTAAATCAAAGTTTAATTTGTTGTCCGGTTCTATCATTCAAGCCAATCTATGCAAAACTAGATAAAAATTGTATTATTTTCAATTGTTTTTATAAATTAGCAATATTTATTAAGCCACAAAGTAACTTCTGAGTTTATATATTTTTTCTCTCTATAGTATATCCCTTAATATCTTTCCAATTTGTATTAATTTTAAATACAGTTTTATTAGTCAGAAGAACAGAAAACGTTTTGAATTCCTTTAATTTAATGGATTAAAATTAAATTTTTACTGAAATTACATATGGAGAGTAATAAAATAAAATAAGTGCACTCTAAATAATAAATATATTCAAGGACATACACAAATGTGTCCCGGAAGTTTTTCATGTTCTTAAGGACTAAGTGAATTGTGTTTAGATATTTTTATTTAAAAATAATATATAGAAAAAATATAAAAAATAAACTATTAATAAAAATATTTCAAAATATATTTAAAAATGAGCTCTTTTTAAAGTAATTTTATGCAAGATATTCTCTCTTGGAAACAAATAAAAAAATTTCATTTGCAAATGTAATAGACTGCTTGAAATAGTTGAAATGATCATTCAATTATAAAAACGGGAGAAATTTTAATATATTCAATTTTTTGAAAAAAACTCTATCATTAAATATTTTAATATATTAATTTTGACGTGACACCAAAACTTTGAAATTTTTCATTTTATTACTTTTGTGCTCTTATGTTTTGATTATTATTCATTGAATTTTTAAGAGAAAAGTAAAATTGAAAAACATTATTTTTAAATGGAAATGTGTGACTTATTTATATATTTCAGATTTATAAAGAGTCTGTTTCGAAGCCAATGGAATACAATAAATATCTATAGAAATTATGTTCTTTTTTATCTCCTTGTGTTTACATTCGAGAAAATCACATTTTATATAAACGTTCTTATTTTACTTTTGGAAAATATAATTTCTTAACATTCATGAGATAAAGAGGAGGTAATATTTTTTTTTCATAAAAAATGGGAGATAAATTATTATAGAGAAATAATGAACTATGAATAATAATAATGAATATATTAACAATAATGAATTATAATGTATCTAATTTTACAGCAATTTGAAAACAATTCAAGTTAAATTGCAAATTTTGTGGGATAAAAATAATTATAGCTGTATCTAAAGAATTTACCATTTTTTAAAAAATGTTGCGAAATATTGTTCCGGAAAAATATATAATTTTATGATAATGGAGAACAAGTTTCCATATTTAATTATTCTATAAAATAAACTCATATAATATTAGTTAAGTGAGATTTATCATTCTTATTTAAGAACTAAAATAATCGGAAAAAAAACTTTCCTAGATACAGTATTGTTATGTAAGTTATAAAGTTGATATTCAAACAGCTTCAGGCATGAGAAATATTTTTAAGAAATAGTTCTCGCATGCTTTTGAAGAATACTAAAAAGAAATCCGCTCATTGGCCTAAAAGGATAATATTCCTGAAAATATGGAAGTCAGTTGGGCTGAGTACGTAGCAGGATATATAACAGAGTGAATTATTAAATTTTTTAATTGCTCGTTTTATAAACTTATTAAAGCAAATGCACACACACTAAATACTTTATTTTAAATTTTCAAACGATTGCAATTGTAATTTTAATTCTATAGTAATGTTTATTTACTACATAATTAAAATTACAAATGTTTTTGATGTACAATTTTTTTTATTTTATTTTCTTAAATTATTTTCTCAAATTCTCATTTTATTAATCTAGAACACGTTTGAGAATAATTACTTATGTAATTTATTTTTCTTCTTCATAAGAATTGTTTTCGTTAAGTTATCCTTTCAAGATTTGCTTATGAAATGCTATTATATTTTATGCATTATGTGTGAATTTTTGCATGAGCCCCTAGCATATTTCTAATAAGATGTCATTATAAATTAAAGGTAATTAGCTCAAAATTTAAAATAAATCAATAAATGTAAGGATTAAAAGAGTTATTTATTATAATATTCTCATCACAATATGACTTTTATTAAAATGTACGACTCTGAAAACTAAAATTTGGCAGACATTTAAATTCTAAATTATGGAAATCCCTAAATCCAATGTGATTCTTTTTGCGATAAAATTTCATTAAACTCTGCAAAATAAGTATATAATTAGGTTCATCCGTTATTTAACACAGGAATGATCACCGTTCAAATTATGAGTTTGGAGATAAATAATTATTTTAATAGTTTATAAACAGTTGATTGATATATGGAATATTGACGTTTGAGATTTATTATTTTCTCCAAAACAGAGGAAAGTTTAGGAACAAACTCTTGTAGCTCCTAAAGAGAATCAGTAATTTAAAACAAAATGGATTTTAAAGTAACTCTGATGATACTTGTATAAACACAATATTATGTGAATAAATTATGTTATATATTTAAAGCTATTGCATTTTGTTTTGTCAAAACATATAGTTTTTTGTAATTTATTGAAATTTTTTGCGGTGCTCTATTAAAATAGTGATGAATATTTCCCAAATATTGCTTTTAAATTTCAGCTGAAACTGAGGCAAGTTCCATCAAAATTTTCATTTGCTACAAATTAAGTTGACTCTTTAACTGAATATATAAATACATAGACTGAAAAAAATAACCATGACACCTCATTTAAATGATTCTGTTATATCTACTGTAAAGCTATAATTGTGGCCTAACGTATATAGTTCAATTTAAATAAAAAAACCATTAATCAAAAATTCAAATAAAAAAATTAAACTTAATTAGAATGTTTTTACAATACGTGATAAAAGAAAAACATTTATAAAAAGGTCTTTGATTATAAATGCAGAAATTTTCCTATTTAATTAAGAAAAAGAATTCAAAAGACACGTAATTAAGTGAGATTTTTGAAATCTGTGGGATTCACATATCAAAAACAATCAAAAATAGTTATTTGGAACTAACTACATGACATACTAATTAATTTAAAATTCGACTAATTTTAAAATGAGAACAAAAACTAAAAAAAAATAATAATAAATGTAGTAATAACATACATAACCAGAAAATTTTCACTTTCTTATTTATAATAAATTGAAATAACTGTTAAATTATTCATATTTACATATTTACATTGAGCAGTGGACACTTAAAAAGCTTTATATAATCAGTGGTGGCATTAAAAGATTTCTTCTTTACTTTAAATGTGAGCAAGGACTTTGCATTACTTCAGAATATGTTGGACTATCTTGCACTGGAGAGGATATGCATAATTGCCCACTTTTTTTTTATCGGATTTCCTAAATGTGTCTTAGTCTAGTTTGATAGAGTCAAACCAATCCAAAGATCAGAAATAACAACAACAGCATTCATTATTTTAATAAATGCATGGCTCAGATACATAAGCAAAAATTAACTTAAATTTTTTTTATCGAATAGAAGCAAATGTTTTGTCTGGAATCAATTGTATCACAGTCTCTTTATAAAATAAAGAGTAAAATGAAATTATTTGTAGTCGCGTCTTTTCCCTCTGCAAACTAGACCTTGAAAATATATTATGCGCTTTAGCAGATTAATTAAATTTATGTTTGGTTATAAAGGTATGATTCTTTATTTACCTTAAACACAAAATAAAAACTAATCATTATTGGGTAGATTGTAAATTCATCATTAATGTTGATATTTCCTTTGTGGTTAATTGTTTTTCATAACTATTCTTTTTTAAAATAATAAGCTTTAGAAATGCTTATTAATTCATTATACATATAAAAGCAAAAATATATATTTCTTCGTATTTGGTTAGATGACAAGGATTTGTAATAAAATAATTTTGTTACAGATGATTTTTTAGTATTTTCTCGTTAAAGACGCAAAACATTATTTACTTTTAACAACAAAATATATCTAAATATCATGAAAATTATTTTTATAATTTTATGATTCCTGAAATAATATCCTTTATTTTTCGGGAAGCTTTTATCCTTGTTATGCTTTATTATTTTTGTGTTTGGAAAACTCATTGCCAATGGAAAGTATTATCTAAAGTTAGATTTTTTGCATGAGATTTATTGATTGGTATTTTGTACTTCATGTATTGAAATTCAGGATGTTTTAGAAATGTATAAAAGTGAACTAAAACAGGTAAATAATTTATAAGTAATAGTCTCAAACATGTTGTTAATTTCTGCCATGAAATGCAAAAAATACAAATATTAAATCTCCTTTTAGAATTATTTTTTTGTTCATACAATTCAGAGTATTTTTCCCTAAAAATATACACATATATATATGTTCTTATTCAGCACTGTAGCGCGTGTAAATGCATTGCTGGAATATTAAGTCACATTTGAAGGAATATTAATTCACATTTTAGAAAAATTCTCAAATTTAGGGAATTTTAATCATATTTTTATCAAGAATTTCAATAAGATAATGACAAAATATTTACTAAGGTAATTTTTATAGAAGAAATAATTGAAGAGGTTCTTGAAAATAATTTACAGCTAATGCGCTATATTTATATTCATTTTATTTTTAAAAATTTCGAAAATAGTAGACTTCTAAATTAATGATTAGCGATGTTTAGCGATGTAAAATATTCTCTTTTTTCATGAACTAAATTCCAGTTTTTAAAAAATTGTGCAAATATATATATATATATATATATATATATATATATATATATATATATATATATATATATATATATATATATATATATATATATATATATACATATATACATACATACATACATACATACATATATATATATATATATATATATATATATATATATATATATATATATATATATATATATATATATATATATATATATATATATATATATATATATATATAACCTGTTTAAAATATGGGTAAATATTTTCACCTATTTTTATATTTATTCATTAAAAGATTGTCATAAGATTTTTTTGATCCAGAATGTTCGACACACTTACTCATAAAATTGATATTAAACTTGACCCATTAAATAGCCAAAAAATGAACAATTATATTCTAAATAATCTAAAATTCATTGCTAGAAAACGAAAAAGCTCCGTTGGTTTGACTCAATATTTTTATATTCGCTTATATAGCTAGAAAGTAAAATTTTTATTATGTAACTTTAATTAATTCATAAATGTTGCTCCTTTTTTGAAAAGTTATATAATAAACAAAAGAAACCCTACTGTGTGTAGGAAATGTTTAGTTAGACATAATTGTATGTTATTTCAATAGCTTGCTTAGTAAAACATGAAATAAATACTATCCATACGTGCTTATCAGGTACGTTATTTCAAGTTTATCATCAGCGTTTACGTTTATAAATTATGTGAATTAATAAATTAATTAAGTAAACATATTTTATATCTAAACAACTATTCTTTTATTTTTAAAACTGGATTTTTCTTACCATTCAATCGTATGAAGAAAAAGCAAAACCTATAATTACTTGGAATAATTATATATATGTGTGTGTTGTGGGTCTGAGTGGAACTCATAGTAAAACATTATGCTGTATTCTTTATTCAACAAACTAATCATAACAGAAATAATTGCTTATTTACCGTAAAATTTTCTAAATTAACTCTCTTAAAATAATAAAAAAATATAAGTAAACCATGTTTTTATTACAATTAATGAACGTTTTACACCCCATTCATTTTATACATTAACATAAAATAAATTACTTTACCTATAAAGAGATTATCGATTTTTAAATTAGCATAAAGTATTCTCTATGACTTTTTCATTAACTATTTAAAAACTAAAAATTATGCGAGATGCATAAATAATTTCTTCTTAACGCTCGAGTGATTTTGTATACATATAGATTGAAAATATATGCAGGTATCTAAATGTAACTTTTTTACTCTATATTAAGTATGAATTATTCAAGATGCATATTTGGACAAGTATAAATAAATGTGGATAAGTATTTATATATTTTTATAATTTAGAGAAGTAAATATTTAGCTCGTTTTTGTGCATCAATTCTAGAGATTTATTGATCCCTTTACTTTGAAACCATAAATTTTTTATGTTTATGCAAATATTATGTAAGCAATAGTAGCCTTTTAAAAATGGCATGAATATTTTTTTATGCTTGAAATTATTATTTTATTTGCTTACATTATTTTGGTTTATGCATGTCATTAAAATTTATGTACAGGAACTATAAATATGGAATAGATTTTTGCTGCTATCGATAAAAGATCAAGTTGAATATGTTATTATTAATTGATTTAATAATTTCTTTTTAATTTATTTATTGGTTCAATATGATTTTATAATTATAAACTCATAAATCGTGTTCATTCTCATTTTTTTATTTATTGGTTAAATAAATTTACAGTTATTAGAAATTAAGTACCTCAAATAATAGCTTTTTTATTCAAATTTGTGATATATATAAGCAGGTGTAATGTGTGATATTTTAAGCAATATGAATAATGAAATTTTGTCATGATAATAAATAATTAAATAAATAAAAATAACATCCTCATATTTGTTGCTCTGTTATAGTATAAGCAAATGAACAAAATGCAACGCGATTTTGATCTTATATTACAATAATATATTTTCATTTCAGAATTAAATTAAAAAAAAATTTAAATAATTGTAGTGATCATCACTTTTTAATTTTATGTTTTTATTTAAACTATTAATTGGTAAAACTTTTCCCGTTTTGAGATCTCATTGAAAAATTAAATATGTACAAACAGTCACAATTCCTTTTGAAATTTTGCTATTACACCTAATGTTTGATTTGAGGTTAACAGGTGTAACATTTTCCTCTTTTTGAGTATTTGATGCAGGCGTTTGTATAGCCACTGCATTTATATATTTTTGGTTACTTTTGAATACTTTAAATTTATTAGGGAATTTTTTACCATATTTCTTTCTTCAGAAAAATATAGGGAAATTGCTTTGTACATTTCCCTTTCTTTCTTGAAATTGCCAAATTGAATAAATTTGAAAATGGATTGATTTTTTTAATAATTCTCAACGTTGTTTATTTAAAAATATTAAAGAGCAAAAAAAAAAGTTTTAAAACCCATTAAAAAGAAAGGAGTGTGTAAAGTACAACTAGTACTTGAAATTCCTATAGTACATCTCATAGAAGTAACGTTAGAATTCATATTTCCATTAAATATTGTAATTTTCATACATATCATTTCATTCATTCATTCATACATACATATCATTCATATCATTTCATACATACTATCACGTGTGTTTGAAATGTATGTCCATATATACGCGTATATAAAGTCTAAAAAAGTTAGTATTTATTATTATATACAATCATTTTTGTGAGTAAATCATTTTATTGAGATTAAGAACTTTAGAAGAATAGAATATTTCGTAAATTTCCTACTTACAACTGCTCATATATAAAGATAATAGTAAATAATCATGAATATCATAAAAATATGCAAATAAAAAAAACATGTAATGTAATTAAAATGAAGGATAAACTTTTGGATGAATTCTTAGTAAAATATTCGTACATGTACGCAAAATTATCATTTTTTTAATTAGGATATCAATCGGGAGTTATTTTTCAATAAAAAACATTCATTTTGGTAGACCCATAAAAATAATGTGCCTTCTCTTAAACAAACAAACATGTTTCAATCGCGATATTCTGCAAGAAAAGAAATCTGTCAATTTTTTTATGAGTTGTTGTAATCTTAAAATAAAGCATTTAATTTTAAATATAATAAACAATGGAATGAACCTGTGATAATGTTAAAATTACTTTTGGAAGACATTTCGATTACAATTAATTGAACTTATGATTATTTGGGACAAGAACCTAATGTGAAGTAATCACTTAGATTGCCATGAGAACATTTCCTTAACTAAAAAGTGGTGCATTTGTTTGCCAGAAGAATCCCTCCCACCAATTATTTCATTTAGTGGTGGCTGCTATAATTAACAAGAGCGGCAAGAGATAGAATGGAGACTAAGGTTATTTTGACCTACTAGTATTTATGTACTTAGTACTTTATGTTATTTTTATAGCCTTCAGTAAGCCAGAGCGTTTTTTATTGAAAATGGAACATGGCTTGGTTCCAAGATAACAGAAAGACCCAAGCAAATTGGAGTGGGATCTATTCTTTTTATCATTCATTATTCTGTGAAATACCTACCGAATATTTTACATTTTATTCTTCATCAAATTTAATGATGTTTTAAAAAATCTAATTTATATATATCTCTAAAATATACCAATAATATTTTAAAATTCTTTTTATTCATATAATAGTAATTTTTCTCATTTGTAGTATATTAAGATTATAAAAGTTTGCTTTCAAATAATTTATCGTATGATTGGATATGTTTCTCAGCAAGCCATAACAAACTGTACTTCAATAAAAAAATAAGGTTGCTTAAAATTTCGTTTTAATATAATAACGTTAAAATTACTCATTGTAGTAGTGTAAAACGACATAACAAAAACCTAAAATAGATATGTATATTTTTATTACACTTTAAATTTAAGAGTTTCCTCTTTTCCTTTCAAACTAAGCTTCAATAGTATAAAGGAAAGGATGCAATAAAAATTGGCTCAAGGAGCCCAGTGCAATAAAGGAATAAATTTTCCCTTTCGGAAGGGATGGATGATCCTGAGAAAATTGCAAGGAAAGGAAAGTTTATGTTTTATGATGTGTTTTGTTTGTAAATCTGACCAGTCGGGATTAAGGGGGAGAGATTTCTGACCTATCCCATAGGAGTGTAGGACTATGGAACTTTAGAAAACCAATGGTGTAAAGAGGAGGAGCTAAGATGAGAATTTGAAAACTGCATCTAAGAATGGAAGAGAGGCAGAGAAAGTCCTTACACACAGAAGTCCCTCAGACACACAAGGCAGAGAAACCCTCTCATACTGAAGCCCTAGAGATGCCGACAAAGAGTAAGCGGAGTATGATTGCACTGGCCTGGCCTGGAGAAGTCCTGCCTCGACTGTCCTGAATGGGAATGCATATGTCCGACAAATAGATGAAGAAGAGACGACAAAGTCTGAAAAGAGGTGTAATGAGCAGCAAGTCAAGTAAGATGCGGAGATATCAGCGAATGGAAATGCAAAGCTGAGTAGAGGACGGGAAGTGGATGAAAAAGGAGAATCATCGACACCGGAGAGCGGCGAAAAGTCTCAGACACCACAATACTACTTCTAAAAGAAGTGAGTCTGATCTCGTTCAATATCCCTCTGGTCACTTTGATTATTGTGATCATAAAAACAATAATAATGTTAGAATCTTCTCAATTATTTAATGAAGAATGTTTTAATTATATATGTAAATACCTTTTGTAATGAATTTAC
This sequence comes from Latrodectus elegans, assembly GCA_030067965.1. Classification (NCBI taxonomy): domain Eukaryota; kingdom Metazoa; phylum Arthropoda; class Arachnida; order Araneae; family Theridiidae; genus Latrodectus; species Latrodectus elegans. Next base: position 97,282,747 of record CM057822.1, read on the forward strand.
TAAAATAAATTATTAAGTTTTATTGTATTTTTATTTTGAATTGATCTCTGTCATTCAGTTATTTAAGTAACGAATTTGGGTTTTCCCCGGAGTTTCCTAAAATTACCGAGATCACCACAACACTCATTACAATTTATAATAATGTTTATGTATTATCTTCAGAAAATTAGATTTGACATGCAACAATCATCCATCTGTTGCATGCAATATTATAATTAGGAATTTTTTTTATCAAAATAAATTAATTTCACTTTCTTATGTTAGGAATATGGCATTAATGATTTGATAAAGACACTATGTTTTAGCTTCTACAAATGTGTAGCTAAAAATTATTATAAAAATTGAGTGATCTTTTAATAAATGAAAATAATCACAAGTTTAAAATTAACATGAAATTTTTGCAAAATAGTATTATAAAAATTTTTTATCTAGTATTTAAACGTAGGAATTAAATCTGCATAAATAAACTTAGGACGTTATTTACTGTTTTGTTCATTTAAAAAATGCTACTTGAAAATTGCTTTCAGCGAATGATGATGCTGTTTCCTATAATGTGTATGCCTTGTAAATATGTTCACTGAAAGATAATAACTGCTTTAAAAGTAGAGGTAATTTCTAAAGTTTATTAATGGAAGGAAACAAAAATTCTTATTTTTTAATAAATTATAGTACAAAAGTGTATAAAATTGACGAAATAATGAATAAATATGATATTTTTTAAATTGGCGACATGAGCTATTAAAATAGTGTGTTTCTTAATACTTAAATGAAATCTTCCCCACGAAATATTAACTTTTATTCAATTATAAGACTAAAACTTGCAGATTCGAATATTTGCATTTCTCTTTACAGGGGAAGTTTTTGATAAAATCTTTTATTTTTTTTACTAAATGCAAAGATTCAGTTTGTTGCAAAAGTTAATCCGTCAATAACTAGAATTTTAGTTTTTCTTACAAATGTTTCATTTTTGCATAATCAGCCAAATCATTTCATCTATAATAACTAAGCCTGAGTTTAATAAAATAAGAAATATAAATAAGATTTTCATTTTATAATTAGAAAAAAATTTCGTTCGATTCAAGGTTTTATAACAATGGCTTTTTTTAAAAATAACTCTTGAGAGTCAATTTGAATGTGAAACACTAATGGAGGATCGCCTAAAATCTTAATGATTAGTTTTTAATAAAATTACAAAAAATATACATGATTATTTATGTGTAACTATACAGTTTTGGAAAGTTATATATTTCATAAATTATATGAATTAAATAAAAAAAAATCTCAAAGAAATTTGGGCAATAATGAAATTTTCTAAATCTTATTATGATAATTCAATAAAACAACTTCATTGAAATTTTACTGTATTTGAGATTATAAACGCATTAAAAATATTGAAAAAAAAAAAAAAGCGTTTAAATTATTTTGCAATTTTTTTACAAAATATTTTACCATTTTAAAAACACAAAGAGTATCTAAATATAATGACAAAATAAAAGAAAAGGTACTTTTTTTTCGTGCCAGCTTGACTCACAATATGGGGTGCGCTGCTTGCACTTTTACCTACTGAAACATATTTGGTGTGGAGTCCGACTTCCTCAGTAGACATACATGCCGTAGGGACCCGTTTATAGGGTAGGCAACTGGCAACCATTCACACCTCATTCATACACAGAAAGAACAAAGACAGGATAGAGAGAGCGAGAGAAAGTATATCTGTGTCCCGAACCACGATTCGAACCCAGGACTTCCCTATCAGCATCCAGGCACTCTGACCACTAGACAAGTTGGCCGGAAAAAAGTTACGTTAAATAATGATTAATAATATCTTATAACTCAGTTTCAGTTTAGAGCCTATACTATTCTGCTTACTTAAATGGTTTTAAAAATAACTTAAATGAAATTTATTTTGCTCTTATCATAATTAACCTTAAAACTCCCTTCTAATGTTCGATTATTAGTGATTTAGTGATATCCCTGACCCAAAACAAAAGAAAAGCTCCTTTAAAAAAACTTTAGTACTACCTCTTTTTATTTGCATGTCATGAAATCAGAGGCTTAATCTATGTTTAAAATAAAATAAATTTCTGTATATTTTCTGACAATTTACCTAGAAAATACCAGTGAACAATAGGCTCATTATTACTCCAATTCTGTGTTTTGCTCCAAATCTTTTTTAAAAGTAACTTACTTTTAATAATTTTTATAAAATTATTATGAATTAATAAACTTTCAATAAAAAGTTATATCTTTCTTTATTATCATTTTAATTTATGTGGCTCAATTGCCCTTTATCCAGTATGCCAAATTCTGAATTTTTGGCAACAAAGAAATATTGCCAAGATAATGTACAGAGACGTTCCGTGATGACGTACATACAAGGGTTGCCAAAATAGAATTTTCCACTTAATTCTTATAGATGTCCATTTCTATAACGTAATTAAAACCAGGTTGCCAAACAAAAAAAATCTACCAAAACGTCACCAAACTCATAATTTGGCATCCTGGATTATATGGCAACTGTGCCGTTTACATTACGTTTCTAAAGTTGTGAGTAGGTGAATGGAATTTGTTAAAATAAATTAAATGGATATTTTTACAGAAAGAGATTTAGATTCACTGAAATAATATTTTAAATTAAAAAAGCAAGGAAAAATAATTTAATATCAATGACCTAAAATATATGACAAAGAATTTACCAACTAAATCTCTATTCTCATATAGAATAGAGAACTATATGAAAAATAGTTTCTAAGTTTTATAACAAGCAATTACTTAAAAAAAAGTTTTTTTCAATGTTTGCAGAATTTCTTCGTTCCTTTATTAAAATATACAATTATTCTTATAATCATAAAAGAAGGAGAGAAAAAGAGCTGCAGATATATTTTCGAAATTTAATTAATTCAAATTAATTTCAAGATAATTTTACTTTTTAAAAGAACGAGAAAAAAATAGTTTTCTATGACAGAAAAAAATTATTTGTTCGCTTATATTTAAAACTATTTTATTTTGGTTGTTGTTTTTAATTTCTACAAAAAAATTTTGTTTTAGTTTTTCATCTTCTATTCAGAGCCTGAAAAATCTTTCAAATATTCGCAATTCTATCAAAATAATATGAGTAAAATTACATTAGTTAATAGGTCTTACTTCATGTAATATTAAAAAGTATTTTTATTTCATGAAGTTTTTGAGGGATAGAAACTAAATTTTTAAACACATTATTCAAAGTTTAAGAAACATAAATATCTAGATATATAAAAAATAACATTGTTCCCCTTATCATAAAATGGAATTTGTATGCATATGACTTATTAAAATATTTTAAAATATGCATTAAAAGCATGACCTTACACAATTGATTTAAATGGTTTTTGAATGTAAAAGTTGTATGATTTTTTTTAGAAAACTTGCAACTAAATCAGAATGTCATAGTATAATTTTTGTTGTGCTTACTGTATTTATTAAAATATGATGAGTCAAATAAGTAAAATGAAAATAAATATTTGTAGCGATTATTTTCACCTTGAAACAAGAGTTCTCAAACATTGCCTTAAAAAATTTCGAAACACATTTTATCATGAAATTTGTTTTTTATCAATGTCAAATTCTTTTTTGAATAATTCTAATTTGTCTTCTAAACAGTAGAATTATGCAGAAAAAATTTAGAAAAAATATTATAAATACTGGTAAGTGATTTTGGATTCGAATGTAATCAGTTTTTATTAATATTTGAAAAAAATAATTATATAAAAACTTATTAATTGTATCTTATATTACTTAATTTATCTTATGCTGAAGTGATTAGTAAAATATTTGATTTATAAACCTGAATAGCAGATTGCATGTTAAGAATATTAGCCCACAATGCAATTTCTCTAACATAACATAAAGATAACAATGATGTTTTAAAATTAAGTTAATAATAAGGATTAGGACAATTAGAATTTCTTTAAAATATGGATTTTACATAACATTTTTATATAAAAATAGGATTAAAGAAAAATATGTATTTCTTACATGACACACTATTTTTTTGTATTATGTAAGAAATTTTTAGCTTGAGTTATTATTTAACGTAAGAAATAATCAGCTAAATATCAGTATTTAAAAAGCTGTATAGTTCCTGGTTTGATCATAAATTAATATATTAGTAAAATTTTCCGGAGTATCAAAAGGTGTTACATTTATGCATTTTAGAAAATTCAATTTATTTTTTCTAAAAAAAAAAATGGTGGCATTTTACATGATAGTTTATCTAACATTTTATAATTTTAGACTCATTGCATTGATTGGAATTTCTAAAACAATGCAAATTCCTTTTTGGTCTTTCGTTTATTTATGAGGATGATGCTTACATTTGAGGTTGCTTATTTATGAAGAGGTAGCTTAATAACTTATGAGGAATTATGTAAAATGTTTCTTTCATTCGACAATTTGCAATAAAAACATTATAATTTATGCTTTAAAATTTGATAATTTATTCACATGCCAATAATAAGTTATTGCATGAAATAACTTGAAGTACTAAAATAAATATTGTTTAAAATATTGTGGTAACCACTTTTCGTATAAATTAGAAAACATTTTTGAAATCAATAGTTAGCAGACATTGTTATATTTTAAAATGGAAATTTACTGTTGTGCATAATTAAAAATGGATAATGAACAAAAAAGTTTATTCCGAAAAATAATTAAACACATAAATTTCTTATTAAAGATTTTAATAAAAATATATTGCCTAGAAAGGCATATAAAATATTTTAAGTATGATTTTTTTTTAAAATTTATAAACCTCAATGTCAATCTGATGTTCAGAGTCATAGCTTCATTGATAAAAGAGCAGGCTATCATAATATATCAGCAATATCAATATTAATAGTTCCTTTCTGAAATGTTATTTTGCTACAATTAAATTGGTTTTTCAATGCAGAATACTTTAAAATAGTGTTGACTACTGTATAATCTATTCTAGACATTCTGGAAATAGAAATGTACTTTTTGTAGCTATTTCATTTGAGAAAGAAAGAGCAATCTGTTTACCCTACACACAATAACACTTGAAGCAAGATTTATTTTCAAATACATATTTCAAACTATAAAATCTAATCTTTCCTTTTAAAGATATGACGCAGACATTTTGTCCTCTCTCTATGATTTATTTCCACAAATATATATTTAAGAGACATAAAATTTTCAATATTTTGAATATTATTTATTTCCTTTTATAAACTAAAATTTATATTTTCATAACGATGATAAAAGATTTTACTATAACTTCATGTGTATCGCTGAAGTGAGGAAGATATTTTTTTCAATTTTGATATAGGCTTAAATTTATGTTTTTTGCCTAATTCATGAAATCTTCTCATTAATCAAAATCCAGAAATTTGCTGTAAGATGTTAGTTCAATGTGTTAATTAAAATTAAACCTTCTATGTGTTGAATATTAAAAAACAATTACTTTCTCTCTCTTTCTGTCTTGTAAATTCTTTAACAATCAAACAATCAACTGAAAAGTTGTTAGTCAACATAATTAGATAGAAATAAAATGTGCAGTTTCCGTTCAAAATTGATTCCGAATCATTACAAACAAGAACAAGATAGGATTTGAACTCACAAACTACTGAACCAAAAACAAGAGCACTAACCATTCTACTACCAGATCACAGTCGAATTTATAGAGAAAGTCCCAAGTTTGATCTTAACAATTGTTTAGCAACGACAGTTGGATGTTGCCTTTTGACTTTTACATGCACTTTTGTTGTACTGAGTGATTAGGACCACACCAATCTTTAATGAAGTAATTTTGATTAATATTTTGCCAGTTATCATATCTTGTCTCATCTAAAATGCTAACAAACGAGTTGTGTATGATTAACTTTAATGATACATAGCTGAGTGTTCCAAGCCATCTTCACCACATTAACAGTTCTAAAGAAAATGTGTACAATAATTTATGTAGCAGGAACTTTTCTGGTAGCGAAAGTCTCAACCATATCACCATCAAATACATTCCAAGCCACTGCAATACCAAGAAAGACAAGAGATATCACAACACAACTTATTTTGTAGATAACACGTGGACCAAGTATCAAATGAATAAATTTATAGACTTCTACACTGGCTACTGAGTTTGGAAGGAAGTGTAGTTCCTTCCAAAATCAGTAGTCAGTGTAGCCACCATTGTTGGGGATCGCCGTTGCCACACGCCTCGGCATCGAGTCAAAGAGACTTTAGATGTGTTCTTGGGCTACAGCAGACCAAGTAGCTTCCACACGTTACCAAAGTTGATTGGTGTGGCAATTGGGGATTTAATATGTGTTAATCGTTGAGCACCCATGGACCGCATGCTTACTATCGACGAAAGATCCAGAGAAAGGGCCAGCCAGGGAAGCAATTTAATCTAGCAGTTGATGAAGAACACTGGGAAAAAGCGTGCCAGTATGCTGTTGAAGTATTGCTGTGGGCAAGCCCTGAAAGAAACTGTAGGACATAGCAATAAATATGTGGGAATCAAAGGGATTATATATATACATATATATATATATATATATATTTATATATATATATATATATATTTATATAAACTTCAAATTATACTTTCATTTACATGTACACATTTATATGCAATAACTATATATAGGGTGATTCTAAAGTGTTTTTAAAAATAATGAGGGTTGATAGTACCCGTAAAGGCGAAAAATAGTTACATAGGAACATTGAGTCGCATTTCTTTCTGAGAGGCAGAAAATGGGAATTCCAACCTAAGCTTACAATAATGTTGGGTAAGCGAATGAATGATAAAAAATGTTTCTCAATCATATTTATTATTTAGTGAAAACCTCATAGCAATTGCACAAAATGCTGACCACACATGTCGTTGCACAGTTGACACCTGTGAAGGAATGACTGGCGCAACCTCTCGAAGATTCCAGGTGACGTGTTAATTTTGTCCGCCGCAACAACTATTTAATCACGTGATCTTCATCCTAGTCCACAGGCGTATCGTACACTTAAGACTTCATGTGCCCCCAGAAGGGGAAATTCAGTGAGTTGAAGTCCTGTGACAAGGAGGCCACGCCACTGTGTTAAATCCATCGTGCGGGATATGTGGCATTCAGAAAGTTATAACTCATGATGGACAAATGTGCTAGGGCTCCATCGTACATAAACCACACATATTTCTTGATGGGGAGTGGAACAGCCTGCAATAAACTGGGAAGCACTTATGTTATCTATAAAATGAGTTTTGTTTTTGGAAGATACGATATGTTCTGCCGTTCAAACTGTCTGACATAATGAAAGGGTTACTAGGTAATCACCAAGAATACCTGCTCAGTTGTTCACGGAAAATTTTTACTGTTGTTTTACGAGGGATTGTACAGTTCGAATTATTGTCAGACCAAACGTGTTGATTGAGCGTGTTGAAAATACTTTTCTGCCGAATTTTGCCTCCTCACTAAATAATAGGAAAGCAGGAAATCATGGATTGTAATTCCTTGTCGCCCTTATCCCCTACAAAAAATTCACATGACAGGGATAATCTGTCTGCAAAGATTGCGCTTTTTGCTCGTTGTAAAGGTGCATGCATTATTCATGTATGTAAAATACGCCACGCCGCTGGTAGAAAAATATCCATTTGGTAAGCCGCCGATCGCGTACTTGTGAAAGGAGCTACTTCAAATCTAGTCAAAACTCGAACTTCCATTTATAGCGTTCGTGCATTTCGAGAACTACCTGTATTGCTGTTTAAGATGGAAAATGAACCGCTTTCTCGCAGTCATTGACTAACACTAGAAAACGTAGGATGAAGAGGAATAAGAGGAAATGGCTGTTCGTGTAATCTTATTGCTTCGCTTCCATTCCCTTTTGCTTTACCTTATATGAGGTGCATATCAGCCAATTCTTCGTGCATGTACGCCGATATAGAATTCACGAAAATTTTTGTATGAAGTTATCCACTTAATACTGAAAATGATGATGTGTTGTGTGGTTTTCAAACGTGACAACCTTTTCTCTGATTGACCTTCTCCAGTAACCTATAAGGGGAAAATGCTTCTTCTCTGTAGAAATTTGCATACCTGAAATTGGTCATAAATTCTTGATGTATTTCTACTTTCCTCTTTTCTGCCTCTCAGAGTGGAATATTCCCATGTAATTATTGCGTGTCTCGATGGGTACTATCACCCCTCTTCATTTGTATAAGCAGTTTAGAATCACCATGCACATTTAACTCTAAATTCTAAATCAGAGATAAAATGTTTATTTCAAAAAGCAAGTTTATCAGCTATACGCAACACTTCTCATTAAATATTCAATCCTTTATAACTTCCATATATATATCATTAAGAAAAAGAAACTTCCTATAAAAGAACCCATATTTTTTTTTAAATTCTAAGTCATTAAGTTATACTCTGAACTGTAATTTATGATTACCGTGTAATATTGTCACCAATTAAGTTTTTATACAACGTTTAAGTTCTATGTTATATTAGAAAATAACAGCTGTTAATGCACATAACCATTTTGTTCTTTATTCATACTTAATGTATTACTTTATTTTGATTCATTTTGTTTTAGTCAGACGAAAGGATGTTTGTTTTGCTTTAAATAAAACTTTAAAGAACCTGTTCCACGTTTAAGATACAAAGTAGAATTTTCTTCAGTGAAAATATAGTGCAGTGATTATACTTAATGAAAGGAAATTCTAAGATTTTATTTCAAGCAATTTTTACAATGTTGATACATAAAAAAATTGGGAACAAACATAATTAACACAAATATTAAGAACTTTAAATTTTAATTTATTTAAAAGAAATAAAAAAACAGGAGAACAGCTTGTGAAAATAAAAGGAAAAAATGCAATAGTGTTGTTTTGTTGCATCACAATGACACTGTTTAAGACGATAACTACTTGCCCACTTTCTAGTAAAATATATGTCCCTCAACAAAAATATAAATAATGAACTTTAGAAAAACATATTTTATTTTCTTTTAATAAAAAGGATTCCAGCTTGGACAGCATCAGCAAAAATGTCGAAATAAAATTTTTAAAATCTTCCTGGAATATTGTTTCACTGAAAGAAATGAAATGAAAAAATGTTCTATGAGTAGCAACTGAACTTTTCAGAACAAACAGAAGCAAATATTTTTTTTTAAATATTTCTAACTAAAATGGTTTGATATAAAATAAATAATTGTAATGTACAAATGTGGAAAAATACATAAGTAAACTCTTACGATTCTCAATAAAACATTGTAACGAATTGTTAGAGACAAAATTAAAATTTTCTCTTATCAAGTAGTAATAAAAAGTACTCGTAGTAACTGGTAGACATAACAATTAGTAGCTTGTAAAATGAAAAAACAATAATTCAAAAATTATAAATCAAAGTAAATGCATTATGTAGCCTAAAATACTTTCTTTCCCCAAAAAACAAAATAGTGCCGAACGCCGATCCAACTACTTAACCGCTAAAAATGTAAATAATAAAGTAATAAAGACAGTTATTTGTTAATAAACCTATGTCTTTTACAATAAACTTGTTGATGTATGTAACATTGAAAACGAAAGGAAATAAAAGTCCAGTGCACACATTGGATTGGTTATTCAAAGAATTTCTCTTGGATTGATAAAAAAAACATTTAATTATATATATAAGATGAAAAAAGTAATTGAATCAATCTTACGTACTTTTTCTTTCTAATTCATTTTATGATATATTTGACTCATTTTCAATCTCATTCTTACTACACGCTTTAACATATTTCTTACAAAGATGTTTTATTTTTAAAAATTCGAACTTGTTGTTTTATCCACTATTTGACTACAAAATAGTCGTATCTAATGTTTTTCATAGTGTAAATAAAATAAAACTATATGCTGAAAAAGAAATTTAAATTATAAACAAAAAATTATAAGCAGAATTACAAATTAAAATGTCAATTGAAATGCTTAAATAAACTCAACTAAACATAATTAGATTTTTCAATAATCAGAATGAAGAAGAAACTTGTTTTTCCAGAAAAAGTAAATAATAAATTAAAAAATGCATTAATTTCTTATTTTTTTAATAAATAAATGGAATGTTTTGATTTTATATAAAAATTTATATTTATTTCCAAAAATAATATGAAGATATTATAAAAAAATAATTTTACTATAAAAACAGATAATAAAAGTAGATAATAAAATATAACAAAAAATAAATTTTGGGAACATTTTTATTTCAAAAATATTCCCATAAATTAATTTTAATACACGTATATTATGAAATAATGCAAAGCTTCTAATTAATCGAAAATGTTTACTTACATTTTACACATAATAAATCTTGTAAAATGTGTTCATCAAATTAAAAAATAATTTGCTTCAACTGTGGGAAATATCACAGTATACCTCATCATCTACGACATAAAATTATCATCTCTGAAACGGATCGCAGAGGAAAAAGTATCCTTTCTGTTCCCTTCCTTGTACATGGAATCATAAGTTTCTTCGATGATATCGATAAGCTTTTCGATTTTATTTAGTGAAGTCCGCATATTGACATAGATCGGAAATGTTGAAGAAAATGAAATATTCCTAAGATTTTGAATGATTACATTATTTAGAAAAAGTAAAATTCACTACGATGGAAAAAAAATTAAAAAAATATTCGCATATATTGGAAAAATAAATAATAATTAAATACACACACACGCATATATATATATATATATATATATATATATATATATATATATGTGTGTGTGTGTGTGTGTGTGTGTGTGTGTAAGAAACAGAAGTGGATTTGATTTAAGGATTTTTCACCTAAAATAACAAACCAAACCAACTTCAAATTATCCGGTATAAATGACTTTAATTATTATTTATAGTTTTAAGTGGTCCACTTTATCTATTATTCCTCATTAAGAAAAATTCGGATAGAATGACTAAATAAAAGAAATGGGTTTAATTTCAAAAGATTTGAGACTTTATAAGATAATATCAAAAATTTCGAAAAGTTAAATGATGTGTGCATGGTTATAGATATAATAAATCAATATATCTATAAATAAAACTGAGAACAAGTAAGAAAAATAAGAGAAATATTTAAAAAAATCTCCTTGATGATATATAAAAACTTGATAAAGAAAACTTGATGATAAATAAAGATTTTAAAGAACAAATCTCAATACCATTAAATATTTTCACAAAGAAAAATTAGATCTTATTATCTAAAAATGAAGTTATTGGGATGGTTATATAGAATCGGTAGAAAAGCAAAAAAGACTAAAATTACTATCAGGATCTGAAGTTTATAGTATACATTAAATGAAATTCAATGTCCTGATGTAAAAATAAATAAATAAATAATTAAATAAACAAGATGAAAAATAAGAAATATTTTACATTGAAAAACTAGATGAATACATTGAGTGTAAAGTTACGATGTAATGGAACAAAGAGACAGCTTTGACATTTTTATAGATATGTGTTTTAAAATTAAAAGTTATGGGTTCATTTCCCAGTTTATATATTAAAATCTTTAAATTATCTTGTTATCTTGCAATGCAATACATAAAAAGCTCAAAATGAATATGGTTGATGAAGTTAACCTTGATTTGATATGATTTTTATGTTGTAGAAAGAACTAGCGTAGTAAAGCGGTATGCATAAATATATGAAAAACTAATATAAGGATGAAGGTTTATTTTTATATTATGACTCAAATAGGTAATAGATTAAAGATAATTTAGCAATAGTAACTTGACTTGAATTTAAATGGATGCATGACTTCAAAAATCATATTGCCCTAATTATATCACACGATTCTGGGATTCCATATATCTTTATGGTTATTCCACATATCTTTAAAGAATGTTATTTAAAAAATATTCAAAACGATAAAACAGCTACGAATGTGAATTATATTTAATAATGATAAATTTAATTCTTGATGAATCCAAGCAAGGTATATTATCAATTAATTTATATTGCCACAGTCTATTATTGTCATTATTATGGTAGTTATACAGTATTTGGGTATAAGCTTAATATTTAAAAAAATTCAAAGATAATCTTAAATCAAAGAATCAAATTTTAACAAATGCACAAATATAAAAATTAATGGAACAAAAAAATTGTTACAAAAGTCTTATAAAGTCAAAAATAATTCTATATAAGGGAAAACTAAGAGAAATGTATGGAAAATAATGGATATCAGATAACAACAATAACTATGTACACATATAGATTGCATAGTATATAGTAACTATGCAATCTATTTTCATACTATAATACAGTAACTATGTATGAGAATAGATTGCAAAATCAAATTTCAAACGTTTATCTGTTTTTGACGGGAATTTCGGAAGTATGTATATATTACAATGAAAGTAAAATTCTATAAACTTATTTATGTTGAAATGAGCTTATTATGTTTATCTAAACATTTAATACAAATCTGTAATTGCGAGGGCATTAAATTTTAACTCATAAATAGTTTTAAGCTAATATATATATAGAGAGAGTTTGACACATAGACAGATTTATATATGATATTTCTGGTTTTCGTAAAGGTATAAATTTAAAGACTAACTATTTTGATGCACTTCGATTTTCCATAAAATAATAGGCATTCTATTCTGCTAATATATTATAAAAAGATTGAAAAATGCGTTTAATCTAAACATAATAGAATAATCAGTAAAGAATTTACTTGGAGAATAAAAGGGTATGTATGCTTAGAAACTGGAAGGAAATAATAAATTAGATTTTAGTTAAAAATATATGCTTAACAATAAGATATTTTCTAAAATTATAAAGGTTGTTCAATGTGAAAAGGACACTATATAAATAAATAATCAACAATTCTCTTTGATGTGTTATAAAGCACTGGAATCGTTTTATTTGTTAATCTTTCTAAAATGGATTGAAAAGCATTTATTTTGAAAATCAGATTACTATCATTTACCAGGCTGTCATTTTGGTCAAAAAATTTAATTTATCCAAAGGTTATTCGACAAAATAAACAAAAAGAACAGATTAAATATTAAGGGTGAGATAGATTGTTGAGAAAAAACGTTGCTTTGATGGATGAAATTTTGTAATTCGGAGGGTTTATCGGTTCACGAAAGTAATCTCATTTCCTAAGGATTCAGATTGAAAATGTGGCAGCCTAATTCCTGTAGGGAAGAGGACGTATTTTCGTATTTCGCCATCAAAGTGTCTACCAAAGTATTTTCGCTCGCAGGCACACACCAACATCTAAAAAATGAATCGATAAAAGAAAGCAATGCCAGTATACATCCTATGCATTCAAATAAAATAACTAACTTTATTGAAAATGCAGTTTTACAAATACTTTCATCACTGAAAAAAGACAGATAGAGCTTTCAAACTGTTAGAAAATAAGTGTTATATTTTTTAAACGTATATAATAAAATATTCACAAGCTTCAATTTTATATAACTTTAATTTTGTTTCCTTTGAACTATTTTGTCATTAATTGATCTTGTAGTTGAATTATTAGATCTTTTAATAGTAAGCCAAATAAAGCCAAAGTCAGCATGTATGTTTATGTATTTATTTTTTTACTGTATGTATGTATGTATGTTTCATTTTTGTGAGTATCTATAATTTATGTAATTTATCTAATTTATTATACATCTTATCTAATTTTCTGCATTTATGTTTCATTTGTTAGTATTTATAATTTTCTGCATTTATATTTATTAAAATGTTTTACCTAAGTTCTTTAATACGAACACTCTTTGGGGGAATTGCTCGAAGATCTTTAGACATATGTCCATCGAAAATGTCAGAAAAGAGTGTTCTTTACTTTTGCATAGCTCGCCATCTCCCTTCTGATGAAGATGTGGTCCCTATGCCTTCTCCTTTTCATTTGTTTCGTATATTTTAGTGTTTTTCCAATTTCATATTTTTCATGTTTTATCTATCTATATATATATATTTAATATATTTGGCAATTTAGAAATTACACATAATCTTGTTATGAAAGTCGGTTTTCATATAATAAGCAATTACTTTATTAAGTTATATAATTGCCGTTCTGGTCAATCTTTTGCCATCTTTCTGGTTGTAGCATAATTCCACGATCATAAAATGTTTGGTCTTTGCTGGCAAAAAACTGATTGAGGAGGTTTTTGACTTCCTCATTTGAGGTGAAGATTTTACCGTCTAAAACAGTTTGGAGTGACCGTAGCAAATAATAATCTGATGGTGCCAGATCTGGAGAATATGGTGGGTGTGGAAATGTATCCCATTCAAACTCTAAAAGCTTTTGGCAAGTGACCAAACTTATGTCAGGTCACGCGTTGTCTTGGTGAAACACTACACCTTTCCTGTTGAGTAGTTCTGACCCTTTCTGATGAAGTGCATTATTCAGTTTGTCCAACTGATGACCGTAGACTTCCGAATTAATCGTTGTGTTATCAGGTAAAACTAAAAAATAACGATTCCTTTAAAATCTCACCAAACAGACAGCATCACCTTTTTTGTGATAACCGGTTTTTGAAATGGTTTCAACAGGTTCATCTTTTTTGCTCCATGACCTCTTGCGTTTCACGTTGTTGTACACAAACCATTTTCGTCCCCAGTGATGATGCTCTTTAAAAACGGATCATTTTCGTGACGTTTGAGAAGCGAATCGCAGACGTCAATGCGGAGACACAGATTTATCTCTGTGAGAACACGGGCGACCCATACATCGAGCTTCGAGGATAATCTTATGTCTTTTAAGTGGTCATAAACTCTAAGTGGTTATTCGTCGGTTCGCATCAACTAATGTCTTTATCATCTTCAACCGGCTTTCCCGAACGTGGTGCATCTTCGACATCAAAATTGCCGGATCGAAATTTAGCAAACCAGTTCTGTCACTGGCGTGCTATCAACACACCTTTTCTATACACATCGGTCAATTTCTTTCTGGCTTGAACAGCATTTTTACACTTTTTGTCGTAAAACAGTAAGATATGTCGAAAATGCTGCTTATCGCTCTCCATATTTAAAAGGGTACCAACCAAAAACTACGTAGAATGAATTGGAATTTTTCACACACAAGCCTTGCTATATGAGCTCTCAAAGCATATAATAATTACACGGCCTAAGTGTGAAGTTGGGTGCAAAAAATACAATTAAATTCTCCGTCGGGAAAAAAAACGAAATTACTTTCCGAACGAAGAAATATTTTCTTTCATTTTAAAAATGTTTAAGAGGTTATTATAGGCTATCTCAGTACACTTCTTGGTACACATAATGCGTTTACAGCAAAATAGCCATCTCTTGATTTTCAAAAGTAATCAAATAAAGAGATCGACACCACAGTTGGCGCCGTTTTCGATACTCGATACCACACTAGTGGAAAAGTGCTGCATGTCACGAAACTTAGATCTTGTATAAGAATTCTCAATATTAAGTTGTTCTCAATTTAGTTTTCAATTTCAATGGCTTACAAACTAAAAATAAAAATATTAAGAAGTAAATATAGTGTAAATGTAAAAAGTAGATGTTTAAAAACCATTTTTTTTAACTATTGACATTTAATTCTTTGAATTTAGGGCCATTCTTTGGATTATCAATATTAAATCAAACTAAGCTTCTTTGGAAATATCAATGAACTGAATTTTATCGCTTACCATTTATATGTAAGAAAACATTTCAAATAAAAAATCAATATTGCATCCAGGAAAAGGAGAAAAAACGAAAATATAATTGAAAGATAGAGTTTGTGAAAGGAGGTCATTTTGAGGAAGAGTGAGTGTCCGGATTCATTTCTTGGTGTTCGATGACGTGACATCTTATTTTCTGGTGTGATAGACAGTTTTGAAGCTCGACTGCTTTTCATTTCTGATATATTTGTGACGGATATAAGCGACAAAAGAAAAGCGTTTGTCAGAAAATATTTCTTCAACAAATGATAGTAATATGTAATTTAGGTATAGCATAAAAGATTTTTATTTCGAAAATGTATTTTGATCATTATAATCAGTTGAGTTACACAGTTATTTTTATTTAGCTGTTTGAAGCTACATTATTTTTGAGAAAACAAGAAAATCAATTTATTTATTTTCCTGTAAAAATATTATACTTATTTGTTGATAGATTAAATAATGGATTTTAAAAAATATTATTTCTTTTCAATTAATAAATTTTAGTATTATTTTAAATTTAATATATTTTGCACTTAGATTAATATTTTCTACATATGAACAGCTACTACTGTTCACACCATTTCTATAAATAGTATGATAAATTAAATAAATTTTAAAATCTTTTTTTAAATATAAATAAATAACAGGCAATTCTATTATTTGTTTCCAAGTTTAAAATACGAAAATTTATTTTGAGAGCTGATAAGATGCTTTGTATTTATTCACATAAAATATTCATATTTTGTAAATATAATTTATTTTATTATTGCATATGTCGTTAGGATTAGATATATTTTATGGTCACCCTTGGCGCGCGTTTTATTTCGGCTCCAAATTTGGCGAACACTTTTACTGGAAACCCGGTAAACTAATATTTTAACCACCCTATTTGTCATTAATTTCTCATGAATATTTACCGATTTAAATTTATTAATATAATATTTTATCAAACATTTTATGGATAATTTAACATGTCAACTTTATTATATTTTACCATTGATGTTTAAAATCTATAAATCTACATATTTTGCAAAATTAGTTGAGCATATTGTTAGATACCAACAATGTATGCCATCCCGCCGTTTTCCCGATCGGAAATTCGTCATACGGTCCCCCTTGGTGACCTTTTAAAAGTTTCGCCAAGGGTGACCTTACGGTAAATTTTTACCAGCTTATGATTCTAAAATGACTGTAAATTTTTGAATGAGGCAATAAAATATTCTAACACATGTTCTTTAAGGAAAAGCATAATATTATTAACATAAATATCAATTTTATTTTAGTTCTTATTCTGGGTTTTTTTATTTTGAAGTATTTTGTTTTCACGAGTTTCGCTCAAACCTAATATTTTGTTTTCATGAAAGTACACAAAGAATACATTTTCATATTTTGTATGGAACTCAGAAATTTTATCTCTTTTTTCTGATAACTTAGAAGACCGGTAATTAGAAATTAAAAACAATTTTAAGTAGTCAAGTGTTAAACTTTCTTCCCTTCAAATAGAAATAATCTAATTTTTTGTTGTATAATAATATTTTTTGAGTAATGAAGTGGAGAGCATTTTAAATTTCCTTTCTTGAATTTATATTTATCATGAATACATAAACTTTTTTATGCATTGAAATAATAAGTTGCAGTTATGGATCAATTTATATAAAATATCAATCTCACATTTTGTGTTGCAAAACATTTTCTTGTTGATTCTTACATGCTGCTCTGCGAATGATATATATTTCATTTAATACCAGTACTTTAAAGATAATAGGAAACGTGGAAATATATTTTCCCATAAACAACTCGGTGATGTATTATGCATAGATTTCATTCCACAGAAGACATCTCACAACCGAAATGAAAAACAAGATCGCTGGACCAGAGAACGTTTCCATCAAAACTTGAAAATAAGCTGCCATCTTATTTCTTACCTCCAACTAAATGAATTTATTTTCATATTCTTTGTAAAACTTCTTTCAAAAGTCATTTTTCTATCTTGTCTGATTCTTTGACAGATAAGAGGCTATGTTTTTTAACACAGATGTGACATATTATGAATTTAAAATTCTTGTGAATTGATTTACTGCAGAGTATTTTCTATTTTCTTAAGCAATAGAGGAGAAATAGTAGTAGGTTTACTTACAGCTATTTTTTCCTCTATAGCTGTAGGTTTACTAAGTTATTTTAGAAAAAAAGTACATTATTATTAGCAAATTCATTTAGTTCATTAAGAATATAGAAATTGTTCATTATTTAGTAATTATCTAATTATGTAACTATTTGACAATAATTCCCAATAAAATAATTTACAAATTATTTCTTTCTGAAAGTATATATTGAAAAGTGATATAAATCACTATTATAGATATATATATATATATATATATATATATATATATATATATATATATATATATATATATATATATATATATATATATATATGTATGTATGTATGTATAACATAAGCACAGCAGTTTTCAAAGATAAAAAAGGATAAAATATAATTATGAATAGATTAAAAATCAAAAGGAGGAAATATAATTGAAAAATATTTTTGGCAAACAAGATGAATTTCTCTATGGAATATCTGCCTCTATCGAATCGAATGTCAGCATCAATAGCACAGTGAAAAAAAATCCATTCATGATTTTTATTAGTAATAAAGAATTATTTTTTAATTATAAATTTTTCCGTTCGTAAATGTTTTCAAAGTATTGAAAATTACATGTTGTTCTAAATAATTAGTTTTCATATTTCAAATTTTAAGTGTTATTGTCTTCAAAATTTACTAAAATTGGTATCTTTTCTAATTGAAATCTTTGACCGATTCAAGCTTTCTTGCCTGGCTCTCAAACGTACCAATTTCCTTTGTGCCTGACTCACACAAAACATATCTTGCATCATTTTACGTTCATTTGAAATTCGTTAAATCTTCTCAAAATATTTTTTGTTTATATTTTTGATTTGATGAACATTTTGTGCGTAAAGTATTGAAGTTCACTATCGTATGTATGAGTACATAACCGAAGTTCATTTTGTAAAGAATACGATTTCTTACATAAAGAGCAAAGCATCGGCCACTTATAAGTTGACAATTCAAACCACAAACACATAGACAACAGAACAGAAGAAAAAGCAAAATGAGAAAGAGAAGACAAACAGACACTTTATGATTAGTTTAAAATGACAAGGACGATTTAAATTGGAACTGGTAGACATGGTGACTTTTTCAATCATTATCTTATTGTACTGTTTTGAGGTAAATTGAAAAGTAAAAAGATATGGAGCTTTATAAAGCTTAGATGATATTTTCATTTTATTATGATCTATCACAAAACTACCATATCCAGCAAGAGTTTCCAAGGTTTTACTTAACACTTAAATAGATTAAAGAGATAACTAGAAAATTTTAAATTCATAAATATGAATAAGAATGAGCAGGCAAGAGTGTTCAACACGTTTGTAATTTAAAAAGTCTCTTATGAGAAAATTGAGGACATAGTCAGGCAAGGCATTGATCATTCAGTAAGTCCAATCGGCAGCACATTAAAGCGACAAAAATAATTAAGAAAATCACCATATCCTGAAAGAATTACAATAAAATACATCGGTAAATCTATGATTACACATTATATCATCGATTATTTTTGCCGAAAAATGTATCAATGGGTGTTTTTGTATAACACCAAATATATATTATTATTATTATTTTATTTGACTCTAATTAAAATTAGTAGCAAGTACCAAATATTAATATTCTCTTTTCAGAATATGAAGCAAAAACAACAACTATTAGTTTTATTAAACATAAATGGTTGCTTCTGTCGTTAAAACTGAGACCAAGATTGCGTCATTTTATTAAAATTCTCATTGGATTAAAACATGCATGACGTCCGATAACGCTTCATGTATGTCACAACTTATTGAGACGGCGTTGTAAATTTGACTTGTCTACGAATTTGCTGCCTGTCGTCTAATTGCCTTCTTCGTCTGGCAGCAAACAAGACAAAGTTCACCATTGAATGTCTGAGAATATTGTCGAAGTTTATTTTGTAAATGAAACGAGTTCTTATATAAAGACCAAACCATCGATTTGAGAAACCGTTTTCTATTGCTTAAAGTAATTAACGCATTGATATTAGAACAGAAGAAAAAACAGAATAAAAAAGACCAGATAAATGATTCACTTTATAATTCGATTAAATCGCCAAGGACGATTTAAATATTTAAAATTTTCATTAATTACTAGAACTCTAAATTAATAATTGCAATATTTGTGAACACCCTGCTTTAAATCTTAGGACTAGTGCTTAGGACAAATGTTAAATTTTTTGTTTTACTGTGCAAATGCAATATTTTTGCTCATTTTCATTCAGATGTTGATAAAACTTTATTTTAATTTATATTTCAAACTGTTGATCGGCAAGATTGTAAAAAATGTTATCATAAATTTAAAATGTGCACGCGCTGATTGTATATGCATCGATCGAATATATCAAGAGTATAAGACATTAACTTATATGATATTGGTCAAATAGTTGTTGTTGCATAATGCCCACCTATTTGGATTTTCATATTTTATCACTATAGGTTCGCAAATGATGACACTTTATGCAGCAGAACAGCCAGTGGGTCTGCCTTTGCAGCTCCGAAAATGAGTCTTCGTAACTTAAAAGCATGGAGCAAGCAGAAGAACTTCAAATTTGGCCTGCCACCCTCAAAGGTATATATATATATATATAAAAGAGTTTTTCCACAGTTGATTTGCCTGAAAGTTACAGATATTCTTAATGATTAACTTATCAAAATTATCATCGAAACTCCATAAATCACTTCGGTAAATAGAAAAAAATTATTAACTATTTTTTTAAAATCATTTAATTATTGCGTCATTTAATTATTATATTTTAATTATTATTAATATTAAACTTGTTGTGTAGCATTTTGTAATTAACTCTCAAGCCAATTGCTAATGGCAATATTATGTTTTGTTATATCTTTTTGACAACATTCTTCAAAATTGCATTAAAAGTACAGAATATGTAACGTTACACACTGTTAATTTACATATTAACTTTCAAAATAATGTATTTAATCCTCTTTTGTAAATTAGCATCACTAACTTATTCTTGAGGCGGCTAGTTTTATTGATAAAATTTGTATTTATAATTTTGACTAGATTAAAACATTTCGTTTCTGCCTAGGAAATACAAATACAATTCAATATAGTGCCATTTGGAAATTCCAGTTAGTTATTTAAAATTTCAATTCCTATCTTAAATTCAAAATATAAATTATAATTTTAATTATTAAAATCTGTTTGATAAATCTTTTTCATTGTTTCATAATATTATTATAAAACTTCCGGCAATGCATTTTTGTTAGATATTTTTTGACCAATTAATGACATTTCTAAGAGAATGTAATTATTTCTTAAGATGTTAATTATATTCTTATGAAGCAATTGTGCTTGCAGTTTAAAAACACTGCCATTTTATGTCCTTTGTTTCCATGTCTTTCTTTTATTTATATGATTTCTGTTGTTCATAAAGAATATACTTCCATTCATTAGGGATGCTGACCAGATTATGATATTTGGGTATTTTTTGGCTTGACAGTGAAAAAATCGCGAAATGTATAATTTGATCATAATGGTAAATTTTTGCTAATTGTTTACTTTTTCGTTTAATGTCCTCACAGCAAAATATCATAGTTTATTATTAAATGAATATGTTTTTGTCTTATTTTGTAAATAAAAAAGTACTTTAGTAAATCTCGAATTCTTTTGCCATTTTTCTTTAAATTATTTTAGCTCTGCGTAACTTATCAAAATTGATTTTCTCATTTATTATTCGTTAAGTATTGTATTGAACAGAAAACATTTAATTTCATTTAAAATGCAATAGTTTGATTAATTTAAATATCTTTTAGATGTGAAAAATGTTTTTAGATCCATCAGTTTTCATCTATACTTAATTCGTTAACATTTTTTAAAAAATTTTCCTCAGGAATAAAAACACACACACAACATCATGTATTTATTTTAGAGAAAATAAAATCTTCAGCGTCATGAGAATTTTTACAAATAATTTATTCATTAATTTTAATGAATTATTCATTAGTATAAGTTATAAATATTATTTATTTATACCTTATACTAATGAACAAAATCAAGATATGATTTTGTTTTATGAAGCTTTTCATAAATGTGAAATATGTGAAACAAATATTCTAAATATGGAGAGAAAAAACTGTGTGCTTTCTGAATAGAAAAACATTAATTATTTTATTTAAAATATATATATATATATATATATATATATTATATATATATATATATATATATATATATATACTATATATATATATATATATACTATATATATATATATATAGATAGATAGATTGATATGGATATGGGGTAAGGTACGTTATCGGCACTTTTGGATGGAAATCCAGAAATGTGGGATTCGATTCCAAATGCCGCCAAAGACCCATCGAGTACATGCGATGTACGTGCTCGTTATATCTGTGGAGTTATAAGTCCTGTGGTCGGTCATTGAGGAATGGTCTGGAGAAATTTTATCTCCCTTCAGATCAATTCCAAAATTGAGGGAGTAGATCCTCTGGTACTGCCATCTATCTGAGGATTTGAAGAGCAGAAGTCTTACTTTCACCTCCATGATGCTCTGTTCAAATGAAAGATGCTCCCAATTGACTTAAATTCACATATATGTTTGCTATGCTAATTTAAGTATTAGGGGGCAACTTACATTTACCCAATACACCACGAAGGTGAAAGTACGACTTCGCTCTAAGCTCTTTAAATAGGTGCTCCCACCGAAGGATCCTCTTCCTCAGATCTAACATTGACATGAAGAAAGATGAAGTTTTCTGCAATTCATGGAAACTGCTCAACGGCCGACCACAGGACTTTCAATTTCTCAAATTTTAATGAGCACGTAGAAAAAGTCAGTCAGTGGTGGTAAGCAAAAAAGAAGGTCAGATTATGAATTTCTGATTTAAATTTTTAATAAAGCTTTCCAACGCTGAAAAAACAAAACATTTGAAAACAACTAATATACAAATTAACCAAACTAAGGCTGATTTTCTTATTTTTTTTATCCAGTTTCCATATTTTGCTCTTTAAATAATTGGTAGGAAGTGTCTGTCAAAACTTAAAAAGGTAATCGTTGTGGGGTAGAAGACAGAAAAATAATAAAAGTAATTCAAGTGTATTGAAATGGAAAAGGATTTTCATGTAAATAGTTTGTTTTTCTTTTGTATTAAGATTTATATTTATATTTCGTCAGAGTGTTACTTCGCATTAAAAATAAAATGTAAATTTTATAATTGTTATAAAATTCTTCTTAAACATAGATAACATTTCGTTTCATAAAAGCTATAATTTTGCGTTATGGTGTTTCAAGTCAAAGACTTTTATCATTAAGTAATTTATTTTAAATTCTCTGAAAATGATAAAATATTGCAATAGAAAAAAAATTAAATTTTTTGCTGTAAAAGAGTATAAACGAACATTAATGCAAATAAAAAACTTCTTGTAAAGCATATTAATAAAAACGCAATACTGTTTTATTTTATAAAACAAAACTGTTAAATGTTCAAATCCTTTAGAGTTTAAAAATTCCAATCGTGCAATATTATCGAAAAATTATAAAAAATTTGAAATTTTATCTATAATTTTTAAACAAAAAACTTATTTGACACAAAAAAGCTTTCTTTTAAACACCTTTCATAGAAAAACAATGAGGCTTTTAATTAATTAAAGGAAGCTATTAAAATTTTAAATCCATTACTAAAAGTATTTTCCTAATATTGAAAGAATTTCATCGGTTATGACGCCGTGCTGAATTTAATTTTAATAAAAGCATCAAAACAAATGAAAAAGTTACGTTTATTGATTGAAATGTCGGTTTCCATTAAAACACTGAATTGTGAGTAACCAAGCGAATTAAAGTGAAGGGTAATATTTTCGGTCAATGAGATTAATAAAAACTAATTTTATTTTGTATTTTTGTTATTAAGCTGGTCAATTGAAATGCTAATAGGTTTTATGCATAAAATTAAAATGTGATTTTTTATTACATGCATGAAACTCATTCAAATAAATAAATTTGGAAATAGTAATATGAATGAGGTTAAATACATTAAATCTCTGATTATAGAAATTAATTTAAAATTAGAATTTCAAAATGTGATTTTAGATAAAGAGCACTTCGTAAGAGTGTTAAATAAATATCTAATTTCATTATTGTACATTTCAGTGCAGTATTTTTACTGAAAATTTATTGTATATTGCTGAGACTAATATGTGATGATAATGATCCAATAAAAATAGTTAATGAAGTATATTTATCTTATATATTCATTTCTGAAATGAAAAGGTGATTTAAAAAAAACTATAAATGAAAAGTGAATAATTTAAAAAAGTTAAAACTAATTTTTTAATTTTCATTTTTATAATTTTTATACACATAGATACTAGAATTAATTTCAAATTTTACAAATTCCTACAAATGCGAGTCTATTTCATTCGCAAATAATTGAACGAGTTGCTTAGTTTATTAAAAGAAATAATATGGCATAAGAAAAAAATAACTGTTCATAACAAAAAATGAATCTGGATTCTTAATTTTTAATTGTTTATTTGATTTCATTTGATGAAAACAACCTTTTTTGAATATATTTCAATAACTAATCATGCTTAAGTTATAACCACTTATAAATTTTATTTGAAGCAATCAGTTAGATTTATGTTTCAACTTAGTTAATAATAATTTTATTTATTGATAGACAACAGAACACAATAAAGATATCGGTAACAGAGTCAATAAATTGCAAACTTTGCAACTTTTTTTATGAAAGGATATCAACTTTTCTTTTATTACTTGTATAAAACAATCGTCGTTTCTTTATTTGGTATTCAGGTTTCTCAAATGTTTAAATAAAGTATTTATTTTTTTAACAAAAAATGTCTGAAATCGTCTTTCAAATATAAACATGCTTTCTATTAATATAGATACTTCAATTTCTTATTTTTTTACAAGTCTTGCATAATTTAGGACTTTTAGCAGAAACCTTTCCATATTTTTAATTTCTAAGCAAATGTATATTCTTATAAAAACTTCCTTGATTAAAAATATGAAAGCCCATTTACTAAAGGGAACCTTTTAAGAGGAAATATTTCTTTTTCGAGTTGAGGAGGACTGAGACATGCACCCAAGGGTGAGCAGGTGGAGCACAGCTGTCTCGGAAATTTATTTCATGTTTGCAGATGCATTCTTTAGATTCAGAGCAGTCTTACACAACTTTATTTCTCAAGATGACTTTTATTTTGGATTTTTAAGTCTTTTGGATTATTATGTATTTTCTCCCGGAAAGTAATATCCATGAAAAACTGCTTTATTTTGTTCTTCTAATTCAAAATAACGACATGCCTGCTTCAAACAGAGTTAAGAAGAATATTTCAATTTTGGAATTTTGCTTAGATGGTAAATAAATAAATGTTTCTTAGAAATAATTTAGAAATAATATATACAGACATACAGACATATATATATATATATATATATATATATATATACATATATATATATATATATATATATATATATATATATATATATATATATATATATATATATATAAATTTAGTTACCAAACAGTGCAAAAATAATTAAACATTGCTTTATACTGGTGTAGTAAAAATATAAATCATATAAATTTTGAAAAAATCAAAAAAAAATTGTAAGATTAAAATCAAAAATTAATTTGTAATACTTAAACCTAAACATTGAAAGTGTCATCAGTTGGATGCTACTATGGTAACTAGGGAAATATTTAAATCCATTAATTATTATATATTATTAAATTATTTTATCGTATATAATTTAAATATTTTCATGTACTTCTTTATAAAAGTAAAACAAAGATACTTAAGAACATATAAAAATTATACTAAAATAATATCAAAGTAATATAGTAAATAATATATCAAAGTATAAAAAAAATTTCAAATAGAAAATAAAATACTATTAAATCTTTAAAATCAAAATTTCAATTTACTTAAATTGAAGGAAGACAAGTTATCAAAGATAAAATTTAAAATAAAATTATGAGAAAAATGTGAATTTAAATTAAAATATTTAAATAGTTAGAATAAGATGAAACTATATATTACTATTTATATAGGTGCTTTCAAGATTCTTGTAAAAATTTTAGCGCTTCAGTGCAAAGTTTTGCAGTTGTGAAAACTATTCATTTTTTAGCTTAGTTTTGAAAGAGTGATTCCCTACTTTAATTACTTTTGATATAAATAAATGATTTAAAATAAAGTTGACGAGAATATTATTCTTTTCAGATTATGATTCAAGTTCATAAAATGACATGTAATGAAATTATAATCCCTTGAAATATTACAAACATAATTTATTTTGTTGAAGTTAACATTCTCATAAATATCTAAATAATTATTTTAATTTCAGTTAATTAATTTGCTAATTTGAATGCCTAATTTATTTGTTTTGACAAAAATGCAAAAATAATAATAAACTAATTTAATCATTTGGTGTTAAGGTTAAAAACACACATTAGTTGTGTATACTGATGCGTGTTGTATATACATTCAGTATACTGTTAGTTGTATATACATTCAGTATACTGATGCGCCCGCCACAAACAACCATAATGCTTCAATTTGTTGAATAATCATTCTGTAGAAATCGCCATCATTTTCCATGAAGCAGACACTGTCTTTCTCTAATTGCCAGATTTACAAAGTGCCCACGTTGTTACAGAATGTTATCCTCATTGCGAATAACGAATATGTGTGAACTTCATTTTAAAATCCTAAATTCATCTTGCACGCTTAATATGTGAATTTAATTCTTAATATATGAATGCCATCCAACTTGTCTTATGATCAGCGTTCCTAACTGCGGTTAGGGAAGTCCTGGTTCCGAATTCCGGTCAGGACAGGGATGTACTTCCTCTCTCTCTCTTTCACTCCTATCATTGTCCTTTACTTATATGGATGGATGAATGGATTAGGAATGGTTGTCTACCCTAAAAAGGGGTAGCTATGGCAAGTGTTTACAGAGGAAGTCGGACACCACTCCAGTTGGAAAAGTGGTTCAGCAGACCCTATACTGCCAGCCTAGCAGGCACTAGACAACAACAGTGAATGGTTGACTACCCTATAAATGGGTCCCTATAGCATGTGAGTGCACTGAAGAAGTCGGACTCCGCACCAAATACTGTTCAGTTGGAAAAGTGGAGTAAGTAGCGCACCCCAATTTGCCGCACACGAAAACAAGAACAACAACAATAATAGATATTAGTTTTCAGTACTAACATAGAACATTAACAGTTTAATTATTAAAAACTTTGTTGATTAAATGCAAACATATTTTCATTATTATTGTACAATAAGACTGAATTTTAAGAAAATAGTTTAATAGTGTAATTAAGGAAATTATGGATAGCTAGAATAAATTTCACATAGAAGGCAGATCTTTATAATAATACTCTAAGATTTTAATTATATTTGAAAAATATTACATTTACTTAAGCGAAATTACCAAAGATTGCTCAAATAAAGAAAACCGGATGTGAAAAAATATTTGAGAAATTACTATATTCTTGAAACTGATCTGCTGATTTAAAATATTGAGTAAAAGGATGCAAAACATTAATAATGCTTAACACATAAACAATAAATCTTTTCAACTATTTGAATGTCTACAGTTACTTAATTAATTTCAAATTAAATTGTTTTGGAAAAATATGTTTATAAATATTATTTTATTGTTCAAGGCGTTTGTATTATAATTTTTTAATAAAATTAAATTACTTTGCTTATTTTTTTTAAAATTGTTTTTAATGTTCTTCACTTTTTATAAATTAAAAATATATGATACAACAGAGATAATGAATTTCATCTACTAAACACAGAGCAAAAATATTTAAAATACGGTCATTGCAAAGATTTTTAGTTCCCAATAAATGTAAAAATAAAGGAGGTTTTATAATTTAATAAAAACACTTATACACACATAAATATCAAGAACTTTAATTTATTCTTTATTTGCTTTAAAAGTCTTTTCAGTATTTTTTATTCGATATTGAAAAATAACCTACTCCTACCTGTAATAAGCTACTATAATAATAATCCAGTTTATTTCCATATTTATAAATATTTTTGCATTAATGACTTGCGTAGAACACTTACAACAAATAAACCCAATAACAATAAATTTTTGATAATCTAAGTGATTTTGTAATATGACATTCTCGAATGAAAAATATTATTTTTTACATTAATAGTTTCAAAAACAGAAATTGTAGCATTTATGCCATCTTAAAGCAAATATTCCTCTGATTCATCGTGCAAGTAAGATTTAAGATTTATAAAATCATATTTGAATGCATGCTAATTCCAACTTGGATTATTATTAGAGTAGGTTACATATATATATACATATATATATATATATACATATATAAGAACTTTTATTACTAGGAACAGTTGTATTTTGTTTGTTGATTGTAATTATTTGCCTAAATTAACTTTGGTGATGCAAAACACGAGAAAAAATAGACAGCGTGTCACTAAAAGCATCTAGTATTAAATCCTCTGCTATGTTAGATGTTATTTTTCTTCCTGTAAATGGTGCTATGTATACATTTTTATTTTCAATGGGTACTTGAGCATTTTTGCTGCTCATATTGTCACACAAGATGATTTTTTCATCAGAATTTTCGATAGTTGCATTCATTCCTGTTTCTGCGATTATTTTACGGGAATGTTGGGGACAATCTTCTGTGAACCTCAGCAGCTCATAGATGAGATTTTGCTGAAAAAATTGCCTGGCAAATCCTACTCAGTGAATTGTCTTACTCATGACAGCCACACTTTAGTTTCTCCCTTTGATTTTATAAGAGCTTCCTTATGATCTTGGCTTGCTTTTCAATTTCTATGTAAATTACCTTTTGTTTCACAAAGTGAATGCCTGAATGTTATCCAAAATATCGTGTCTATGCTTGATTTTATCAAATTTAATTTATCTTTTCAATTTAATTCTTAGTTTAGCTGATTTAAATTCGTTAAAAGACTGTTTCCAGATAACTGCGTTTGCAAGTTTTCGTTTTGGTGTTGTCAATTTGATTTTTTTGTTGCTTTTCTGATTCGTTTGTTAGTAGATTTGGTTTTATATAGTGTTTTACGTCTAATCTGTAGTGTTTGTTCTAAAAATGGCAATGGAGTTCAATTTGCTTGGCGTCGAAAGAATGTCACAAAAGTTCATAATTCAGGGAATATATGCTAATATATATATTATTTCCTTTTTTCCAAATTTTATGAAAAGTGTAAAGGAAATATAAACTGACATATAATTTTTAGAATGTAATTTAATCTAATACTATTGATGTAATTTAGGTTAATTCTTGTTTAATTTTTTAGAGGTAACAAATTATCTATCTTACTTTAAGGAATCAATTTTTAGAATTAAGAAATAATAGTATTGAAAATAAATATTTAGTTAATATTGAACTATTATTTACAGCATTTAAGAAAATTGTCCTATGAGTCATTATTTTACGAAAATGTCATTTTTTTCTGTATTAGGTATTATTTCTTGTTATTATTAATTGTGCAAACACAAAATAGTTTTTTAAATTCATTTAGTATAAAGTAAATTTTGCAAGGGTATTGTTGATATGAAATAAACACAAAAATATGTTACTCGGATATGTTAAATTCATTCCTGAACATTAATCTCAAGAGTTGAAAACATGGAACTGAAAAATTCAATAGCTTTCTGCCTTAAATAAATTGAGCAAAATTTTGGTTTAGTTCAAAATATGAAAAATATGGTATTATTGCATATACCCCTAAAAAATAAAATTTAATAAATTCGCTACAAATATCTTGATATTACTTAAAATACTAAAAATTATAAAATATATCTAAATTATTTTGAGTTTAAAACGATAAAATCTTAAGTTTATATAAAAGAACATAATCTTCAGAAAGCATTAAAAAAGCAATTTATATTGCCTTAATTATTAAAATTTTATCTAAAAATATTTTGTTCGATATTTTAAATTTAAATACATCACGATACATAGTTTTAAGAATTTAATATTTAATACAAAATTGTGAAATTTAATAAAAAGCAGAAATAAAACTCAAATCTGCTTTAAAATATAAATATGAAAAATGGTTAAAATGATAACAATCATGTACCCCAAAAATATTAAATAATAAATTACACAAATAAACTGATATCTTATTTTTTATATCACAAGACTTATAATTTTATCCAAAAATTCTTTACAATTTAAACTGAAATATTAAATTTTTACTTATATTTCATTCATATAATTTCACCTTAATAATTTAAGTACTTAAAATGGTCAAAAGATAGATTTATTGTTTTAAGAAAATTTAGGAATTATAATATATCGAGTGGCATGGATAATTTCGTGATAATGAAATATAGCTAAGTAAACACACACGCACCCACACATTACGTTTTATAATAATATATTCTAGATATATTGTGTTTTATTTTAAATACCCAAATTTTTCATTTGAAATTGAGTTTAACTAAGTAAAATTCATTCCTTTTTTATTATTTTTTTTAAATTATGTTTATTTACATGTTTGTTTACATAAGCATGTTGACTTTAATGGAAACGTTATTTCTAATGAATTCTTAATATATTTCATGCTAAATGTCTGAAAAATAACTTAATATTTTTTTTAAAACTTTTTTTTAAAATAAGTTCTAAAATGAACTAGGTGTAATTATTTTCATTATCATTTCCTACAACTATGTATTTTTAATTGCAATGTTTACTATTTAAGTAATTCAATCTCAATTGTAATCTTGAGACTATTATTTCTTACACTGAGAGAGGTTTTAACGCTCGATTTTTCTGCAATATAAGACTCATTGTTATATAAAAATAAATTGTTTTTATATTAATATGGCCAAGAGAAATAAATTTTGTTCTCAAAAACTTTCCTCATTATATTTTGAAGACTACTTTACTTAGAATACCTTTTCAGAAAACAACTTTCTAAAAAGTAAAACAAAATAATAATACTAAAATATATCGGGTAAAGCACAGCTGTTTCAGGAATTTATTTTAGATTTTCAGTTGTGCTCTCTTTATTAAATAATCTTACTTAACTTTATTTCTTAAGAATATTTTTGCTTCGATTTTTTTAAAATCTCAAAAGACTTTTATTATTAAACATCTTCACACGAAAAGCAATATTTTGCAGAAGAAACTTAATTTTGTTGTTCTCTTTTAAACTAAGGGATAGGTTTCAAAATTTGATAAAAAATGATTTCATGGAAAAGCGTATTTAAATCAGGTTCTTTGAATGGATTTCGAGAGCGTAAATTTAATATTTGAACTCGAACTAACTTTGTTATTAGAAATACATTCCATATTTTCAATATTAAATGCGTAAATCAAAATGAAATTCAGTTTTGTGTTCAATAAATTTAACCAGTCCATTTGTATTTCTTTTTTTCAGTTGTAATTTTATTTAAATGCTTATGTGTACCATAGGATTTAAATATCATAAAATCACCTTTTTCTAAGAAAAAGAAACCCCCAAAAAACTTTAAGTATGATAATATCAAAGTCTTCGAAATTCCAAACATTTTCTAACATTTATCTATATATTCTTATAAGTATTCAAAATTAATTATAAATATATGGTTAGAAGTTTTTTTTATTTCTCAAGTTATGTTGTTGTGTTGTAACATATCCTCTTTCAGATCTGACATTTGTCAGATCAATTCCAATAAATTGTTGACAGTCAGGAAGTCGATGACTAAATGCAGCTGATGGTATAGTAAACATATGTATATGATCTATATTAAATTAAACATAAAAAATTCTAGGCAATATAAATCGTTTAAAATGCAATGTCAGAAGTATTTTGAAAAAAATAATTGAAATTTCTGATAAAATTGTATATGCAATTACTCCTATTATCAAGATAAAAAAATTGAAATCCTATTTAACACGTATTTCTTCTTGTAATTTTCTCAATTAAA
Source organism: Latrodectus elegans (assembly GCA_030067965.1). Lineage (NCBI taxonomy): Eukaryota > Metazoa > Arthropoda > Arachnida > Araneae > Theridiidae > Latrodectus > Latrodectus elegans. The sequence continues at coordinate 97,314,498 of CM057822.1, forward strand.
ATTTAATGAAAATTTTACATCAATAAATCAAAAGGAAATGAATGAGAAATATTTTTAATAAAATATTTTCGTTTTTAATTATTTTTGAATACAAAGATGATAAATTATTAAGTATATTATTTCCCTAATAAGCAGTAAACGAGACCAAGAAATGTTTCGATAATAATTTTTATTTATTTAATATTTTGTTAAATTAAAAGATTGTATAAAAAACCTTATTTAATGAGGAGGTCGTTTCTAGTCTAACCTTGAAATCTGTATGTTTCTATTAAAATGAAAACTGTTTTACTATATAATATTATTTACAAAATGTTTCTTCAGTTGCATTTCTCGTTTTGAAAATTTCTTGGAACTTTTAACTTAAGAAAAAGATTGCTGCATTCATCTATTTTGCCTTCTTTATTAAAATTTTTAATTGGTAAATGTAGAACTATATAATTTATGCAAATTAATTCATTTTTATAGGTAAATTATTGAAAACTACGTTCATTTTCATTTATTCTACTTAAAAGAACATTTATACGTTAATTTATAATTTTTCTATGATATAAATATTAGGTCAAGAAATCAAAATATTTCAAAATATAATATAAAAAAATTTAAATTTACAATTTATATTCTGAAATTTCGAAATATTTTTTTCATTTACAGAGGAACTAAATATATTTTTAAATATAGTTAAACATGCTATTATGTTTAACTATGTAGACAATTTTCCAATTTTATAAAAGATTAATCAGATTGAAACATATTTCTCTAGAAAATGAAAAGGATAAATGCTTTGATAATTATAAATTTTAACGCATTTTATTATTGTAAATCATTATTTTTTACTACATTTTACTACATTTAATATTTTATTTTGATATGGTAGATTACGTCTTCGATAAAATATTCAATAGCATTTTAAAGCATATTTTGTTTAAATTAATTAAATTCCTCATTTTCAAATTATAATGTAAATTTAAATTAATTAATTTATGGCTATTTTAATTTCCTTCCTTAAAGTTGTAAAATATAATAACATGTGCATTGGAAATGTGTTGATTATATAATGTGTTTATTACATTGGACAATGAAATAGAAACCCTAGATTAAAATATATAGGAAAGTCTCTTTCATAAATAACAGATCCTATTTATTTGCATAATCGATTCCACATTTTTATATGTGAATTTATGTCCAGAGCCAATCATGTACTGCCGTTTTAAACATTGTAATCTTAAGGGAAGGGAAAAGTGCTGTCGGATGCTTCTTCATATTCTTAGCATTTTCTATCAGACGGCTTTTCCAACTCAGAGTGCAACAGGGAGTCTCTGGCATTTTCCTTATCCTTCCAGATCAAACATCACTCAAACAGCGGATTACAGCTAGAAAAATTTCCGCCAACTTTACCAGTGAACTGTAAAGGCAGCTCTACCTTTTACCTCACACAGTCAGTTCCCTTGAAGGACATCAACATATTTTCTGACTGTAAATCTGATCTGGAGGCCATTAAAAGAGGCAAAACGAAACTTGCCCAAGACATCAACTTGCTCTTGTCCACCATAGTTGCAAGGGAGAAAACCTGCACCATTCAATGGGTCACTTCACATATTAACATCGAGGGAAATGAACTGGTGGACTTTTTTTTTTGCCTACGAATCCAGGAATATCAATCCCTCTTCCACGACTACCATTTGCTTCGATATAAACGCCATCACAAGGCATCAGCTCTGCGGGGGACTACTTAAAAAATGGTGCCTACCGGAGCTTAATCCTGACCATGGTATCACATTTATCATCAGCAGAATCCGGATTGGGCACATGAAGTGTATGAAAATTATGCCCGACGGATCTAGAAACTACGTAGAATGCAGGCACTGGACAGAACTTCCACAAGATCTGAAGCATATCTGTTGCCTCAACCCTCTTCCACGTCCACCCCAACTGCTGCTATGACACCCATTATACAGAAAAAGCTGAATATGTGGCCAGGGCAGTGCTCCATACCTTTGGTCTCACAAGATTTGTCTTTTCCACTTTTACTTTTTTTTCGATTTGCACTTGTCATACCACAGCAACATTTTCTATGGGGTGAAAATACAAACTCTGATGCAGTCAGGAAAGCGTTGGCAATTCGATCAATTTTCTGTTAATCACTTCTGAACATTTCTGGTGCTTTGTATTTCATCCCTGAAGTACACGTAATCGTTCAACACGTTTTGTTTAAATACGAGAATTCCGTGTCAGCGCAGCTTGCAATATATTATGGCTTATTCTCTTCTTACATGATTCTAGTAAGGTAAGATATGTTCTTGGTTGCATGAGGTTCTCGCCAAATTATTAACAATACGTCACTGCCAAAAAAAGGCATAGCGTTACACATTATTCATTTTTAATCCTCACATGAAGAATGCCTTTAACGACACCTCTGCAAATGCAATTCTACATTTCGGGAAGAAATAAGTGACTCTCTCATAGGCAACTGCAAGCTATTTCAAACCTTTTTGAGTATGGTTGTAGATGTGTTGGGAGGAGACTTGATTGATGACTTTTGGCATTTGAAACTGGGTAGAGTCGCAGTTCTGCTTAAAATACATCTGAGATAGTTCTGATTAAGCTGCTAGAAAACTGCGTTTGAGCCACAGTTGCGTCATCTTCGCAATGTCTGTAAGTTCTGATTCTGACATTTGAAAACGGTTTCTAGTCCACTGGCTAATGTGTATAGTTTTAATTACACTTTCACGATTATAATTTTAAATAAAATAACCTTAAAAATTAGTAAAATATTTTACATTTTATAATAATATTTATTATTTATATTACATGCATAGATTTTAATTAAAATTCACATAAATCTTTTTGAATCAGTAATTTTAATGACTTTCTATGGATCAGTTTTATTATAATTCATGCGTTAATTAAAAAAAATATACGATTTACAATAATAAATCATCTTATTGTTTTTCTTAATAAAATCTAATAAATTTAGATAGGAAAATTACTAAAATGGAAAAAAAAACTTATTTCTTTTTTTTTTTTTTAAATAACATAGATATTTGCTGAAATCTAACAGAAACAATGATTTTCGTAAAATTTGTCCTCCTGCATATACACGTTTTTTTAATTTGTTAGTTTTCAGTTTTTTTATTGAAATATGTTTGTTGAAAAAGAGAATATTTTCAAATATAAATCCCTTTATGTGGCTCATATTCTTTAGGTGAGTTCTTTCTCTCTATCTGTTTTTCTTCCCTTCTCCTTCTAATCTTTTTCTTATCATTTCCATCCCCTATGGCAATTGAGGGAGCTCACCATGGATAGATGTAACCTCTCCGTTTGCTTCTCATGGACAGTCAAGATTCCCAAGTGTTGGCTGTCCGTTCCGCGATCGGTACATGGTGTACAAATCGGCTAATATCTAGCTACAGTTCTAAGTTAGTCTGCTAAGGATGAATTAAATAAATCACATCCTTGGGTTTGGCGTTAAGGGTAATAACTGCCACTCAAGGTGACTCTCATTGTGCAGGTGGTGACTAACAGTATGGTAAGTGCCGAGCCTGGAAATGTTCAGAGCCACTGGCTGTCATCCTTTTTAGGGCTAAATTATGATCAGTGCCGTCGAGCGTAAACCTTTACTAATGTCCCATGGGTTCTAATTCTCGTGTCATTAAAGCTAATTCATGTATTTGCTACACAGGGATAAACACATCAAGAAAATTTTCATGCATTATCGCCTTTGGTGACATGAAAACTTCGCACCTCATCTATTGATAACATACAAAATGTTATAACATTACGATCCGTGGATCATCTTGTTCAAGTTGACTCAAAACAAACTGCGGTAATCAGCAATTTAAAAGAATGGGTTCATTTATAGTAGAAGCATCATTTTATAAAACCTGAAATGAATCTCATGGCATCACCTTTCTTTCTAAACTCCATTTCATACATGATACAGAAACAGAATTTTCGGTAGAACCACATCATCAAGAAGTTAGTGCTACGCATCGTATAAACATTCCACGTGACGGTAAACTTCTCATCCCACAGGATGTCTTAACTTTTAATATACCAGTATTATCGAAATTCCGTAAAAAATGATTACATGAATAGCAAACTTCACCCTTACTTTTCCAGCCCTCTTAGAAGTTTCAAATGTCAGAGATAGGATCATTTTCAACAGGCATGTTGGAAGAGTGAGCCTAGATGTTGATAATGTACACAATCTTGTTATGAAACTAATGCTTGTACTTAAGAAATTTTCAAGTATTTTGGTGCAAATGATGCATTTTCCAAATTTTACTCTTTATGGATCTTGGAGAAAGAAGTAATTGCAGCAAGATAAAAACAAAATATTACAGATGCAATGCAAATAGTAAAAAAAAAAAAAAAAAAATCTCAAACTCCAAAAGTTGACGTTTACTATTCTTCTACTTACTACAAACAAATGCAAAAATAAGTAACAATCTAGCAAATAAGAGTAATTTACCAATATCTGCTTCCCTTTCATTTAAACCCACTTTACCATCATCTTCAAATCAACAAAGAAGTGTTAGTAAATCTAAAACTGATGATACATAAAATATAAAAAAAACCCAAAATATCAAGAAAAAAAGTATTAAAAGAACTGTTATATCCTGTAATCAAACAAATATAGAAATAGATTCCTCTTCTTCCTATCAAACCGTTTTAAAATATAGAAAAGAGAAAAAGACAAAAAACAAGAAATATTATTTGCTCTGGAAAACATTAATTTCTTGAAACTGTAGTGGTTCTCGGAAAACATGGAATTTCTTTACAACATTCATGTGTCTCATCTTTCTGGCTTTCATGAATTTGTTAATGTCTTTATTTTTCTGAGTCATTCATCTCAACATTCTCACTTAGTTCTTATCCAATAATTTATTAAAGTGCTTAACTGTCAAAGATTATTTTTTCGGCACCGCTTATCACATCTGAGGATCTTGCGCCAGCAATATCAAATGAACATAAAAAATCCAAATTTAAGTATTTTTTAAACTTAATTCTATGTTACATTTCCAACATAATTATGTATAATTTTAATTTTTAAATGAAATACGTTGGCTATCTTCACTTTCTTGAATAATAGATACTGCAATATCTACATATTTATGAAAAACTAATATTTTGGATCTTAAGATGATAAATCAATCGTCCGATTATGCATTGTTAAAAATATTAAATAAGAATTATAGATTTTATTGAAGAAATAAACAAAATGTTAAATTACCCTTGAATGATATTTACATGCATAAAAGTAAAAATGAACTTTTTTTACGAATTTAAAAAAAATTCTAATTTTTATTGAGCATTGCACTTTTTGTGATGGAAATTCTTCGTAGAATATATTATATATAAATAAAAAAGCAATGAATCAAATAACTCATGAAATTTTCAAAAACATAAAAACTGTAGTATATAAATACAAGTGCGTCTCGCTTTAGTTTATGCGTTGTAAATTTTATACCTAAGAAATTGTCATAAAAATAATAATATAATTTTATCTTACATTATGATCAATAATATTTTAAAAATACGAAATGTAATATTATCAAATTCATTTTCTATGTTATCACGATGATTAAAATAAAACTATTATAATATCAATCACACACACATTAAAACATAATTTAAGTACTTGATATAATTATGTTTATAAGCGTGTTTTCTGAAATTTTGATGGCTGCTGATTAATTTTAATGCATTTAAATAAATTGGTGTTTAATATTTAGTCCATTGAAAACATTTTGTATAATTATATATTCTTATGAATGTAAAATACAATTTTCAAACTTTTGGAGAGCGAAAAAAAATAAATTTTCAAAAATACTTAATAACAGTTAAGTATATATATATATATATATATATATATATATATATATATATATATATATATATATATATATATATATATATATATATATATATATATATATATATATATATATATATATATATATATATATGTGTGTGTGTGTTTTAAAATTTAAAAAACGATGTTTCGTTAATTCCCCAATGAAGGCAAGGCAATTAAAATTTATTTACACAATCAAAAGGCTTATCACTATTTTCTGTTACGAACAGTTAGTAGAACGTTATTAATAATTTAAAACATTCAATGAAAATAAAAATGAGAGCCTATTAAATATTATCCATGTCTATCAAATATTATGTAATCTATCAAATATTATTATTTGTATATTATTTCTCAGCTATCCTTGATTCGTTGGATTTTTCTGAGTCAAATTTAATATTTTCAACCAAGTTTAATGGAGGAGAATAATTTCTCATTTGGTAAAAAAAAATAGTCTATTTTTAAGTTCTTGTTTTCAAAGTACCTCTAAAACAATGAAAAATTTTTTACATCGAGCATCCGACAGCCAGAAACGGTAAAATTATAAGAAAAATGTCATTGGAATGTTATTTTTTGAAAAAAATTATAAAGAAAATAATAATCATCATACTTTCTTTAATAAATTCTCTTTTTCTAGACACATCGCATTGATTTTCTGTCATTTTCAAGATGTAATCACCATAAATATTACTTTAAAAACAACAAGTAAGTGTCAAAAATAAAATAAAATATTTTTATTTTCTTATAATATAATACATGCTTTATGTTTATGAACAATAAGTGTATTACAATGGAAAATTTATTCCATGGAAAAATATTTCTTTCATAACAAACACAGAAGCTAAAATTCACTTTAATTTTGCAAGAAGCTTGTTTAAATTTTCTTAATGGATTTTATCTCAAAAATGTATTTTAATGTAGAAATATAAAAGCATAAAATGAAAAGTATGAAGTTAAATTTATATGACTCGTATAATAAATGTATAATTTTATCCTAAAATGTTAGATATATTTTGTAATAAATACACTTTGTAATAAAGTTTGAGATTTAGTATGATACCGAGCTTCGGGATTTTTGTTGATTGAGAGTCGATGAAATAAACTCTTTAAAATTCACAAGACTTTTATTCGTAGCAAATTTAACTAAATACAGAAAATTACAGCAGTAGAAATTACAATTCCACATATTTAATGCAGCTAATACTACACAGGAAACAGCTTCCAATTACATAAAGCTCTAATATTTCAGACAAACAAAAGTTTCTATGCTCTAAACTAGCATTCAAGACTTATCGTCTCCATTTACTTTTCACTGCCGCTAGAAAAACTCAGAAACTGACTCAGTAAGTGGAACGGTGGTATTTATAGCTTACTTGGCTTGAAAGTCTAGGTATTTCTCCAAAGTCCGGGAAGCTTCCAGGCCATCTCGCTCAATAATGGCACTGGAGTTTATGTCGTGGAAGTTTCCAAAACTATCTATTTCTCTCCAAGTTGCCAATTATCTCGTCAAGTAGTAGTCAATTTGCTAATTATCTCGCCAATTGGTCGCCAAGAATCTTGCCAAGTAAGTCATAATACTACCATTACAAAGCTTGTAAAAAATATTTACGAACTTTGTAACAATACATTATTTAAAAGCTAAAATTATATTTTTAACAATGAAAAATTAAAATGTAACTATCAAAAAAAGTCAAATTTAAGAAATTTTATATTTTAATGTGATACATAATAATATAAAATATCCGTTCTTTTTAACAATACTCTTGATGAATTTTAAAAGATAATTAATCAGATTATAATAATATTTTTAATAATTAATGTCATATTTTCTTTTTCTTGCATATTTATTTTAGGAAAATATAAACATTTAAATCGGAAAAATGGCTTGACCTTTAATTCTCTAATAAAAGAGTTCATTATTATTCCTCGATTTTGAAATTTGATGAATTCTTTTAAATATTTTTTAATTAAATAAAAGACTAAAACAATTATTTCCCATTTTAAATGTTTAGATTATTCATCTGCGTTTCCTCAAATTTATGGCAACTTTAATTAATTAGGCAAATAAAAAATGTTGATTCAGTTTATTCAAACAATACAATGACCCATGTGCTCTTGCGAATAAGGAACAAAATGTCTGCTTAATATTCTGTTATGAAGAATAATAAATGAGGGCAGAGGAATTCCTATTCAATTTAGAAATATTTTATTTTAAAATGCTATTTTCGTTATTCATTCATTTACAAATAAAAAAATTACATTTTTTCTTATAAATTTAAAGTGCTTGTTTTTTTAATTACAAATTCATAACAGAAGCAAATTAGGAAAAAATATTCTTCCAATTATAAATTTAAGCATTTTTTTCAATTGAAATACAATAATAAATATCTGAATATGGTTTTAAAAAAATGCCAGTTTTTAAAATTTGGTGTAGTCAAATTAATGCTTATTTTAAGATTAAACTTTTAATTTATGTCCAAAGAATTCTTTCGCATAGTTGCATTTTATCTTAAATATCTATAGATTACGTTAAAAATATGATAAAAGTAAGAAAAAAATTAATAAAATTACTTTTTATAAGAATATCAAGAAATAACAACGAAGTTTTAGTGAAACAAGTATTAAATATGTCTTAATAAATTTTAAGTAAGAGTGCATTTATCTTACTTATTTTTAAAAAGTTCTAAGTACTAGAATATTTTTATTTAAAAATAAAAAATAATATTTTGCAATAAAATCTATACTAATTACATTTCAAATTACTAAATGATGTTTGTTTATTAAATATTGTTTATAAATATCGTAAAAATACGCCTCAACAGTTCCGGCATTTATATCTACATAGGAGTCGTGGTAGCCTAGTGGTTAGGCTATCTGCCTTCCATCCGGAAGGGTGGCGTTCGATTTCCAATGCCGCCAAAGACCCACAGAGTACATGCAATATACGTGCTCGTTAAATTTGTGGAATCATAAGTCCTGTAGTTAATTATTGAGCAGTTACCATGGGTGTAATGGTCTGGAGAAATTTCCATCCCTCCCTTCAGATCAAAGCCAAAATTGAGGGAGTATATCCTCTGTTGCTGCCATCTATCGGAGGATCTTAAGAGCAAAAAGTAGTACTTTCACCTTTATGGTGCTGTAATTAAACGAAAGACGCTTCCGATTGGCTTAAATTCGCATAGCCAGGGCATAGTGAGTTTGGCTTGTCCAAGTGCCATTGGTAACAACAACAACATTTCTACATAGAGAAAGATTTCACGATATGCGTAATATAATTAATTATGGCACAGGTGCCGTATAATCCATGATTCCAAGCTCATGAAGTGATCGCTAATGCCAAGATCGGGACGTGAATGATGGCGTAAATACTAGGGTTACCAATATAAAATTTTCTGCATAATTCTTACAGGTCTAAATATATATGACGTAATAAAAATGAGTTGATTGATATATAAGAAAATTCGCCAAAAAATCATCAATCTCAGAAGTTGGCATCATGGATTAAACGGCACCTGTGCCTTAATTATATATATATATATATATATATATATATATATATATATACATACATATATATATATATATATATATACATATATATACATATATATACATATATATATATATATATATGTATATATTCCAATGACAGATTGTAGACAGTTACAACTGCAACATAGTCTATTAATCTATTGTTCCCTGATAATCAAGGAACCGGGCAGAAAAAGTGACCTCTTAGTCGCCGGGGCGTTGCCCCGGGTGCACCACAGGGGGTGGGCCACCAACGCACACTCACACATGCCATAGGGACCCGTTTATAGGGTAGGCATCATTCATATTTCGTTCACACAGAAGGAAAGGACAAAGACAGGTTAAAGAGAGAGATAAAGTACATCCATGCCTGAACCGGGATTTGAACCCAGGACCTTCCTATCCCTAGTCAGGCACGCTGACCACTAGACAAGTGGTTGGCATGATTATATATATATATATATATATATATATATATATATATATATATATATATATATATATATATATATATATATATATATATATATATATATATATATATATATATATATATATATATATATATATATATATATATATATATATATATATATATATATATATATATATATATATATATATATATATATATATATATATTAATGTATGCAATTCAAAGAAACGAAGTCAACAAAAAAAGATATTAATTGAGAAATTTGATTATTTTTAAATTTCAGTTTTATTTAATTTATAATTTCATTAAATATGAAATCATTTAATGAAAATAAGAGGGGATTTAATCGTAATTTACATGCATTTTTAGAACAAAGTTGGCAATATTCACAAATTTCCTACAATGCCTTACACATAAAAATAGTAAATCAGTGACCAATTTCGTATCTTCAGAATTTTGTAATTGCATTTTTTAGTTAAGTATTGGAGGATTTTCTTGGTCCTTGCTTCAGAATTATGAAAACCTAAATTCGACTGCTTAAATCTAAAATATATATAGATATATACTCTAACATGTTAAACCTCTAGAAAAGTAGAAAAACATGTATTAATTACATGCATAAGTATTTTTAAAATGTCGATTTGAATCACGGCAAAACATGTCTAGTAAATATCATTAATATATAAGACAATGATATGTTAAAGGGTTGAAAAGTTAGTTGCGCAGTTATTAAATATTTAAGTCGATAGCCTTTTCACACGAATTCCAATGCATTTCTATTTTTATCATATGGGGAAAAGTGTAAACACCTTCACTGATTTACACAAAAAATAATACAGAACCGGAAAAATATTGAAAATGTTGTGTTTTTAAGAAAAATTATGTGAGAATGTAGACGATTTGGGAATTTAAGTGTAGTATACACTAATTCACTACAGGCAGTGTTTACGCACAGCAGACAAGTATAAAGAAATTCGGAAATAACCTAGTGCAAAATGTGTGGCTCTACTTATTTAATATCTAGATGCATATTAGCTATCTAGTATTAAGATGTTTCATATAGAGAGATTTATTTTCAAGTTTGAAATTTATCAATTCATTAATAAGTAAGGTATTAAATATTTTTTAAGGAAATATTGTGACAAACAAACATTATTTTGCGACGAATTTAAGCTTCGTTTCAACCAGGATTTAAACAAAAGTTCAAACGTAATGCATATTTCTTCTTTACCGCCGGTGTTTAAGCACAAATATAAAAATGAGGAATTAACCCAGTGCAAAAATGTACAGCTCTACTTATTTTTTTTCCTCTAGATATATATTAGCGATTGAGTTCTGAAATATTTAGTATAAAGCGATTTATTTTCAAGTTTGAAATTTATCAATTCATTAATAAGTAAGATATTAAATGATTTGTTAAAGAAATACTGTAAGAAACGAACATTATTTTGCGATGAATTTAAGTTTGGCTTCTATCAGAATTTAAAATTTTATAAAAATAACAGGTATGTGTATAATAATGTATTTATAAACAAATACTTTATTTGAATTTTTGAAGAATTTTGCATCAGCTGCTCATTTTTAGAACATTTCATTGTTTCTTTTGTCAGCTAAGAGCTTTCAAGTATCTAATTTTCTCAGCGAATGTATTTTAATATTTTCATGATAAGGCAAGTATTCAACGATATAATTTCAAAAGAGCTAAAATTTAAATATAAGGTATCTTAATGCAATGATATATATATATATATATATATATATATATATATATATATAGTATCATTGATTTAAGATGTATGTGCACGTGTTTATTTATGGATTTATGGATAGATGGATGTACATAATTTTAATGACATGTTTTGTTTCACTATGAATCATAATTGTATGATTTTCTAAAATAAAACCAAATTACTTATTTCAAGGAAACTATCGCGCACGGTATACTTGAGATTTTTAATTCAGAATTAAAATTAAGATAGAGTATAAATAATGGCAATGAGCAAATACAATCAGTACAATTTGATTTTATATTACTCGAGCTTATGTAAATATCATATTCCTTAAAAGGTTTGAATCGCTATGTTTTCACGTTTCTGTTTATATAAATATTTTCCAACATGTTAAAAAAATCATTGTTGCATACGATTGGAAAAAAAATATTTATAACAACCAGGCATTAATGTTAACGAGGTTTTTGTGCCAAATGTTCAATGATATTGGAAGAAAGAGTGTTCCTATTAAACAGTTAGATTGAATTAGGTGAATGAATAATAACTTCTTTAGGTAAAGAAGAATATATAAATGAATATAATGAAACATATCTTATACACCATTTATTTTTTATGTTTACATTGTTGTAACAAATATCATTCATGTCAATGCTTTTATCTTGATACAAAAATGATATTTTAATTATATTTTTTCTGAAAAAAATAATTTATATATTAAAATTAAATCAGTACTTATGTCGTTGATACCATTGCTAGAAATGAAGTAATATCAACATAGATAAATTAAAATTATTTTGAAAAGCTTCCTTATTATATTCATTAAAATTAAAGCAATACCTATTCACATAATATTTAACATTCGGTAAATGTGTGGAAAGTAATTGTAACATATATCACTACATCTTCAATGTTTTAAGCAAGTGATGTTTTTGCCTATCTAATTTTTTTAAAGAAAAAACACATTTTTTTACCTATTTCTCAATGGAAATCTTATAACAAGCAATTGAACATCTCATGATGATACTCTTCTAAAGAGACATTTTTATTTATGTGTTTAAGATTGGGCTGTATATTTAAGAATCTGTCCTTCATAATGTTTTAACAACAAAATCAGAAATCACTTTAATATTGCAGTAGAAAATATCAAATTTTTCAGCTTTATCCGTAGTAAAAAGACGCATCATATCATGTGAAAAAAGAAAATAAATTTCTCCGCAAATAAAATTCTTTAACCAGTACATTAATTTACTTCTCATTGCTCTGCTTACAGCTGGATTTAAAGGAAAGATATAATTTGAAATTTAGGATTACCTGAAGGGTTTAATAATTGTCAAATATATATGATGCCTGATATAAGATGCAAATAATGAATTTAAATTATTTTGAAAATTTATTTATAAATTATAATAATCTCTCTCTAAAAGTTTAATTAAATAATTAAAGAGTCTCTACCTACAAATTGATGGATAATAAATGTAATTTAATCGTAAACAAAGAAAAGTTAAGGAAATAGAATAATCATTTAGCTAAAATATAAATATAATTTTAATGTGGCATATATACAATTAGATTTCGATAATCCAATGAGATAATTTTCAAACGAGAATATCACATTTATTAAATTATTTCTTTACAAAAAATGTGCTATAAAATCTGCTACGCATCATTTAAAGTTAAAAAAAAATTATAAAATAACTAAACTTATGTTCACAAGATTATTCAAAAAGACAGTCAATCTATTGAGTGAAATAAATTTTGCAATTTTTTTAAAAACAAGTAAATGTAAAATTTTGATGTTAAAATATGTAAACTTGATATTGAGAAGAGAGAAATAAAATTTTAGGAAAAAAACTTTACAGACAAAAATTAAGAGTAAAATCCTATTTCAACACCGGTAGAGCAGGCACAGGTGCCAGGTTCGATCCTTCACCTGGAAAAAGTCGATTCTACCTAACTTGTAAGATAAATATACTTAATGGAAAGCAAGCTTGAGAATTAAATGGTACAGGTTCACTCTAGGCTGATCACCTGAACTGGACATATAATTTGGATCCAAGGGGTTACTCGGTCATAAAAAACTGATATGGACATTGTAAGCTTTGGCCCAAATATGAGTTATTTTACCAAATTTTTTTAAAAGTTAAAATCCTATTTTATTCCATCGCTTGAATAACATGAAAAAAAATGGTGGCAAACATTTTCTCACGACCCGAAATTAAGGGATTTTGAATATCGTGATTTC